>JAEAOA010000900.1:1790000-2395000 GCA_016746295.1 Potamilus streckersoni | reverse complement strand
GTATTAAAAAGACTTATTCTCATTCTCTTCTGTTCCCTGCTTTTTCGCCGCCCCATCACTTACACCCGACCCAACAAAATTAGAAAAGACGTATATTTTTAATTCCGTCTGTCTGTCACACTTTCGTTACCAGTACAGAACTTAAAAGCCGTTTGTGATTGGGAATAAAACTTGGTATCATACTACATCGTCATAAAAGGTGCCTCGTATTACATTGTGGGTCCTGTCTTTGAAGGTTAAGAACGGCTCAACGTTCGGAAATTTCAATCAGATTTCTCTTTCTACTTTACTGTCTGATATAATCAGATTGTCCGTTATTTAACTTAAGATCGTTCTGAGATGGGTGATAATGTTTATACCCATAATTCACTAGAGTGTATCTCGTCTGCCACAATAGGGTTCATATTTTCAAGGTCAAGACCACTACTTAAATATCTTAATTTTCAGTCACACTTTTTTTTTCCGACTCTAAACATTACAGCCGCTTGAGGTCAAGGTATATAACAGGGAATGCATATACAGTAATATCGTTAGATGAAGGCATGTCAAGTGTACTACTGTGGTTCTATTTACATTCCAAGGTTATCGCTCCCTTCCTTTCTATAATTTAGGAGCCTTTTTGAGATTAAGAGAGGCAGCTTGGAAGCTGGAAGACATTCAGTTTCACCGACCTACATCATTAACGGGGGGGGGGACAGTAGGGATTCTTTCTTAAAGGTCAGAGTCGTGGTGCAGTATGTTGAAATTTTCCATTACATTATTAGTTCCATACCATAATTTGGAGCCATTTGAAATGAAGGGAGGAAATTTGGTATAACCGATACTGAAAGGCGTGCCACATACCTTATATTCGAAGGTCAAGGTCACAATTAAATATTTTACGTTTCAGTCACATTCTTCATTCAGATTTTAGCTTAAGAACTGTTTAAGACAAACGGATGAAGTTTGGTATATTTATGTATCGTAACGAGATATGTTGCATTGCACGTTTGCCATCAAGGATATGGGTCCATATTTAATATTTCTGTTTCTGCATTTTGTAACGAAGGTTGTTTGAGGTACATAAATACACGAATTATTGTCAGTGTTTTTTATTTAAGGTCAATGTCAATGATGAACTTTTTGACCCATTTTTTTTTGCAAATTTCTTCAAATGCCATTGAGAAATGTCAATGAAACTTCGTTTCCTCCGATGTTTGTGCAGTAGCTTTACAACTGTCTTAAAGAACATGGTCATATTTTATTACTATGATTTGTTTTTTCGTCACCATAGTGTGCGGATAACAAATTTTAACTGAATTTTCTAAAATTGAAACTTTTCAATCTGACGTTGGAAGTCGATTTCAGATTTGCTTATAAACTTCTGAGAATTCAAAACCGATGAATTCAATCGTGTCACTAGTGGGCTACGAGTGATTCCAATTTATCGGTTTAAAAGTTTGCTTTGATCAGCTTTTTTAGGCTAAACAAATATACTCTGATCTCCATTATATGACATCTAAAATGTTACACAGGGTTCATCCGATACTTGCCTATGATGGAATAAACGTCCATTCAATGTGCCCAGATCAGGAGGGATATAAACAGTCAATATAAACCTTGCATACTTCACTAAATATACCAAATACCTGCTACAACCATAGTATCCATAGTATACACTTTTAGGAATAACAAATCACCGTCGTGTGTGTGGACTAGAATCCATAACCGCTAGATTTATAACAAAGCCGGATCGGAGGAGGGTCGGAGGGCGGTCCATACACCCCCATCCGCTAAAACAAAAGTACACACACTTACATACAGTCACTTATCACTTGATATTTGACCATCGTTTTATTGTTGTGCACGTTTATTGGGTAGTATGCACACTTTGAGTAAACAGACAGACTTTTGTTTTGGTGCTCTTTCAAGGAAAGTCAGGGCTCTTTTGATATTTTAGAAACAACCCCCAACCCCAACACGTGACTTGATCCAGCATTGCATAAATATTAAATTTATTTCAATATTCTAAGCCAATCAGCCACGCACGCTTGCACATTACAAGCGAAAAGCATGTCTGATTAACGTATCTACATACATTGCACAAAGTCAGTATATTGTACACTTGTTTATGCACAATGTCGGGGTGTAAGTAGGAGGTGGGGGACATAAGAATACGACAGCACCCCCACCAAAATTCTCACCTTCAATCTCTCACACAATTATATATAGCAGTCATAAGGACAAACTGCAAATAAAAAAAATTAATTTTCACAAAGTATCCGTTCATAAGGTCTTGTTGCCAAATAATGTTTACTCAAAAGACACTGCTAGCGTAGATTGCCACCACCACCACCACTTCCACCCCTGTGTGAAAATTTAGCAGGGTCTTTTCACGTTATTATTTAGCCATAATTTTTGTCAACCACTCAGAAGGTCGATGTACCCCTCGTTTTACGCGTTTTGTATTCTGTTTATTGTGCAATAAGGACCTGTGGACATGCGCAGTGTGTGTGTGTGTGTGTGTGTATGTGAGAGAGAGAGAGAGAGAGAGAGAGAGAGAGAGAGAGAGAGAGAGAGAGAGAGAGAGAGAGAGAGAGGTACCATACCAAATGATATCGGTTGATTAAGAAGAGCTCTTTCGTTGTCGAATCTTTCAACTGCTACAGACTGAGGCTTCTCAATTAAAACGTGTACCAGTGCTTCCATTTTACTGCCCAATAACGTAATGCTTTAATGTTAGTTATTAATTTTCCTCATTCAATGCATGTCTATGTGTCTATGTTTTGACTTTAAAGTATTATTTAAACTTTATATCATCTAACTCCCCATCATTCTCCATCCATATGTACTCCTGGTAGTGATAATGTTGTTGTCCCCGTCTCCGTCGTTGAAACTGCTAGAAATGGTACGATATTTGTGTTTAATTCTGGGATAATTCTCATGGTGTTTCTTCTAATATATTAACGTAAATTTATTTCCTTGCTTAGTTAAAGTATATGTACTCCTTATTCATTCCCATTTTAGCAAGTCCATTCACTCACGTTTTCTCCAAGGGTGTTATCTGAAAGTATAATATATAAATTGTTGAAAATAATCATTTTACCCTCCTTGGAAATGAGCTGCATTCCCTCCGCGATGCTGTGTCATTTAATGTCAGTTAAGTCAATTCTTTTGTAAGCCCTAGCACTTCTGCAACACTAATAATTCAAGGCATATAGATTGATTTCTTGAAGGAAATATATATATATATATATATATATATATATATATATATATATATATATATATATATATATATATATATATATATATATATATATAGCCCTGTATGAGTATCAACAGATGGTGCAAACTGCTTCTATATTACACTATTTGTGGCTGTAATGTCAACACAGATTAGTTATCGTTATGTAGCTTACATTTAATTTTCTCTTTCTTTATACCACTTCAAAGCAATGTGTGTGTGTGTGTGTGTATGTGTGTGTGATTTAGATTTTTAACGTAGCTTTAACATTTTTTTTCAGTCATATCCCTAAAATGTCTGCAGTGTGACTGTTCATTTTGATGTCTAGCATCGAGACATCATGCCGCAGTCATGTAACATCATGTCCCACCCAGTTGCGCTATCCTGACACCAGATCGACTAGTCTAAACACCAGCTTCTTAATCATGAGCGCCAAACGAAGCAGCTGCTAGTACAGTTTATATAAGTCTTTGATATGACTCGGCGCTCGACCTCCCGTAACCATTCTAACCACTTAGGCCACATAAAGCGGTCGATCAAAGCAAAGTATATAAAGGCATAATAAAACAAAACTTGTAAAATAGAAAACTAAAAACTTAAATTTGTGGTTAATTACTAAATACACAGACAATGAGGTGTTTTGAAGTTTTCAATATCAAAAAATCGTTTGGCATTTTTGTTCTCATTTTGTATGAAACAAAAATAGATAAAAATATGAACAAAAATGAAGTTTATGTTCTGAGTTTAAATCGCAATTCTTGTGGACAATTCAATTTTGCATACTTTTACTCCAGGTTGTCTCAAGCGCATTAAAAAGAGCGCGCAGATCACCAAGTAAGGAAACTTTCAGCTGAGAAGCATTCTATCCTTCCTCCAAGTCCTTAGGCCTAAAGGGATCAATTCCAAGTAAATGACCGCATTGGGATGAACGGGCAAATCCACGTTGTGATTTCTGATTGGTTATATTTCAAGTTGTAATATAAAACTACGGATAAAAAGTAGCCTTATAAATAGCCAAATGTAACAAGAAAGTGCCAGGCGCTGAGAACTGCGGTTCATCTTGGTTCGAGTCCTATCCTGGCCATTGTTATCTTGCCTAAATACAGGAGACAAATACGTGCACTATAGGCCTACCGTACGGGATTCAACACTGGCTCATCTTGAATTTTTTTCCTAATTGGTATATGTCTTGCTGGTTTGGCAAATTTGCTCTTTGACGCAGTGGTTGACAATTGATTTAATTGATCACCGATAATATTAATTGGCTGTCTGCCACGAACATCGGCTGACATATGCTTTTTTCAAACTTTATTTGATACATGTGAATAATAATAATAATAATAATAATAATAATAATAATAATAATAATAATAATAATAATAATAATAATAACAACAACAACAATAATAATAATAATAATAATAATAATAATAATAATAATAATAATAATAATAATAATAATACATCTGTTTCAGCAATCACAGCTTATTAATCCATGTAACACGTGGTTACAGCCCTTTCTAGCCTACTGGGTGGTTTTAAAACTCTGCTTTTAACATCGCTTTTGACCTCTACCCATCTGTATGGAGGGTGAGGATGGTTAGGTAACCTGCAATGAATTGGTCTCCCATGTAGAAGGAGCAGATCCCCTCTCAGCCTCTTTGCCACACAGAAAATGTTTATGGTTCGATTCTTATGAATCTCCTAATGGTTTGCGAAGCTTGTTATAATAATCTTTACGTGATAAAATGACCATACGAAACATTTGCTGCTTAAAACTAGTTTAGCCCATTCAGGTAATCGGATGTTAGTTTATTTAAAAATTCGTCAGAGGATAGATAAACGTTCCTACTCAGTTGTTTCGCATTTGCAGTAAAATAAACTTTTAAAAATATTATGTAATCAAATCTGATGGGGGAGGTCGCTAATTCGAACCCTAGCAGAGTAATAACAAAGACTTATATCAATGATACCAGCAGCTGTTTCGCGCTTGGTAAACAGTATTAAGCGGATAGTGTTATGAGTGGTAGGCCTTGTGTCAAGATACTGTGACTGGGTGGGGCGTGATGCTACATGTTTGTGACATGATGCACCGATGCTAGACTTCACAATAAGTTGCCAAACGGTAGATATCTTAGCGATGTGACTGAAGATTTGTTAAAGCGACGTTAAAACACACACACACACACACACACACATTTTGTTTTTAACCTCACTTTGGACCACACAAAAATTATGTGACCAAATTAAAACTTGTGTTAAAGTTACAATTTCACGACAGTTTACTAAAATCAACGACGTTATGATCTTCGCTAGCCAAGGTTCAGAAAATGATAATCTTGTAGATAGTGTTATCACATGAAACTTAGGCTACCGAAGATCCGACGTTATAGCAATATGAATTTCTGCGAAAAATATAACGACACCTATCAAAGAGTCTATCTATGTTTGGCAAAAGATTGAAGAGATCCTGAGTGACCGTTTTGTCTAAAGCGCTTGCATTTACCGATCACTATCTCACCTCTATCCTCGAGATTCCGGATCGACCACTGCCAGTATGTGAGAAACCTCACAGTAGCTTCCCGTGGGTCGGTGGTTCTTACCGGGGTTTTCCCGCATTCTTCCTCCACCAATTCTACTTGTCCTCATCAACAGTATATTGCGCTTTGAAATGACGTTAAACTCCCAAAAACAACAGCAACAATAAAAGACTAAAACAGCAATGTACATCGGACGCTGCTGTCTACCGAATCAAGCAAGCATAGTTCACAATTCGATTGATCACTGGTGAACTGGAATTATTAATACTAATCTAGTGGTGTTTAGTAATTTTTATCAGTTGTAAATTTGGCGCCCAGGCGACGATGATTGCCCAAACCGGTTTTGGAACCCCA
Source organism: Potamilus streckersoni (assembly GCA_016746295.1). Taxonomy (NCBI): domain Eukaryota; kingdom Metazoa; phylum Mollusca; class Bivalvia; order Unionida; family Unionidae; genus Potamilus; species Potamilus streckersoni. Next base: position 2,388,880 of record JAEAOA010000900.1, on the reverse strand, counting down.
TTACCTCTGACGCCCAGGTTAACTGCCTGGTCACCCCCCCCTCTTATTACACTACTGATTTTTATTATAGTGAAATGGACATATCGCTTCTGACTAGGTTCATCCTATAGATTAAAGTATGCCTCTACAAAGGTACACACACAATTCACACACAATAACCGTTGAGTTTATACGGCAATCTTGCTTATACTAGGTTATAACAACATCATCCTGAGTTTTACAAGGTTATGTTGTGGAAACTACTTGGGCGACCGACTAATCGTGACAAGGGCTCCGACAAACAAACTGAAGTGGTAATTACGAGGTTACAGGCAGGTAGTTTGCAATCTTACTCTCCAAAAATCCTCTGGGATTACTGTTGATTGACAGTTCTAGATAGATCTTTTATTGTCTATCGTTCGTTAGCTTTCTTGTAAAGTGCTCTGAAGTGTCGTTTTTTCACCTAGAAATTAATTGGATACAGCAAAAAACCATTTCAACTGTATTCCGATACTATATATGATTCAACGTTATGTACCAAGTGCGGAAATACCTTCTTGCACGGGTACGAATTGCGAATGCGAGGTCATAAATTATTAAAATGACCCATGAATAAAACTGAAGCAAGAGAAAGTACATCTAATATAGAGCGGGTTTTTTTTTTGTTTGTTTTTGTGTTTGTTTTTTTTTTTGTTGGAAAGGATCCATTATTTCTGTAAAAAGTATTTCTAAGAAACATTATTCGTCCTATTCAGACCCGGCTGGTTGCGTGTGCGAAGTGCACGATGTACACAGGCGCCTTTTCATTTCCTGTTAGTTTTATTCGCAATTTATTCGAAAACAAAATTTTGGAATGGCGCCAAACACAAGAAAAACCCCAAGCGCCGGGCATGGTCTTATTCGTCTATGTCTTTGCGTTTGTCTCTTTGTCTATCTCTCATTCTCTTTGTTCAATATTGTGAAGTTTAACCTGGTGCAGATACAACTATTTACATCGAAACAAGTGCTATCATTCTTTTTACATAACGGAAACAATACCTGTCGGCATATTCGTGCATACACGTGTGCATGATGCCTCTAAACTCTGCCTTTTATCTGTTAGCACGAGTTTTAACTGTTGGATATAATTTTTCTGCAATCATCATTTACATTCGCCCACCGTGTTTGTGTACTTGCCCTGATGCATGCCAAATGTTGCACAACTATTGTAGACTCTATACTTTTAAATTATGGCTGGAATTAATATCCAACTGTTTTTCACACTTGCGATCTATCAGGAGTGTGACAGGGTGGTTGTGGTTACACAGGAAATCAACTGGGTATAAATGAAATGAGGGCTAGGATGTTTTTATTTACTACCATCTTCTGACCAAAATTTATCTCCAGAATGTTTGTTTATAATTTACATGAAATTTTCACCTTACTTTATCGATATATAATAATCCTTACATTTTTTGAAAGTTTCATCTTAAACTAAAAATAATAATTTTATAGTTTGAGTTTAAAGTAAAAGTTTTTTGTTACCTGCCAAGATTTATGAATTTCAGTTAGTATTTATCCCTCTCCAACCTCCTTGACGATGAGGTAAGAGTTTCTACATACATAAGATATGAGGCTGGCCGAGGTAAACGAAGAAAAGACAGTGAAACAATTTTGCTGCAGGTTTCAATTTGTATTTTCAACAATAATGATGATATGTTGTGCAAAATATACAAGATTCTTTTTATATTTTCTTTTTATACAGTGCATAAAAACTTCAAGACTCTGCATAAATCATTCCATAGGCAAACTCTTTGTACAAGTTACCGAACATTCTTGTTGCCCCAAATCAACACAATGAACGTCCCCACCCATATAGACAACCAGCCATTGAAACGCTTGTAGAAAATAAAAGTCAGGTAGTATAACCTTAAATTTCCGCGTTGTCTCGTTATAAATGGCTGATTCTGCCTAAAAATGATAGGTCTGACAGCAATACAAATATTCATTTCCCACAAATAATCCCACGTAATCAAAAATGCACCAATATGTCAAAGGTAAATAGTCGTTTTCATACATACCTGGTCCTATTATATCAGCTCTCTCAGCTTTGAATATATTAGAATGTGCAATGAATTTTAAAATCATGCCATGGTCCCAAGACTTGGTATTTTCTTGATCAATATTTCTTAACTTTTGTTTCCGACTGTCCCCGAAATGCTGATCCTTTTATGGACATTCGCAATCTAAATGAACAAAGATTTTCGAAACAACCGTTTGCCTAAAAATTTTCGAACCGTTTGCCTACAATTTTAAGATTGTTATTGTGACTGTGTCCTTTTCCAGTATAAATATCCCTTGAACCTGACCCTAATCAGTATTGACTGGTTTTCATTATTACCAGTGAACCTACACTACCGGTCCTACAAATGGTGTTTTGAAGCGATCAATGTTTTAGATATGCACGCTACCGTTATGGGAAACACTATATTTCAATGTCCCACCTTGTTCCAGGCGGTAAGACATGCTGAAACCCGTACAGATTTTTAACAAAGCACTCAGATCTAATTTATAAGGTATGGTTTGTGTATAAGATTTACACCACGTCGTTATTGCAACAAACGAGAGATAAGACTAAAGATATGTTTGAATGAATGTGGAATATTCATACAGGAATATAAAAACATAGTGAATAAAATTTGTACATCTGCACCGTAATTACATATTATTTTATTCATTTGATATGTTATATCATTCATTTGTTTGGGCATACAATAGCAATGACATAAAAGAAATCAGAAAAATATACTATTCTAACCTGTTTTAGAACTATGTATTAAAAGATCAAAACGGTAAATTTTATGAACAAGTTCAAATACCTGACTCAGTTTCCTGACTACGGGGGCATCATTTTTTTTTTTTGGTCGTATAATGCGCTGTCAGATCAGGGTCTAATCGGCTTGTTCAATTTAAGGTTTAATGAAAACGCATGAACCCTGAATCTGATCTGCCGGTTTATAATGTGATCTGTATCTAAGGTGATTGCAGTTTCGTGCGGGTCCAAAATGGATAAATAATATATTTCATAAAGTTTGACAAAACTTTCAGATCGTTCATAAATAACGCAGTGTTTTTACCAGTTGCAATGCATTAAGGCCCTGACTATAAAGAACACAATATCAATTTTTGGTATTGGACACCAGACCGTGGCATATTAACCCACGGTTGATCTTCGTAACTGTTTTATAGCTAGGTCAGTTGACTCAGTTGTTACTGAGCAAGAACAAACAGATAATTTGCAAGAGAAACTCCATTTTCGCTAGCTAAGGCTCCAATATGTTAACCCTATCTACACCTCAGCGGATCGAACAGATTGTGCTTTGGGTCAGTGAATTTCGTTGGATGAAAATTAAGTTGTTCAAATTTGAACAGTTCCTAAATGATCGAAACAAGGGAAGCACACAACTTTTATTTAATTCATAAATAATTATCCAGTGCAGGTCCGTGTTGGTACAAATACCTTTCACTCAAATACACATGTAATGGCTTCTCTCTAGTACGTAGTCATAATTTTCCACGTTAAATTTACAAAGTATCCTTTTTAAGTCAGTTGCCTCCACCATTTGCAGCCGATATCTAATGCGCCGCTGTTACACGCTATTGGTAAGTTGACATTACCTACTAAGGGAGGTAACTAAAAAAAATCCAATAGATTTTCTTAGACAAAGTATTATAATATCAGTTCGATCCGCTAAGGTGTAGATAGGGTTAACATATCGGAATGTTGGGAAGTAAAGAAGAAGAAACCCCTAACTCGTGACTTTACAAGTAACCAGTGCCCCAATCTGATTAATGTCAGATCTCTACTGCAACGTGTACATCTGTTTTTGATCAGATGGATCAGTGCGCCAAATTTTAGGTAGGCTCAGTAATCCGTTCCCACGTTTCAAGGATATAAACTATATCTGCTGCCTTGAGTAAAATCCTAGCATTAAACACGGTCCCCTTGTTAAAACCTTGCATTGTATGGAACTTTTATCTTTTCCTCTCATTCCTAAATTATGTAAACATAGCTGAAATAAAAACAGGAGACTGGATTTTACATACTGACATATTTTTCTGAGGATGAAAGTGCAAAGTTCAGAGTATGTATGTATGTATGTATGTATGTATGTATGTATGTGTATATATATATATATATATATATATATATATATATGTATATATATATTTATTTGACTCACATATTTAAATAACTTCTAAAGATATATATATATATATATATATACACACACACACACACACACACACACTTGTTCAGACAAACAAAATCCAATCATTCCAGACAATTTGGAATAACAGTTTGAATGCGCATTCATTCACAGTATGACTATAAATTTCAATTTTAAGCAGACCAAAATAAGATTTAAGGGGAAAAAAATATGTCGTGCTTGCGACGAAGTTCAAACGTCGCTGGGTGGTACTATAGGCGCATTAATATTGTTACTGTATATTGATGAATCTACGGTTGTGTATTTATTTTGGAATACAGCATAAATTAAATTATTTTGTTGTCTGTATTTTTTTTTTACTATTAAGCCTTAAGTAGAAAAATTAAACTGAGTTTATAATTAAGAAAAGAGGTTAGTACATTTGTATGGTAAAAATGAATTCGTTTCTTCGGACTAACACTGAACTGCACTCCATAGTGATACAGAACTTCCCTTATTGAGTCAAAACTCCTGACAGTGATCCGTCTATGTAATGTTCCCCTATATCGCAACAGCCTATGATGGACCACGTGAAAATAAACGATGTGGCCAGCTCAAAATGGGGATTTTTTAAATACATTAGTTGGTGCTGTCGTTAACTTTTTATTCACACAGCAACTTGACAATCTGTTTGTAAAGCAAATGCGAACTTTCGGAGACTGTGTTGCTAAATAGTGCCGGATAAAGAGCAACGAGTAAAAATTCTTTCAATATCAAATGTCCTCAACTTTGATTTATTTTCAAAGAAAAGTTGCGAACTGACGTGTGCAAGCTGAAACTTAGGTTTTTGCCTGCGATTTAATACAGGCTATTAGTTTTTTTGCTCATTTATCGATTACAACCGAAGTGCATTCCTCGTGCAACGCAATCCGTATTTAATATTTCCTGTCTGTGTATTTGTCAGCTTTGGTTAAGATAGGCTCGAATTCTCATTTGGCAGCATTGTTATGCATCCACTTAAATATGTGGCCTACGATTGTGTTGAGGTTTGTTTCGGCCAAGACGCAAATTTCATCGTGCTAGCGTTTATGGATAGTCGCCGGCTGATGAAATTTCTAGTGACAAATCACATCACATCTTAAAGCTGTGATCTCAAGTGTAATGGCGGTAGCAGTTGTTCTCGTCAAAATTCCCATTCCCGCCGCACCGGTGCCAGAGAGGTAGCTGTTAGTGTGGTTTCGATTGGTCTTATTAAGGACTAAATTACCGTGTTTTTTTTTTTTAAACCGAAAGTTACGGGACGATCCGTTATTGATGCAAATTAATGTGACGCGGTAGAGTGCGGTTTTTTTTTTTTTTTTTATGTTTACATAAATTTGCTGCTTTGTCGTCTCTAACATAATTGATTGCACAATTTGCTTAGTCTAAGGAAAACGTTATAGATGTCAGTTCATTGTCAAACATCACGTTGATATTGTGGGAGCCATATCGTCTCTTTGGAGCTAGCCCAGTATTTTGTACCAATTCAGTAGCATCATAGTGGTAGACATAATGTAGTTTCCATTTAAAATAAAAAGCATCGTCAGTAATGGGAAATACAAGCTGTGAAGATAAGCTCACCTTGTATCTCAACAGGAGGATAATACCATCCTGTCTGGTCTCGTACCCGGTTAATGAATTTATTGAAGTAGTATCCTATTTGTCTATGGAGTCTTTGGCGTTTTATTTTAATATGTTGTTGTCTATCAACAGCACGGCGATCAGTGGTTTGACAGAGTTTAGGACATTTAAATTGGCACCATTGCATGCTCTTGTAAAGGTGGCGCTCACCAGTTATTATGTACTTTTGAGAGAGTGATGTATGTAAGGTGAAGTTGTTTGCATTTTAAACATGCACAGTGGAGAGAATGTTGGCATACCTATATACTACTTTCATGTAATGTGGATGAAATTTCTTTGGATATTGTACTTTTGAAAATTTAAAATGATCTTATGACACTGCGAACTAAAATGGCTGCTCCCTTGTGCTCCAAAAATCAACCAAAATTTGTCTAAAGTACACTATTCTTGGCAACTATTAAAATATGGGAAATGAATTTTGCCAAACTAGATAATACCAGCTTCTAAAAGTGCAATGACTGAATTACCAAATACATAAAATGTAAAAAAGTTATCGGCTCTTTTTTTTATAATTTACCTCTGAAGTTCGAGAAGTGAAAATGAGCAAGTAGAGCTAGCACTTTTTTGAAAGATGCACATCTGCAGTAAGGTCAAGCTGTATACTCTCTAACCCATATTACACCCATCAATCATACATCAAAATAAAGGGAATTAAAGGTTCTTTGAACAATACCTAAGATATACAAAGTCTCTTTTAAAACACCAGTATAACTAGTGAGGAAACCCGGGAAAACTCTTTTTCTTTAAAATTTTAACCCTATGCTAAATACGAAACTGTAGAGCGCCACCAAAGGACATGTTAGCACATTTCCTGCCCAGAGATTGAGATTTTTAACTTGAAATGTCATTTCACGTATTTTAAATATTAGTTGATATTTCCAATATTTAATTAAATTACATGATTTTACATCCGATTTCAATATAAGCCAGTTTGAAACATGTTTTTTTTTTTTTTTTACAAATAATATACTTACCATGTCAACTGCCAAAACTGATCATCGAGAACCTTGAGAACTGAAAGCATTTGTATCACGTCTAAGGGACACAGGATCACTTAAGCTTGTATCGTTGATGGATCTGGCGAGTACAAGTGGGTATATTTAATATCAAAAGTGCACGCCAACACATTGACCGGCGATTGTAGGTAGGTCGGTAGGTATTCATTTTGGTAGCATTTGCACACTATCCGTTTGTTTGTACCACCTAGGCTTAAAAAAAAACCACAAAAAAAAAAACAAACGGCATAAAGGATATAGAAGACTCAAAAAATTTTAGTCATTAATTTATAATTTCTAACCTGACGACCGCCAGATATCTCAAAACACTCAACTTTTAGGCGTTTTGAATCAAATGGGAGTTTTCTTGGTAATACGTGTAACAAGATAACAGAGTTTGGGATTTTCGGATTTACAACAAAGCACCATTGATGGGAATGTAATACAATATTTAATGTTATATGAAAATATCAAATGAAGTATGATAGATACGTGCGTGCATGGGTCCCAATATGGGATTAACATAATTAGCACGATCTTACTAATGCAACAAATACGATACCAAGACATTTAATAAAGATAGAACGTTTTATGGTATATCACAAAACAGAAAGATGATCTTGACATTTTGGTTAAAAGGACGAATTGATAGTTTTACTCACAATGGCAAAACCAATTATATTTTGTTCAAAATAACGAATCGATAGTTTTACTCACAATAGCAAAACACTGGGTATTAAAATAACCTACATTAGCCCACGGCTAAAATATTATGTATCTGGAGCAATGTCTTTACTCCCTTAACTCTTTGCTACCAGTTCCACTGGCCAAACAAGTAAAGATTATTTGTAGTCACCAACCACCATTGATACCTGGGTTAGACAATTTGGTCTACAACGCCCGATTACCTTCAACCCGACTAGCAACGTTGGAATATACCAAGCACTCGAAAACATACGCACATCACAGCTCAGCACAGCACACGCAGCTCTACACACAGCACAGCTCAGCACTGCAAACGCAGCATACACACTCAACAGCAGAGCTCTACAGCACAGCACTGCACACTCTACAGCACAACACAGCACAGCACCAACACAGCACTGCAACACCAACAAAGCTGAAAATATATCCAATACCGTGTACTACACATGATACTGATATATACGGTAGTACGCAACGACCGTATATACGGTAAGTTATATACACTATCAGTCTTGCATTATAAAGCGACAAACAATAAACAGGTTCAGAAGTAAATTGGTATATTACAAGATTCATAATGCACCAAACGGTCGTTTGCTACAATGCAATATTGTAGAGTTCTTGCTAAATCACATAAGAATATAACATTAGCATTTACAGCAGCGACAATAATACGGAATCAAACAAGATAATCCAATAGATATATCATGCATATAAACGAATAAATTACATACCTCTACAGCTGTAGATATGTAGGTCTCAAATTTTTTTGGTGTGTTACCTCTCAGATTAACATCATATATATTTGGATATAAAATTTGGGTAGAGAAATTAAAAAGTATATAGGACTATGTTGGTTCATATCAAATTGAGGTAGATAAATGAAAAGTATATAGGACTATGTTGGTCCTTACAAATTGGAATTAGTTACAAATTGAATAGCTTGGTTCAATTCAATGGCTTGAGTGACATAAAAACCGACTTACCTTAGAAGCCGCCTTTCACAAATGTAATGTAATTGTTGAGTTTATATATGTTGTTAGCTCTCTCTCTCTCTCTCTCTCTCTCTCTCTCTCTCTCTCTCTCTCTCTCTCTCTCTATATATATATATATATATATATATATATATATATATATATATATATATATATATATATATATATATATATATATATAAAGAACCACCATGGCCTAAAACCACATCAATAGTGATGTTTAGCTTCAAATAAGTCGGGAAAGGAAAAAGAAGATCGAATAGGCCCAGAGCATTGAAAACAAGTACAGTACATGCATCCAGACAAATGCAGATGATCCAAAACTAAAAACCCTAAAAACACAGCAGTAGGAATGGTCATGACACAAATATACATGTCGTTTGAAAGGAAGCTACCAGACAAGCGCGCCATGCATACCATGGAATTTATCGTGCTACTCGCAGTGCTAAAATTCATAATATATGTCCAAATATGACCAAGAAAGAAGTTAAAGAAATAATATGGTTCATGGAGCTCATATACCCTGAACTCCTGGGGCCAATATCAAAATTTGGAAACTATATATAACAATATCTTGGCATTCATTACAAAAATCAGAAGAAGAGGCAAAATATAAGATAGCAGCAAAAGTGGAATTGGGGAGAGGAAGCATCATGATCACTGATGAAAGGGATTGACTAAACCAGCTCTACTAGGGGATATAGTTCACGTGGATCTGTCCAGCCCCGTCCTCACTGACTAACAAAAATTCCACTCCCAAACAGAAAAAGCATAACCAGCTCTAAACAAGATAAAGTTAGGTACACCCACTTAAAAAGCCTAACAAACAAATACCCTAACAACAAAAGAAACAAACTGGTACACTACTAAATAACCACCTAAGAAAGTAAATGCTAAAACAGTAAAGGAAACTCTGGTACATCGAAGTAAAAACATAAAGGTCAGTGAAAAATATGAGGCATCTGCATGCATGTAGTTGACCATGTCGAGGAGACGATCAGAGTCAACTAAATGGACGGCCTACGGTTAGACGGTTCCCAAAATGAATAAATTAACATAAGCAAGAGATAACTGAAGTAAAAGTGCGAAATAAAATAACCAAGACCAGAAAATACTGAACTCGAGAAATGTTGTTCGCCATGTCGAAGAGACAAACTGTATCAGCAGCGAACAAGACTACGATTAAAGAAAAAATAAGAACAAATACAATTAGAAGAAAAACAATAAATAGGGAAGATACAAATTACACCACTAATACGGTGGGAGTTTGGCAGATAAACAAACAACTTAAGTGACCTTTAGAGTCCTTATAAATAAATAATAATGAAATAAGAGGAGGAAACGTGATTGTTGCTGGAAATCTGAGGAGTAAACAAAAAAAATTCTTAAAAGAGAAAGAAAATCTGCAGCAGGAGAAGGAGATTATACAAGAAGGACACAGTAAGAGACGAAACAGGAACAGAAAGACATACGACAAAGACATAGGAATGAAAATATAAAAACGATCGAGGGGACGGAGAAAATCAAAAACAGAAGAGACGATTCAGATGATAACACCAGAGCGAGAAACAACTATCTTCATCGGCGAGAAATGATACGACGAAGAAGGGTCCGAAAGGAAGAAGAACGGGAAGAAAAAGATGAATCCAAGAAGATGCAGATAGGAAATTACCAGGAAAAAAGAAGAATAAAAACTCCTTTTTAGGTCTATAAAAAGTGAAAAGAAAGTTTCCCCTCCCCAGTAAAAAGGTATATTATTAAGAGCATAATATGCCAACACATGTATAGTATAATACTGACAAGAGAAGACGAACAAATTTATAGCATATATACTGTAACACACACACACACACACACACACACAAACACACACAACCTGCTTCCACATATAGTATACACATCTATCATCACATAAATAAACATAATTCTCCTATAATTTATACTTAGGGCCTTCAGTCTGACCAACGAATCCCTTCTTCAGACTAAACTTGGGTGGACTTGACAAAAAAAAAAATATAAGATTGACAAGCTACTGATTGAACTAACGAGACAGCATCGCGAAACCCAAATTAAAATCTTTAACATCAATTGGCTGCTTTTAGCCAACCTCTTTGGTACATAAAACAGTACGCATATTACATACAAAGTACAAACACCTATTCGGAAAACAATACAGTACGCACATTACCTACAAAGTACAAACACCTATTCAGAACACAAAACAGTACGCACATTACATACAAAGTACCAACACCTATTCGGAACACAAAACAGTACGCACATTACATACAAGCTTCCTAGTAGCAAAATTCATAAATCAGAAACATTCAAATCGGACATGAGACTACCACATATTTGGCGTAAGAATCGGGACCGCCTCACAAACACACAAAAAAAATCAGCAACTAGGCATAATTTTGAAAAAAAAGTGGCAAATATGGAAGGTGGTGGGCCAAAAAAAAAGTCAAACAGACAACCGAAAGGACTAGGCAAGTCAGGAAAATTTACTGAATTACATTACAGTTATGGAAAGTTCGCGGTGCTTATGTGGAACGAACTATAGTTGTTATGGTAACGGGAAAGAATAGCTGCATTTAGTTTTTCAGATTATAAACAAGAAAATCTTTGCATCAGGTATGGTTTACTAATAATACCCCAGATACCAAACTTTACCCTAATGGTTTAAAGAAAATATCGTAATTGCAGAGTTCAGGGGAGGAGCCAGAAATAATGTTCAGATCGTTTACGAAAAGGAACATCGGATGTGATTCACCGCCACTGAGAAATATATTCTGAACTAGTTTTGTTCGCAAAACCACATCGGAATATTTTTAGCTTTTGCCGATGTGTGATGTTCCGATTTCACACGTGTCAAACATTTGGAAATGGTTTGACAAGGGACCAGTCTACAACTTAGAGGTAGCTGCTAGTACTATTTTTATGAGTCTTGTATGACTCGACCTGGTTTCGAACCCGCGATCTCCCGCATTCGAGGCGGATGCTCTAACCACTTAGGCCATTTTTTTTTCCTGGTGGGGCGAGGGATGCCTACAATTTACCGAAGTTACTCGGCTATCGTCGGAAAGAATAATCGGGATATTATCTATTATCGGTAAGTTACTCGGCTATCGTCGGAAAGAATAATCGGAATATTGCTTGGCAATTTACGTGAAACAGACTGGGACTACATTTGTACTAAACCGAAAATAATAATTGTGACCTTAGTCATATTTCGAATCAATTTGGCTAATTACGAAATAAGCATTGATCGAGAACTTACTAATGATGGAACTTTTTTTTTTTAATTATACGGCAAAATCAAGACATTTTTGGACGAAATGAACCTACAGGTGTGATCCAGTACAATCCAGATTGAATACTGCTCGCCATGATATCACAATGAAAGCTACACATATTGATAAACAAATTTGCACTACACTAAAAAATGACGATTCCACTCGACGCGCTTTTATTTTGACCCAAGTTTAGTACATGGCCACCAAAAAGTCCATATCGATACTATAGATAATTTTCGTATGGAAGTTTCTTGGTGACAGTTAAATTTTGAGCATTCAATAATCAGGATTAAATAGATTTTGGTTTTAAAAATACCGTTAAATTTTAAAAGAACAATTTATATTTAATTTAAAATGAGTAAATGCGCATATGTTACCCAATTATGTCTTGTTCTATAGTTCTAAACACGTGGCTACATTACATTGTTTATTTTCTGACTTACCTAAATCAGCCTGATATATCTCTTGATTGTAATTTAAAATAAGCACAAATCTTCGCAAAAATGTGACAACGTGTTTAAGTAAGCGAAATGCCCGTGCTTAGTGGAACGCTTCTGTTGTCAATTTCGGAGGCGATTTGTTACCAAACGGAACTAGCAGTTTCATTATAGATGCAAATCTGAAGAAAGGCCAAACTGTATACTCTTAAACCCAATTTACACCCAATCAGGGCCGGATCTGATGAGTGGTGAGCAAGGTGTCCGCTTTTCCCCTAAACAAAACTCCCACAAAACAAGCAAAACAACAACAAAAAAAAATTAAAAAAATTAAAAAAAATGGACACACATACAGATGTTCAGTCACTTGAAATTTGACCATTGTTTCATTTTGTGTACGTTTATTGGGTATTATGTACACTGAATAAATATGCATATAGACTTTCCATTTGGACACTTTTGAAATCTTGGTAACCTCCCCCCAATAATTGACCTGATTCGGCCATGTCCGTCATACACCAAATTAATGGTAATATACAATCATTTCAATAGTACCTAGTCTTTTTAGTCAGAATAGCCAGTGAAAAAAAACATGGGACATTTATTTTCCTTAACAATGCAAATTACGAAGAAATAGAAAACAATCGTAGCTTATGAAATGCTCGCCCCTTGATGTTATTGGTAACCGTACAAACAATTACTAGCGGAAGTATTCCGAATGGATTTATTTGTTTACTTCCTATGATTGGTTACAACATAAATTCCTAGTCTGATTTATTTAAACCTCATTACTTTTTGGCATATGGTTAAACACTATATAAAATATAGACTTCACAAGAGTTTTACTAGATAGCTGGATCAGGTGAGGTTTGAAATGTGACAGAAGCACCCCAATATATTTGAAAAGATGGTTGTTCTATTTTGGAACTGCAAAACTTAACCGGCATTTTTCTTAATGATTTCGCATATTCAGGCCAAAACTGAGAAATGAAGTTAAATGATAATGCTTTTATTTTAAATTTCTTATCATACATAACACAATCTACAAATAAAGAAAAATAAATAGGCCACTATATCCCAGAAATATCAATGCCTAATGTCTATCAATACGTTGACGCAGTCACACTTGACTATTAAACAACGGGTGGTGCGTGGTTAAAGATAAAGTGATAGGACAGTCAGAAGAGTAATGATAGTAAAGACAGAAATAAGTAAACTACTGTAAGTATACGTTTTCGTCACTTCATACTCGGACCTCAACCAGAATAGCCCGAGAATCATTAGGTCTTACTTTAGAAAACGCAGTCAATTCATAAACATTGGAATTATTAGAATGTGATTTTGGAAGGCTCCTGCTTGTGAGATACAAAGTCAGGAGTTTCTGCAATTATTGATGGTAATTTGTTACAAGTCCCTATTGTACATGGGAAAAAGCTGAACTTTTTCTTGTGGTTTGCCTTAGTTTGATTATATACCAGCGTCAGGTATTTGTCTTCTGCTATGTCCCCTAGGTTGTTGCTAACTTGTACAACATGGTCAGCTGGGCCTTGGTTCACCTGGATTTGAGTGATTCCCACTGGAGATGGTTCAACATTGCACTGACACTGCTAGTATAACAATATTTATTTGTGGTCAGTCTATCAGCTCTCCTTTGAACCATCTCTATCTTAGTTATTAGATCTTTATCTTGTGGGTTCCACACAGTTGAGCAATACTCAAGACCTGGTAAAACCAGAGTGAAATATGCTGCACTTTTTACTGCATTGTTGATTTGGAGGTTGCAGTGCAGGAAACCAAGGTTACAGTTCTCTTTTTTCACTATCTTGTCTATGTGCCTTTTCCAAGAGAGGTCTCTGGACAATTCAACCCTGAGATATTTTGTTGTCTGCTCATTGGCATGCCCCTTAAAGAGTATATTCAGACAAGATTTCAAGATTCATTCCATTAGGAGTCTTATCAAACAGTTCTGAGACGATTTGTACAAACATATCAGATGACATAAAAATCAGCAAGGAACTTTCAGGATTTAGAATTTGCCCTTATTTCGGAATAGAATAAATGTAACAGCAAAAGATTATGAAATTGTTTGAATTTAATGAGACAGATGTATGTAAGAACAATCACAATTTCATTATGTAAATTTGTTATTAAATTGATTTTTATATCATCTAAGAAACTGATTATAAAATATATTTAAATGCCTGTTCAGAAAATGGACGTTTTTTTTCTTCTAGTAGTGGTTAAGAATTGTGAATGAACATTTAGTAAATTATGGGTAGGAATATTTATTGTCTAGTAGTTGTCACAAATTAAATTCTCTCTAGAAAAAACACAAGTATTTGCTAAATCATTTTTTAATTATTACAATTCATATAATGAATAAGTACCACTCCATTTTGTATTTTGAGTGGTTCTGGGTTTGAGTCTTGGTTTGACCAGTATGGATATGTGAAAAAGTTAGCTTAATGTTTCTCATGGGTCAGGTTGTTCTTCCTGGGGTTTTCCTGGACTCATCCTCAACCAAATATACTGGCCACTATGTATGGCCAGTCATGTGCTAAAAATGGCATCAAACCCCCAAAACCAGAAATCACTTATATTTTTCCTTGCCTAAGTTATGAGACAGTAATGCCATGACCACATTCTTTCTTCATACTTGTCAATAATGATCCTTGTGAACAGAATTTTGTTTGAAAATTCAAGTTATTGAAAGCTGAGAAAAACTTTTTGGATACCATAATACAGCCTCATAGCCTTTGTCTACATAAGCACCCACACCTAGACCCAAACCAAAACAATATTTTAGTCTCAATAAAGCACCATCTCATTGCTCAGCACAGTCTGGAAGATTTACATGTATGGTAGAGCCTATATTTTATAGAACTGCACTAGTGCATTAATAAAGTTTGTTACTTTATGGAAGGTGTGTGAAACTTGTGTAAGTTACAATGAACATAAATTTAGAAAAATAAAATGGGTCCATTTTTATGAATACATATCAGTAATTACTAACCATTTATAAAATATACTCAAATGTGTAATGTTGTTTTTATAAATAGGTTGTCTTTAAATTGAGATGAAATCTTTAAGTACATAGTTACTCATTATGAAGCACCTCACTATAACACAATCCCTGATATAACACAGGTATGGTCATGGATCCCATTATGAGTTACATAATTATAACACCATCCCTAATATCACCGGTAGTCATCAATCAAACTATAAAACAACTCAATATAATGTGGTCCCAATATAATATAGGTATGGTAATGGATCCAATTATAAAGCACCTCATTATAGCACCATTTTGATACAATATGGTTGTAGTAATTGATTCTATTATAAAGCATATCAGTATAACAAAGTACATGATATAAGATGAGTATAGTCATGGATTCCATAATAAAAATCCTCAGTACAATAGTTTCATGGACACCATTGGTTGAATTCTGTTTTAAAGTACATGTATAATGTATGCAAGTAAAAGGTGATTGTTATGGCTTCTCTTTTCATACATATTGTCCATTATAAGCAGATAGCGTCTATTCAAACAAGTTTACTGTAAATTTATTGATGTAACACAGCATGATTGAAAATATTTTATGAATAATAGTAGCTAAGTGATCCTAGGTATTTACCTTTGCAAATCACTTATACCTCTCACCTCTGTTGTCCTGAGTTCAAGCCTTAGTTCAACTAATTTTGGTATGTGAGAATGTGGGTAACTTCCAGTGGATTGGTGGTTTTTTTGGAATGTCCTTCTCCATCAGATACATAAGCCACCATGTATATTTTATTATGTGCTGGAAAATGTTATTAAATTTCACAAAGTACATAAACAAAATTTATTTTATTTTGACATAAAATATGGTTTGTTTGTAGTACAAATTGATTTTCTTTTATTTTGCAGCCATGAGGTCCCTATATTACAGACATTGGTTGGCCTTACTTTTGCTGCTGGGACAAGTTTTACAAGTATCTGGCAATGCTTCAAGTGCAAACACTACTTACAAAAATATTAGTTTTGAAACATTTTTATCTTCCTCAGGATACAGTACTCTCAATTGCAGTGTAAGTAAAAAGTTAAAGAAATTCTCATTTTTTTTCCCATTTATTGTCTTTATTTACTGTGAATTCATATATTATACAAATAGATAAATGGTAGAAGACATTTAC
This sequence comes from Potamilus streckersoni, assembly GCA_016746295.1. Classification (NCBI taxonomy): domain Eukaryota; kingdom Metazoa; phylum Mollusca; class Bivalvia; order Unionida; family Unionidae; genus Potamilus; species Potamilus streckersoni. The sequence continues at coordinate 2,372,424 of JAEAOA010000900.1, read as the reverse complement.
AATCTTGTAACTCTATCATAAGTCTTATATGTTACAGATAACCCATCTTGTGAATTCACCAACCAGTCCTTCATCAGTTGGTCAGAGGGCTAGTGTTGTCAGCATCAACAATAGTACAATCACTTACCCTAGACTTAATCTGACAATGGCGATAGAAGTAAGTATATGTAAAAGGATGTGTCAGTAACATTTTTGACAGGGGGAAGAGAGACTGATTTTTAGCCTTGCCAATTAGTATTGTAATTCTTCATTGGCAAGCTCATGCTGGTTGTTTAGACCCCTCCAAATTATAACAGATGTTTGTTTAGGTAAATCATATCCAATGATAATCTTATACCCCTATCCCTCCATACGTTTTATTCAGCTCTCCAGCCCTGGTCTTATCATGGAATATATATACTACTTACATTCAGCCTTACTTTTGGATTCATTATCTTTTTCTATCTTATTTTTATCCTCTGCTTACAAAAAAGAGGGACACTAAATTGAACCTGTCTATCAATCCACTTTTTCTTCTGTTAATCCCACTTTCTTTCTGCAAAATTTATGACTGGATATCAGTGAAATTTGGAATGCAGTTAGATTTTGGTAGAACCTTTCCTGGGTTCATTTGTAAGCATTTCTGTATATTATAATGTAGCAGTGCTATAACCGCTGATTGTTGGTTTCACCCACTTTTGTTTCTGCATAATAACTCTCTAATTATTTATAGATTTGAATCAGTTTTAATATACAGCTAAGTCAGCATTTTGCAACATTGTTTAGGAGAGTTATACCTCCTGATTATCAGACCCACCCACTTTAATTTCCACACAATAGCTCCCTTCTGTTTAATTTTTATCAGATTTCACACTAATTTCACACTAATTTTGTATGCTGTTTGATATTGATAGGACTTTGGCAGAGTTTTCTGTTGTCAGCCATATACATCCTTGTTTTAGCCGATATTTTGTTTAATTTCAACATAATGAATCCATTGATTATTTGATTTCAACCAAATTAGTATGATGTTTGATAATGATGAGACTTTGGTACAGTTCACTTGTCAGCATTGTATGTCATCATTTATCAGAGTTATGGCCCTTGACCCTTTTTATTTCCACACAATAACTGCATTTATTACTGGATTTCGTCTGAATTTGATTTGCAACTTGGTATTGATGAGACTTTGGTGCAGCTATAAGCATTGATTGTCAAACCCACCAACTTAAGTGTATGCTCAAAATTTCCTATTTTTTGTTGGATTACAATAAATTTTAAAGGTGGTTTGGTAAGAAATGATGATGCCAGCAAACAACATGGTATATTAATTCCTGGAATCTGAATGTTCATATTAGTATTGATTTTTATCATTATTGTTATTATTATTATTATTATTATTATTATTATTATTATTATTATTATTATTATTATTATTATTATTATTATTATTATTATTATTATTATTATTATGTTTTTTCAACTCGTTTATGTAGAGATGAAATTGGAGAGCAGAAATTATTGAAAAATATTTTTTATCCAACAAAATAACCACATATTTTTCACAATGCTGCCAATTACTGTTCAACAATATAACTTAATAACAGTTGGCAACCTTTCATGTCATGTAGTATTCTCTTGTAAACTTTTCCAGTATTTCCTGGACCTTCAAATACCCATTATTGTTAGATTCTGTGGACTTTCCAAAACTTTTCCTGGACCTTTTTTTCTGAAGTTTTGATAAGTTATAGGTAAACAAATCTCTAGTTGTCAAAAGAGGTAAAGAAAACAGAAGTAAAAAATTGTTAATTTCAAAGAGTGAAGAAGAAAAAGTGAACTCTTAAACAAAAACCAAAAGATGTCCAGGTGTGATAAGTTTAGTCAATATGACAGATTATTGTGTAATTTATTGATTATTGTCTAAAATGTGCAAAATGCAAGTCCATCAATGTTATCGCTCGTACTTTACCTGAAACTCCAGTTTTCCAAAAGTGACTGTGACTGATGGCATCAAAGGTCTACAGATGGCTCAGTTGTGCTTAAATTTCTTTTTACATATTGAGGTGCCCTGTTGATTGATATCACATCACACTTGTTTCATATCCAAAATATCTGGTGGAGTTTTCAAAGGTATCATGTAGCATCACATGACAAATTTGAAGTATTTAAGTATTGCTATGGAGGATTTCATCATGATGTATATATATATATATATATATATATATATATATATATATATATATATAGAACAGCAGAAATGAAATATTTGCAGGAATTTTGATATGTGAATAGTTTCATGTGATATATTTGAATAATTTCAGGTATCAAGCACTGTACAGGTTTTCATCCAGGTATCCAACATCGGAAATGGTTCTGCTCACAGTGTGCTTGTTAGAGTTGATTTGACTCAGGGATTAAAGGCGTATTATGGAACATTCCCAAACTCCTCCAATATCACATACAATGATAGACTTAAGTTTAACTGGAGCATTGGCATGCTTAATGGTAAATCAACACTTCTAGACAATTGCAGGGCTGGAAAGGTTTTACATTCAACAGAGATTTACTTGAAATTCAGATTTTTTTTCTTGCCTAAATTGGCAGTGGTAGGGCATCTCTCACACCTTGGTTAAGTTTTTGTAATTAAGTCATTTGTAGGCATTGTGGCAGGTCATCCATGTTATGTGAACATATTTCTATTTATATTCTATTACAGTAAACCCTACCACTGCAATTGCTTGTATAACTATATTAATTATATGTGTGTGTGTGTTGATGTTTCATTTGTTTTATCTATAAATAAGTCAGTACAAATTTTCATCTGTGTATAAAAGAAATTTTTCCATAAATATTACTTCCAGATGGTTCCCTAGAGTGTTTGTTACACATTTTACTAGCAAGTGACAAGTTAATTTATTTGCTCAGTATTTGCTGCATGTTCCAGGATGCCAGATAAATGATTTTTCCAGCCCTGAATATGTCCTTCACTCATTTAGTTTTCTTCTTGATTAGAAATAAATTCATATTGTTGTTGTGCCTGTTTCTATTGTGAAAGTGAGACATTGAAATCACTCTTCAGTATCATTGATTGATTTTGATGTCAGGGTCACAGCAGGTTAAGTTAAATATTCAGTCCATGTGACTGTAAGACCAAATGATTTTAGGATAAGATATTGCAGTCATTGTGCATTGTGTGTTGTGTGTTGTATTTCATTAATTGCCTGTCCATCAACAATAGCTTGTTTACACTCTGGGGTCCATATTTCTGACACAATTTCATTTAGACTTGGAATATGGACTAGTATCATCAAAAATCTAGGACAAGTTTGATAATGAGCAAGAATCATAGATAGTAATGAGATCTTGCAAATGATTGGCTGAGCTTGTTATTGCCATGGAAGCTATACTTTTATTCAGCTTTGATCAAAATTGGAACAATTGCTCATATTATTAAGATCTTGCCTTTGTTCAGTAATGAGTGAAGTTGAGTCATAATAATGAGATGATCTTTCATCTTAATTGGCTGAGCATGTTACCACTTTGGAGTCAATATTTCTGATCCTACATTGATCAAACTTGGAATGTGTGGTTATACCTTGGATGGATTGAGTAATGAGTAAAATTCATTTATTTAAATGAGGTAATTTTGGAGCTGATTATTTGAGCTTATTGTCACTCTGGGGACCATGTTTCTAGTTTGATTGGCAGAGTCTTTCAACACTTAAGTGGCTATTTCTGATAAGATTTTTATCAAAATAAGTAAATAGGCACATATCATCAAGATATGTAGTGAGCTTTATTATAGCAAGATTTGTGCATGTTAATGAAATTAAGCAGTTTTTAATAATTTCAATCACATTATATGTCATAAATTTTAATGTGATACTCTGAAAGAAAGCAAGAAAAATAGCCCATCCTATTAAATCACTGGTTGGAGGTTACAGAGTTGCCAAACATAAATATGCAAACTAGATTTAAAAAAAAAATTATTTACAAACATTTCAAATGAACAGTTTATGAAAAATCATAAATAATTATGTCTTAGTGATTGAAATAAATAAATCTTCAGAACAGAAGATGAAGTATGGAATTTGTTAAATTAACGAACAATTACAATCTGAGACACCATTTTAATTGCTGCATTCTCTTTGGTGAGTGGATGAAGAGAACTGAGGAATGTTTGATTAGATAAATTGTTGTTAGAGACAATGTATAATTGCATGCTACCACAAACTGAGAGCAATGATGTAATTAAAGATCAAAATAATTGTAATTATACAGTTAGAGATATTATTTTGCAAGTACTTGTAATATTCATTTTGCTTCTGTGAGAACATATTTCTTTGAAAAAGTCTATATTTGTTTTTAATTTTTTTTGGAGATAATTATTTCTATAAACGTTACCTCATTTGAAATTTTAACATATCTGGAAGCAAGTTTTATATGTTTTGGTTAAATTGAGCTTGCAGTTGCTTATCAAGCTATGCTATAGTATGAAACATTTGCCAGTTACATATTATCACACAAATTGTCAATTATTTTATGGCATTTTGTAGACTCTATGGTATAAGTAAATTATTATTTGAAATTTAAATTTTGTCACTCTTTTATTTCATTTGTTAAAAAAAGACCCAAAATAAATTTGTATTACTGATTAAATTCTTCCAAATTAAATCAGCAGGAGGCAAGACCCCATGGTCTTTAAAAAAGCACCAACAGAACCCATGAATTATGCTTAAAATTCATGTGAAGGCTATGTGACTACAATGTCTGATTCTAGAAAATTATTGTAGTAGAAAATGAATTTGGTGTAAGTATTGTATCTGCATAGTAAGAAATCTATTACATGCAACAATATTATTAAAATTTAAACTGATTTATATTTATTCTCCACTGTCAAAGCATAGCAAGTTCAGATTATAAGTTCATAATTTCCATTTAATGTATTACATCCAACTTCAATGATTGAATTCTTTATTCATTAAATGGCTCAATTTGCAATGAATTGATAATTTCATGCTGCATATAACTATGCAGTTATTTGCATCATGGATTTGATTCATGAAATGATTGCTATGCAGCATTGTGTTGCAAATGAAATGAAAATATTCTCACCATATATTTAACATCAGATTGTATCTTTGAAATCATGAGAACCTTTACACTGATCATTAGGGTGTTTCCACTTGATTTGGCTGGATCAATACAAAATGTCCTTAGTTAACCTGTTCTTGGACTTTGCTTTGCTAAAAGATTGGTACAAGATGAGAAAAATTTAATTTTAGCTTTTAGCCACAAAGAGTTAAAACCATTACATCATTATACTTCATGAAATAATGAGAAATATATGTACACAATTGTTGTACATCACAAACCTGGGAATTCATGCTGCTTTTCCTCATGTGAATGGACATTTGGATGTATATAGAAGGTCCAAATTAGCTGATGTAAAATCTGTACAGAAAAGTTGATGTAGAATGTAATTTAAACAACTTCTCTGTGCAACAGTTATTTTTATGCAATGCTAAGAATCTTTCATTCCATGTAAAGATTTTAATTACTCAATGGGAGAATCACTATACAGTGACTAAACCTATCATTAAATGATGCAGCATTTTGATGTCATAAAATAGTTAATACTTTGTAGCAACATAGTGCGATATAAGCTATTTGACATTTTACTTGTCTTTAAAATAATTGATACTATACAGCAATATATTATGATATAAGCTATTTGACATTTTACCTGTCATTATAATAATTGATATTTTGCAGCTTATCACCTCTTATAAAATAATTGATACTTTACAGCTGCATAGTCTGTTCTAATTCGATATAAACTATTCAGCAATTTTCCTGTCATAAAATAATTGATTTTATGCTGCAGTGTTGTCTATTCTGATGCAATATATTATATTCAGCATTTCACCAATCATACTCTCAATCAATGCAATGGAGTATTTTTGTCTAGAATGTGAAATTGTGTGTTCACCATGCAATGAATATCAGAAATATATTTAAATATTTGCAATTTGAATTAGTCACAAACTATTTAAGTCACAGTATTGGGAAATATTTGAAAAATCAAATGTTTAATGTAGGTCCAGTTATAACTCTTAGTTCATTCATATTAATCTAAATTATCCAAATAATAAAGGAAACTTTTTTTTCATATTTCTTATAGTTAGTGGCAATAAATATATTCCTTGAATATACGATAATGAAATTATTTGCTTGCCTGAATAAAATAAAATTTTAAAACTTTTATTCAGCATTGCAGACTGTATAAACTGATGTTCAGGTTTGGAAATATTTAAAAAGCTGCTGAGCAGTCTTGAGAGCTATTTTGCATTCTGAACAGCTTCCACCTAGAATGAAGATGCGCTATTTTGAGCTCAGTTATCATTCACTGTTGAATGAATTAAATAATAATCTAGTGTCTTTTTAAATTGAGCATAAAAATAAGGGAAATTTCAGATAGAAAGAATTAAAAGTGAAACTTTGTCACTTGAATTTCAGAATATTTAATAAATTGTGCTATATTCAGGACATTACCATTTTGGCTAAAACTATGAATTTTTTCACACCCCAACAATTGCTTATCAGCAAAATCCTATATTTTTTTATAAAATAGTTTCTATCAAATATCGAGGAACATTTAATTCCTGAGCTACTTCTACCATTTATTATGGCTACATACAGCCATTTCAGAACACAAGAATGAAAAAATTCAAACTGATATCCCTGTTGACATCTTACCTTTACAGAGTGCAGATAACTACCAGGTGATGCTCCACAAATTTTATACTAGTGTTATGTAAACAAAATAGCCACTAGCTCAATACTTATAAAAATTCAGCCTGTCTACATATGATAAACATGTCATATTCACAGAAGAAGGAAACCAATATATTACTTTTACATTATATGGTTTCTCACATCATAAAATATAATATTTAAGTCTTTAATATTCAGTCAAATGGAATAAGAAATTCATCTATGAAATTCTTTTGTGTATATTCAAAGGACATTGGTTCAAACTTCTCAACTCACATGGCTTATGTCATAGATGATATTGACTAATCAAAAATAGAGTAGAACACATTTACAGACACAGCCATGGTGGACATTGTTTACAGTGGGAATTTAGTCAATCTGCTATCAGCAATACCATAATTAATTTGTTTGTGATATAAATTAATTGCTGTTAGAGATATTCTCCATCTTTGAGCTCGAAAAGTGTGCTGTCAATCAGTTGCTAAATATGACCTTAAGCACACATTTTATTGATTGTACTGTTATATATTGTTGGCTATCCACCTGTACTTTGACTGGTTAGGGGATCTGTGTTTATGAATAAAATTGCTGTTTATAAAAGTGACATTTCCATGATGAAAAGGATATGTTGAATCAGTTACATCATGGCATTGTAATTTATGTATTTATCTTTAACAAAAATAAACATTTTGGAAGTTTTGAACGTTTTTTTTATAGTTTTATAAGAACAGTGATATTTCTCATGCAGAAAATGCAAGTGTCAGCTTATCATTTGAGGCAGAAGCAAGCAAAGATATTCTTCAAGCAGGATTCAATTACTTTGATGCAAGCTGTACTTACAAAGGATCAGGGGTAAGTTGAAACTAAATATTTTTAGCTTTTCAAAAACCCTCATCAAAAAATCTCAATGATTCCAACTGTCAAAAAAGGACAGTTATTGGTAGCATGCTTCTTTTTGTCTGAGCTGTCCTGTGTTCAATCACTGGTCCTGTTACATGTAAGGGTATGCGGTTATTCATCCAAGGTCAGTATCCAATTCCTATACCATTATCATGCCATATTCTGTGTCATATTCTGTGCTGTAAGGTTACTCACAAAATTTGTTTTTACAGAGTTATGCCATGTTTTTTTTTTGTTTTATGTCCAGCCAGATTGTTAAAAGATACCAGCAAGCAAGGTAAAAAATGCATAAAAAATTAACACAAGAAATACATATATATATATATATATATATATATATATATATATATATATATATATATATATATATATATATATATATATATATATATATATATATATTGTATTATGCTGTATCAATGATAACCACAACAGGTATACATTTTTCATTAAAAGAAAACAAGGCTTGCCGAGTTTCCTTTTAATGAAAAATTTATACGAGTAGTATATCATTGATACAGCATACTTACTATACATATATTTTATTTATATTCCATACAAATGCATATATTTACCATTTGAACAGAGTGAGATTGATGAGAAGCAACATTGTATTGACTGAGTGAATGAACTCACATCCTTCCTGAGTGTGTCTGCTACAGAATTTAGTTCTGTCTTTTTGTGCCTATTCACAATCACCTTTTCATATTGATTAGTTGATTGCTTTCACTTTTGAGTTTCAATTTTTATTCACATTGATTAAATCAATGTAAGTTTCATTTATGATTTATACATGAAAGATGGTTTAATGAAGAAAGTAGAGCACTAGGCTTACAGACACATAGATTCTTGAATACTGAATGCTCATCAATGCATTGATGTACAGGTGCAAGAAAATTAGCATGGAATTGAATCTTAGCAAAATAATGAACCAATAATAGGTAATTAAAATTTTTAATATATTTAAAGTTGATCAAAGTCAGTATTTTGCTTTAATTAACATTACTACTGACCATAAAATTTTGTTCTCTCTCTCTCTCTCTCTCTCTCTCTCTCTCTCTCTCTCTCTCTCTCTCTCTCTCTCTCTCTCTCTCTCTCTTTTCCTTTGGTAGGTTTGACTTAACATTTACCATCATTCTTCATATGTCCATAGACATTGTGGTATTTCACAAGTGAATATCCATTATTTTCATGTTTTCATAGATTTTTACCCTTATCTTGATGCAATTGTCAGCAGAGGGTATGTGGCCTTTGGATATTTTCATATTTAATTAATAAAAATCAATTTTTAGAACCTTATAATAGTTATAAGAAACAACAACATCAACAAAGCCTTAAATACATTACATATGTGGGTCCCATAACCAAGACATTTGCTGTGTCAACCAGCAACTGCAACTTTGTATCATTGATTATATAAACACTTTCAATAGGTCTCAATGGAAGTGTAAACATACCAGAGAAGAATGATATTTTGTAGGTTACTAGGTGCAGTTTCAGGTTCAATGTTTTTATCCAGCCCAATTTCTTTTTCTCTCTCCCTCTAGATTTCAGCATATATTTTGTACATTGGGCATGATTGGAAAAGAGGAAAAGGAAAAAGAAAAGATTGTAATTAAATTGTTTACCATGTTGAATTCATTTAGAAAACAGGGATTATTATTACTTTCTATCGTTATTTTTATACATCACTAATGATTAATGAGTGGAAATTCATCATTAATCTATAAAAATAGACCCATGGTTTTTTTTGCGCCATGGGTGGATCACTATTTGATGTACTAATAATATTGGTATATAAAATAAATTGCTTTATACCAACACTTTAAAAGCAAATGTAAACAACCTTGGCACAAATTAACAATTTGATATACCAATAATATTGGTATATAAAATTGCTTTATACCAAATATGTTATTTTAACACTTTAAAAGCTGTTATATGTATGTATGTATGTATGTATGTATGTATGTATGTATGTATGTATGTATGTATGTATGTATGTATGTATGTATGTATGTATGTAGTATGTATGTATGTATGTATGTATGTATGTATGTATGTATGTATGTATGTATGTATGTATGTAAGTATGTATGTGTGTGTATGCATGCATGCATGCATGCATGTATATATATATATATATATATATATATATATATATATATATATATATATATATATATATATATATATATAATATATACTTTGGCATTTAATGGTATCTATTTCATAATAAAGTAGCTTTAATGTTTGACAATTAATGGCACATAATATTAGCAATTAAGTTCCTCTTCAGCTTCTTCCCCCCTCCACCGACTTTACTCTTGTTCCATTTTCATAATAAATAACCCTTCAATCTGCACATAGAGAACATTGGATGACGACTTGCAAACTGTACTTTGGTGTAAAGCCAGACTTGTCATTGGGATTATCAAGAAATTTTTCTCTGAATAAACCAGGGATGGTCTCATACATTGTATGTATACTAGAGAGGTTGGGAAGTATGTAAAATAATGCTTAAATTAGTACATTAGCTGTGTTTTTCACAATCATGTTTTCCTCATGATGCACATGCATTCTAACAATTGAGAAATTGTGTGGCCCTCCTCCATTTGTAAAGTTCAATTTTGTAAGATGTATTCATTATCCACATGTAAACTAATACCGAGGATATCCCCTTTTTCCAGTCATCTTCCAAATTCAACATGTTTAGAACAAAATATTACAAACAATGGTAATAGAACCCCCATTTCCTATCAGCAAGCATTTGATTGATTGCAATCTTTATTAATACTAAAGTTCAAAACTGATAAATGCAAGCATTACAATTCTGGAAAATCATGATAGTTACCTTATGTGTGTTTTGTGGTAGATCACAGCAAAACCTTTCTTCATGCAGATGTAAAACAAAAATAAACACAGAAGTGGTCTTCAATTGGATAAATAATTTTTAATTTAAGTATAGAATAGACATTTGAAATTAGAGGAAACTAAACACCAGGTAAGATCACACCAATTGCAGACAAGTAGAAATATCTGCATTGGTCAACATACATTGCAGTGAATGCTCTTTTATACATTTATAAATCCTTTAATGCATTGGTCAGATTTTTAGAATGAAAAGGTACAGCAATTTTTCAGTTGATAAATAAATAAAAAAGGAATTGTTTTCACAAAAAAGTGGCAAAAATCTTTCTCAATGATTTGTTGTTAGACTTGTTTGTGGTAAGACTGATTTTTAATGAATATTATTCTAGTCTGTTTATACGTGTAAAAGCATTCCAGATCTTAATGTTCTATGGTATTTCAGAACGCATCTGATGAATATGGGCCATTTATTGCTGAGGTTGGGTTGAAAAGGATAAACACTTACAAAGACAATGTAAGTACTAGTTTTCTTTATAATAGTCTTTTTGTCTACATAATATTGAATGGGAAGTTGATACCTAATCAAAAACTTGCCTTAATAATAATAATAATAATAATAATAATAATAATAATAATAATAATAATAATAATAATAATAATAATAATAATAATAATAAAAATAAAATATACCTAGACAATGTTTTTAGAATTTTTTTCCACAAAAGTTTGTATAGGACTTGCTCTGATGCACTAGATATGTAAAATCCTTTGTTTTAGTCTTGTAGTGATTTTTTTTTACAAATTTAAGTAATGCATTTTGGTATCATAGCTCTGTAGTGCACATTGATATGTACTGTGTAAGTTTCTGTATGGCACATTGGTAATGCACTGTGTAAATTTCTGTGCTTCACATTGATATGTACTGTGTAAGTTTCTGTATGGCACATTGGTAATGCACTGTGTAAATTTCTGTGTTTCACATTGATATGTACTGTGTAAGTTTCTGTCCATTATCTGCTGATCTTATAAAATACTATAATTTATCAATAATTAAACTCACATTGTCAATGTCTTGCACTGGATATAAGAAAGAACCCAATATATTTTGGGGTTAAAAAGACAAGGGTCAAAGTCTTCAATCATGTTCTTTACCATATAAAGTTACGAAACTTTGTAAAATGTTTTGCACTTAGGTTAAAAAATAACCCAATTTATTTGGGATTGAATGATGTAAGGTCAGGTTTACAGACTGAAAGAAGAAAAATGGTTTCTGGACAGTAATTTAATTTATCCATCGTCTGTTGTTACCAAACTTTGTGGATGGCCTGCACATGTGGTGGGGAAGAACCCACTTGATTTTAGAGTCAAAAGGTCACAAAGGTTATGGTCATTGAACTGAATGAATGACAATGTTTCCACACAATAACATCATGACAGACTTCAATCAGACTTTGTGGATGACTTGTATTTGGGGTAAGGAAGAAACCTATTGATTTGGAGGTCAAAAAGATAAACATCTAAGTCACTTTGACTAAAAGTAGAAAAATGGTTTCCATAGAGTAACATTCATTCTACTTCACAGATTTGGACTAAATTATGTGGCTAGTTTACACTTTAGGTAAGAAAGAAACTTTATCTATTTTGGAGTTAAAAGTCAAAGATTAATGTCAGTGATAGAAAGAAAAATGGTTACTGCAACACATTTAAGTTATCTACAAAAAAAACTTTTAGATATGGGTCAATAAACACTTTAGATATGGGTCAAAAAAGACTTTTAAATATGGGTCAAAAAAGACTTAGATATGGGTAAAAAAGACTTTTAAATATGGGTCAAAAAAGACTTTTAGATATGGGTCAAAAAAGACTTTTAGATATGGGTCAAAAAAGACATTTAGATATGGGTCAAAAAAGACTTTTAGATATGGGTCAAAAAAGACTTTTAAATATGGGTCAAAAAAGACTTTTAGATATGGGTCAAAAAAGACTTTTAAATATGGGTCAAAAAAGACTTTTAGATATGGGTCAAAAAAGACTTTTAAATATGGGTCAAAAAAGACTTTTAAATATGGGTCAAAAAAGACTTTTAGATATGGGTCAAAAAAGACTTTTAGATATGGGTCAAAAAAGACTTTTAGATATGGGTCAAAAAAGACATTTAGATATGGGTCAACAAAGACTTTTAGATATGGGTCAAAAAGACATTTTTCAGGCTGTTCATGATACTCTTGTTGTATAATAGACCACATATCTTAGCCAAAGTTTGTGGAGAACATATACTCGTTATTAAAAAAAAACAACTTTTTGCTTTAGGGTCAAGATTTCTAAAGTGAAGTTCATTGTGGCTCAAGAACAATGGGTTTCCTAAAAAACATATTTGTTCAAGAGTAAGTTCTTGAACAAACTTTGTGGATGGCTTGTACTTGTGGTAGTAAAGACACTCATGGATTCTGGGGTCAAATTGTTAAAGTTCATGGTCATATTATGTTGACTAAGAAATTTATGGTTTCTGCACAGTAACTTTAGTTCAAGAACACTTATCCAGACCAAAGGTCCAGGTCATTGAGATCTATTGATCAGTAATCTCTAGAGTCAGTTATGCTCAGCTATGGTTGAAATAAAAATAATAATAATAATAATAATAATAATAATAATAATAATAATAATAATAATAATAATAATAATAATAATAATAATTTATTTTCAGAGGTTATAACTAATTTAGCTAATCTCATATGAAATACTCAATGGCTTACAGTATTCTACACATGTACACAACATTTATTAAAAAGAATATTTTAGATAAAATGTGATTAATGTCTGTTTATTGTGTCATGGTTGTCAGTGATGTATTAATGCACAAAAGAACAAAGGAGAAACTGCCAGAATATTTGGTGGGAAATATTATACTATGCTTTGGTAGTTGCAACATCCCCATTAAACATAGCAAGATTGTTATCCCCATTTGAACATGGCATGATTGCCATCCCCATTTAAACATGTCATGATTGTCATCCCCATTTGAACATGATTGTCATCCCCATTTAAATATGGCATGATTGTCATCCCCATTTAAATATGGCATGATTGTCATCCCCATTTAAACATAGCATAATTGTCATCCCCATTTGAACAAGATTATCATCCCCATTTAAATATGGCACGATTGTCATCCCCATTTGAACAAGATTGTCATCCCCATTTAAATATGGCATGATTGTCATCCCCATTTAAATATGGCATGATTATCATCCCCATTTAAATATGCCATGATTGTCATCGCCATTTAAATATGGCATGATTGTCATCCCCATTTAAATATGGCAAGATTGTCATCCCCATTTAAATATGGCATGATTGTCATCCCCATTTAAATATGGCATGATTGTCATCCCCATTTAAATATGGCATAATTGTCATCCCCATTTAAATATGGCATGATTGTCATCCCCATTCAAACATAGCATGATTGTCATCCCCATTTAAACATAGCATGATTGTCATCCCATTTGAACAAGATTGTCATCCCCATTTAAACATGGCATGATTGTCATCCCCATTTAAACATAGCATGATTGTCATCCCCATTTGAACAAGATTGTCATCCCCATTTAAACATAGCATGATTGTCATCCCCATTTGAACAAGATTGTCATCCCCATTTAAACATAACATGATTGTCATCCCCATTTACACATGGCATGATTGTCATCTCCATTAAAACATGGTGAGATTGTCATCCCCATTTGAATATGGCAAGATTGTCATCCTCATTTGAATATGGCAAGATTGTCATCCTCATTTGAATATGGCATGATTGTCATCCCCATTTGAATATGGCATGATTGTCATCCTCATTTGAATATGGCATGATTGTCATCCCCATTTAAACATGGCATGATTGTCATCCCCATTTGAACAAGATTGTCATCCCCATTTAAACATGGCATGATTGTCATCCCCGTTTGAACATGATTGTCATCCCCATTTAAACATGGCATGATTGTCATCCCCATTTGAACAAGATTGTCATCCCCATTTAAATATGGCATAATTGTCATCCCCATTTGAACAAGATTGTCATCCCCATTTAAACATGGCAAGATTGTCATCCCCATTAAAACATGGTGAGATTGTCATCCCCATTTGAATATGGCAAGATTGTCATCCTCATTTGAATATGGCATGATTGTCATCCCCATTTAAACATCGCATGATTGTCATCCCCATTTGAACATGGCATGATTGTCATCCCCATTTAAACATGGCATGATTGTCATCCCCATTTGAACATGTCATGATTGTCATCCACATTTGAACATGGCATGATTGTCATCCCCATTTGAACATGGCATGATTGTCATCCCATTTGAACATGGCATGATTGTCATCCCCATTTGAACAAGATTGTCATCCCCATTTAAACATGTCATGATTGTCATCCCCATTTGAACATGTCATGATTGTCATCCCCATTTAAACATGGCATGATTGTCATCCCCATTTGAACATGTCATGATTGTCATCCCCATTTTAAACATAGCATGATTGTCATCCCCATTTAAACATAGCACTATTGTCATCCCATTTGAACATGGCAAGATTGTCATCCCATTTGAACATGGCAAGATTGTCACATGTTTGCAGATGAGCTTAATGAATGCTAGAGGTAGAATTTCTGATTGGAACAAGCATATCATTCAGATTAAGAGTATTTTGATTATGAAGGATTGAATAAAGCAAACTATATGTACCGTTCATGCTAGTCTCATTATATTATCACCTTTTGCCTCTGTGCAAACTTGTCTCGACTCTGTCATACTTCTAGAATTTATTTTATTTAATCATGGCAATATCAGCAGATTGATAGCATTTGATTATATGCTTAGGCTGTTTGTTGATTTCTAATAATTAATCTGTTAATTAGATACTCTCTAACAATTATGCTGTTTGTTGATTAGATACACTCTAACAATTAGGCTGTTAATTAGATACTCTCTAACAATTATGCTGTTTGTTGATTAGATACACTCTAAAATTTAGGCTGTTAATTAGATACTTTCTAACAATTATGCTCTTTGTTGATTAGATACACTCTAACAATTAGCCTGTTTATTGATTAGATATGCTCTAACAATTAGGCTGTTTATTGATTAGATATGCTCTAACAATTAGGCTGTTTGTTGATTAGATAATCTCTAACAATTAGGCTTTTTTTGATTAGATAATCTCTAACAATTAGGCTGTTTGTTGATTAGATACACTCTAACAATTAGGCTGTTTGTTGATTAGATACACTATAACAATTAGGTTGTTGATTTGATACACTCTTAATAATTATGCTACTTGTTGATTTGATATACTCTAACAATTAGGTATCAATTAGATATACTCTTAATAATTATGCTCCTTGTTAATTTGATATACTCTAACAATTAGGCTGTTTGTTGATTTGATATATTCTAACAATTAGGCTGCTGATTTGATATACTCTAACAATTATGTTTTTTGTTGATTTGATGCACTCTAACAATTATGCTCCTTGTTGATTTGATAAACTATAATAATTAGGATGTTTGTTGATTAGATACACTAACAGTTAGGCTGTTTGTTGATTAGATACACTAACAGTTAGGCTAAATCTAATAATTAGGCTGTTGATTAGATACACTATAACAATTAGGTTGCTGATTAAATACACTCTTAACAATTATGTTCCTTGTTGATTAGATACACTCTAACAATTAGGCTTGCTTTTTGCAACTGAAACCAAAATGAACAGTAAGGTCCATAGCTAGCTGCACAAAAATTGTGTGACAATTGTTTCATAGTTTGAAGAAGTTGCAGTCAGGGTAATTAGACACAGGCTTGTAACCTTTGTATTTCATCAATCTTATGTACTCTGACAGCTGTGTACAACATTTGATAGACAGTAGTCACAGAATTGATGTTTCCCAGAGATCTCGGAAACTCTTAATTATTCGTATTTGGACGCAAACTTTTGATATGGGACACATAAAATTGTCGTCACAGGAGTCCTCCGCATGCACATTTTTGTTGCAAGGAGGAAACTTGAACAGCAAAATAAATATATTCTAATCACTATGTAAACTGAAGCAATGCTTTTATTTTAGTTTTAGTTTGTTGCTGACTTCTTTGATCAAAGGTCGCCGGCTTGCTTTGATGAAGTTGCATGTGTTATTGAAGGTGCCGCTAAAGGCTCCCTTAGATGGACAAAACAAACACCCATTTGCAGCAACATCAAATGAATTGTAGAACAATGACACAATTTTATTTTTAAAAATTCCTTAGTATATATTGGTGTTTCAGAGGTAATCAGTTTTCATTGAAGTTGCAGCAAAACTATTTTTTTCTATTTTTTTTATACAAAAAATTAAAATTTCTGTCATGTGGTCGACTGTAGTCATTTCACATTTCTGCCCTCAGAGGTGGTCGATTGTAGCTATATAGTCAGTTGCATGGCTAGTTTGATTATATTACAGTGTACAAGATTCAAGGCCAGATACCAGCATAAGCGGATTATGACATAACAATTAACTGTTAGGGTGGTTTGTCAATATGAAATAATGATTTGTTTATGTAACAATTGATTCCAGTGCATTTTTATATCCAAGTGTTCGGCTTCCTGTCATGGTGCCTTTGAATTTCTCCACTCCAGCCAAAAATGTTGTAGCAAAAAATATGGCTAGTAGCTAAATTTTTATTCTCGACAATATGTAAAACATAATTGCAATTTGTGACATTGGCAAAGCCCAGTACAATCACTGTTATTGATTTTATTTCCAGTTGTTGCTATATAAATATTGCCCGCAAACTCGAAATCAAGAGACTTGGACAAAATGCTGTTTGCAAATTTAGACAAGTGTTTTTGTAGTTAAATGGAAAAATGATGATTTCAATGAGATTCAGAGCTGTGCTAAAGTTTCTATAACTGATGGTTTGGATGTGACCATAGCCAAGTGTAAGAAAGTATGTAATTTTTGGCTTAGTTTAGACTGCAACTTTTGCTCCTATTTTTACCAAATTAGGAGTCCTGGACTCCTTGTTTTATAATCCTAGCAAGACCTGTTTCCTAAATGTAACTACACATTTGTTTATTTGTCAGTCAGAGAGGTATATATTGTCAAATATTTAACTCGTGTTTATGGTACTGATATGTTAAAATTTTCTATGCAGAACAGACAGTTCAACCTGTGCACAATGTTCTTTCATCATTTCTTTTCACATTTTCACATTTTCAGCTGTTTTATCAACAAGGCTTTACAGTTCTGTCATTCTTCATGGCTCTTATACTTGGTTTTTTGCTTGTGATTCTTGGATTTTTCATCTACTTCATGATTCGACGCAAAAAGATGGTATCACCTGATCAAGGACCCAATGTAAGTATCATTTAGTGAATTATAAGTACAAGACATATGGATGTGTGACTAGATGCAATAACATTAAGTTTTTGCATGTAGCTCCATTATTTTAAACTGTCGCATATGTAGAATACACTTAATAAATTCTTTCCTGATGATGAATAATAATTAGATTTTGTTAGATTAGGCAAGACATAGCATTCTGCATAAATTTTTAAAAAAGTTTTTCTTAAATGTCTTACATTATTAATTATGTTGATTTCCTTTTGATCAGTAAAACCTCGAGTTCCTATCTTCTTGTGGAGTTATTACATAGGACAGAGTACTACATCGAGTACTCAAGTACAAGTAATTTTGTTTTGTGAAGTTAGAATACAAGTACAGTCAACTTTCATAGTAAGGAACAGAAAAAAAGAGTACATTCAGAAGCCTCAGACTGTACTTTTGGTCAAAAGAGTACATTCAGAAGCCTCAGACTGTACTTTTGGTCAAAAGAGTACATTCAGAAGCCTCAGACTGTACTTTTGGTTAAATGAGTACATTTAGAAGCCTAAGACTTTATTTTTGGTCAAAGGAGTTCATTCAGAAGCCTCAGACTGTACTTTTGGTCAAAAGAGTACATTCAGAAGCTTTAGACTATACTTTTGGTCAAAAGAGTACATTCAGAAGCCTCAGACTGTACTTTTGGTCAAAAGAGTACATTCAGAAGCCTCAGACTGTACTTTTGGTCAAAAGAGTACATTCAGAAGCCTCAGACTGTACTTTTGGTCAAAAGAGGAAAAGAAAAATACATCATGTTGCACAGCATACCTGATTCCTTTATATTATAAGCATTACCATATATCATGCTTATAGAGTTCAACTGCAAACAGCATAGACCCTGATCATCCATCCCATAATATTTAATCAGATCAGGGTTTATTTTGTTTGTTATTCTGATTACTCCTAAAAAAACTGCATAGATCCAAATCTACCAGCACAAAATATGATGCCCTGATCTAGGTTTGGCAGTTGGACTTCAATTTTAAGCAAGTAGATATGGTAGATATATTTAAGAAAATTAGTTGCTCTTTTGTACATTTCATGCCATTTATGATTATTGATTAGAACAAGAAAACATTCATTTGAATACAGTTCATGTAGCATCCAATAAATTTAAGAATACATGGTTCAAATGATACAGGATAGTGTGTAATTAGATATAAATCCATGTATTATTTCTTTTAGTTTTGCTATTGCAATTTATACTGAATCTTATAAAGTTTGATTTTATATTTTTAACTGTTCTGGTGGGAAGGGCCTTGAGAAAACAACAGAAGCTTGAAGGAGTGATTGTGCAGGGCATTAATATGTCTAAAGATGTATTTACTGTTTTGCAGGATAAGAAACATGTATTTTCAAATGGATTTATGCACAAAATGATGACTTAAAGTGAAACATATAGTGCTTGAAACATGATGCAGATTCTACTCTCAGATGAAATTACACTCAAAATTTAAAATAAAGATTGTTTTACCAGTCTGGTTAAATTTAGTTGGTACAATTAAAATATCTTTGTTTAATGATCATTTGGTAAGATATATCCAGGCTATACTATATGCACCCATTCTTGTTTTGAAAGAAAATAAGGAGCATGAATATAAGTACTTTACCTCCTTACAAAGTAGAGCATGAATATATGTACTTTACCTCCTTACAAAGTAGAGCATGAATATAAGTAATTTACCTCCTTACTAACTAGAGCATGAATATAAGTACTTTACCTCCTTACAAATTAGAGCATAAATATAAGTGCTTTACTTCCTTACAAATTAGAGCATGAATATAAGTAATTTACCTCCTTACAAACTAGAGCATTAATATAAGTGCTTTACTTCCTTACAAATTAGAGCATGAATATAAGTAATTTACCTCCTTACAAACTAGAGCATGAATTTAAGTAATTTACCTCCTTACAAACTAGAGCATGAATATAAGTAATTTACCTCCTTACAAACTAGAGTATGAATATAAGTAATTTACCTCCTTACAAACTAGAGTATGAATATAAGTAATTTACCTCCTTACTAACTAGAGCATGAATTTAAGTAATTTACCTCCTTACAAACTAGAGCATGAATATAAGTACTTTACCTCCTTACAAACTAGAGCATGAATATAAGTGCTTTACTTCCTTACAAATTAGAGCATGAATATAAGTAATTTACCTCCTTACAAACTAGAGTATGAATATAAGTACTTTACCTCCTTACAAACTAGAGCATGAATATAAGTAATTTACCTCCTTACAAACTAGAGCATGAATTTAAGTAATTTAGCTCCTTACAAACTAGAGTATGAATATAAGTACTTTACCTCCTTACAAACTAAAGCATGAATATAAGTGCTTTACTTCCTTACAAATTAGAGCATGAATATAAGTAATTTAGCTCCTTACAAACTAGAGTATGAATATAAGTACTTTACCTCCTTACAAACTAGAGTATGAATATAAGTACTTTACCTCCTTACAAACTAAAGCATGAATATAAGTGCTTTACTTCCTTACAAATTAGAGCATGAATATAAGTAATTTACCTCCTTACAAACTAGAGTATGAATATAAGTACTTTACCTCCTTACAAACTAGAGCATGAATATAAGTGCTTTACTTCCTTACAAATTAGAGCATGAATATAAGTAATTTACCTCCTTACAAACTAGAGTATGAATATAAGTACTTTACCTCCTTACAAACTAGAGCATGAATATAAGTAATTTACCTCCTTACAAACTAGAGCATGAATTTAAGTAATTTAGCTCCTTACAAACTAGAGTATGAATATAAGTACTTTACCTCCTTACAAACTAAAGCATCAATATAAGTAATTTACCTCCTTACAAACTAGAGTATGAATATAAGTACTTTACCTCCTTACAAACTAGAGCATGAATATAAGTGCTTTACTTCCTTACAAACTAGAGCATGAATATAAGTAATTTACCTCCTTACAAACTAGAGTATGAATATAAGTGCTTTACTTCCTTACAAACTAGAGCATGAATATAAGTAATTTACCTCCTTACAAACTAGAGTATGAATATAAGTACTTTACCTCCTTACAAACTAGAGCATGAATTTAAGTAATTTACCTCCTTACAAACTAGAGGATGAATATAAGTACTTTACCTCCTTACAAACTAGAGTATGAATATAAGTACTTTACCTCCTTACAAACTAGAGTATGAATATAAGTAATTTACCTCCTTACAAACTAGAGTATGAATATAAGTACTTTACCTCCTTACAAACTAGAGTATGAATATAAGTACTTTACCTCCTTACAAATAAATGTAAGAGTAGTGTACAAGTACTTAGCATTTTATGACTCCATTTTCAAAATAATTAAGCACAGAGTATTTTCTTCAGTTCTGGTTTTTAGAGTATTCAAAGCACATTTTTTAAAGATAATGTTGTAACCTAATGAAGAAAGATTATTAATAACTGATACTTAATTAAAGATGTATGAGGGTAAATAAAACCTAGTATATACCCCCCCAAGTGACTTTCTATGTAAATGCATTACATGAGAGTATCAAGTAAATTCAACACTTATTTGTTGCTGCATGCCAGGTTGTAACTATGTTTGCCATGATGAAGTAGTATTAATGCAAGTCACTTTTTATGCGATCAAAAGGAATAAAAAATAGAATTTATTTCATAATATTTGCATACATTTTAACTGTGTAGAAGGCCGTTTAATGTAAAATGAGGACTCAAAATGGTATACTATATAATGCAATCAGTGAATTTTAATGCATAGCTCTTTCTTGTCTTTTGCAGTTTCTGCAGATTTTAGATAAATTTATCCTACATTTAAAAAACCCAAACCCTTTACAGCTATTTTGGTTACCTGTTTGTCTTTCTGTCCTGTTGCTGCTCATACCTAATTAGCATGTCTGTCTGTCTGTCCCTCCAGTTTCTATCCATACTGTGTCTATCCTATTTTGCTTTTCTGTCTGTCTGTCTCTCCAGTTGCTATCCATACTGTGTCTATCCTACTTTACTTCTCTGTCTGTCTGTCCCTCCATTTGTTATCCATACTGTGTCTATCCTACTTTATTTCTCTGTCTGTCTGTCCCTCAAATTTATATCTATACTGGGTTTTATCCTACTTTATTTCTCTGTCTGTCTGTCCCTCCATTTGCTATCCATACTGTGTCTATCCTACTTTATTTCTCTGTCTGTCTGTCCCTCCATTTGCTATCCATACTGTGTATATCCTACTTTACTTCTCTGTCTGTCTGTCCCTCAAATTTATATCTATACTGGGTTTTATCCTACTTTACTTCTCTGTCTGTCTGTCACTCCAGTTGCTGTCCATACTGGGTCTATCCTACTTTATTTCTCAGTCTGTCTGTCCCTCCAGTTGCTGTCCATACTGGGTCTATCCTACTTTACTTCTCTGTCTGTCTGTCCCTCCAGTTGCTATCCACTCTGGGTCTATTCTACTTTACTTCTCTGTCTGTCTGTCCCTACATTAGCTATCCAA
The DNA here is from genome assembly GCA_016746295.1 of Potamilus streckersoni. NCBI lineage: Eukaryota > Metazoa > Mollusca > Bivalvia > Unionida > Unionidae > Potamilus > Potamilus streckersoni. Next base: position 2,349,986 of record JAEAOA010000900.1, on the reverse strand, counting down.
ACTGGGTCTGTCCTACTTTGCTTCTCTGTATGTCTGTCCCTCCATTTGCTATCAATACTGGGTTTATCCTTCTTTACTTCTCTGTCTGTCTGTCCCTCCCGTTGCTATCCATACTGGGTCTATCCTATTTTGCTTCTCAGTCTGTCCCTCCATTTGCTGTCCATATTGGGTCTATTCTACCTTGTTTCTCTCTCTCTGTCTGTCCCTCCATTTGCTATCCATACTGTGTCTATCCTACATTGTTTCTCTGTCTGTCTGTCCCTCCAGTTGCTGTCCATACTGGCTTTGTCCTTACTTTTCAGGAACTTGATTTCTGGGCCTTAACTTTGAATGACTTCACTTTAGCCACAAAAAAAAACATTGTGGGAATGAAATGGCTCTGTTTGTGTGTGGGGGTAATGTGTGTGTGTGTGTGTGGCGTTTGGAGGTAGGTAGGTAGGTAGATATGTATGTATTTATTCTTTGTGGCTTGGATAAAATGCTTCTCTGAAGCTGAAGCTTTCTCAGGGACTTAGATGAGTGACTCATATTTAGGGATATGGGTCAATAATGATCCTCAGGAACTTTGTTAAGATACTGTGTCAGTAAAGGTTAGAATGGCAGTATATCTTTTATAAGAATTCTAGTTTAATTTGTAAAACTTTCAAAACATAGTACAGTCATAATCATCCTTTTTGTCAAGGATAAAAAGCTGCTGAGGAACAAAGGGAGGCAAATTATGTTAAGTGAAGATGAAGCCTTGAAGAAAGGAGGCCACACTATCCATGGATTCAGGTAGAATAAAACTAAAATTAATAATTTGTCACCTATAATTGATATTATGTATAAAAAACATTCAATATATAATTTTATTAAACTTACATTACATCAAGAAATGATGTTGTATATGATGTCATGGTGACTTATGAAACAAATGAGTAATGTTGGAAGCATACAGTACATCCTGTCTTGGAAGACCACTGCTGTGAGAGCACCTGTCCTGAGAGCCTGATTTTCGTTGATTAGATGTATTGGGTATATATTGTTATGACCTGTCATGACAGACCATTGTCTTGAGAAACCATTTTTTTTTGGAAGAAGGACTGGTCTTTTAAGACAGGTTCTAACATTCTGCATAGTTATTCTACTAAACTGTTTATAGATATATTTAAAAAATGTTAATATTTTTATGTGATAAATGTAATTTGACATTAGTTTTAAGTTTTAGAGAAATTTATTAAACTGGTTGAATATATTCAGAGATAGATATGATTGAACTTATATGATAAATTTGATATAAAATAATTCCTAATTCAACCCATGTCATAAATGTTGTATACAATGAATCATGTATTTATCTAAACACAACTATGTTTTTTAAGTTCATAAACTTGTATTGTTTTCATATTATGCAGATATATTAATTTTTATTAGTACCATAATGTCTGTGGCATCTCAAGTTATATATTTGCATTTATGTTTAGTCTAACAGCAAACCACACAGACTTAAATCTGCCATCACATAATGCAGTGCAGATTTGAATATATGCAATTTGTAAGGATTATCAGTATAACAAACAACATAGACCCTGATCTGCCTGCATTTCACTTCACTGCCTAATGTTCCATCTAGGATAGTGTTCTAGATGTGTCTGTCCAAGATTTTTTGTTGATGAGTGCATTAAGATTTGCCAAATCCACAGACAGTCAGACAAAATAGCATAGTTCCAGCCTGTCAGAAAAATGTACCAAGGATAGTTACATGTTCTGAATGAATAACATATATTTCATTGAGTGGGTAAAAATACTTATTTGTTTTCACCTACAGGATGAAATATATCCATTATTTACATGGAACAAGCAAATATTCTTTCTTTTAGGTTCAAAAATATTGGTTATGTATAACAGACTTAAGTGGCAGATTTCTTACGATATCCATCACAATGATATCAGTGTTTATGTTTTGCACAGAAAGTATAATTAGTATCATCATTTCCAATTTAAATGAAAACGAAGGTTTCACAAATTGTTGGATTTGAACCTAGGTCATCTGTATGCAAGAGTAGCCATATTTACACTAGATAATGAAAGTGACTTTAAACACGTAACCAAATTTCTTGGTCATAATATTGTTAATGTCCTTGATGGGTAGTGAAAAATAACTATTTATTTTATCCATGGAAGTAAATTTCTGGATTTTTTTGGGAGAAGTAATAGTGAAATATCAATATTATTTCTCCCAGAAAATCCAGAAATTCACTTCCTAGCATAAAATAGATACCTTTATTACTCTCTGGTTGAGACTTCTGAAAGCAGCTTAATTGTTGTCCATAATGTTCTAGTTTTTGTAATGTTATACACCATCAAGGCACGGTTTACATGCAGGAAAGCATGTTGTTTAAAATCACCCTTAATAAAATACAAGTAAATTATAAATACTAATTGTCACAGGTTAAAAATGAAGTCACAGAACTTCAACTGACTAGCTGTAGCTTTTTTGCTTTGCTTGACCTTCAATTAAGATATGAAAACAGGTCTACCAGGTAATTTTCATTACAGCAAAAAGATCACATCTTCACTACAAAATGGTTGAATGGCAAATGCATGATACATATATTAGACAGAAAATATGTAATGAATAATTAAAAGGAGAAAATTTAGTGAGAATTACAGACTTACATTTTAGGCAGTGAAATTATGTTTTAATATTAATAAAATACATATAATAACAATATACCTGCAATATAGATATGAAAACAAAACTAGTTTTCATCACAGCAAAAGATTAAATCTTCACTGCAACTGAATGGCAAGTGCAAAATATGAATATTTTTATGCATCCATGTACACATGAAGGAGTTTAAGTTCTGGGACTTGGCACTTGTTTACTGGGTAGCTGATGGAAGGTAATACAATTTCTGATTAAAGTTGTTCTCTAATCCCCCCAAAATTGCCACTAATATATGTTTGGATTATAATACATCAGTTAAAAAATAACAATAGTATTTTAGAACAACATGAAATAGTTTTATCAAAGATGTTGTGTATTTAATTATTTGGTGTTCATCACCTGAACAACTAAAATGTCCAAATATTATTCTTTCACATATTGTTAAACTGTGCATTTTCCATTATGCTAAACTGAATGTTGGTAATGGAAATTCGTTGTAGCACTGTATCAGCAGATGAAAGCATTGTGAGTATCCTGGGGATGAGAGACAAGATGCAAATGCACAGAGAGATTGACAGGTTAGACCAAATTTACATTGTATATCAGTATGATCCCATTTTGAAAAGTGTGCTATATATATAATTATCTAAGTTCATTTGCTCTTTTATGTCTTCTTACATCACTACATTATTCTCTTTCTTCATGCATTCATTATTTTTATCACTGAGTTACCTTCCCTTCCAGACTCTTTCATCGGACGTTTAATAAAAGTGAGAATGTTCTTTGGCATGTCTTTTGTGTAGGACTCATGGTACTAATTCAGCTCCCATAGTAAATTTATGGAAACTACATATTAAAAATTCAAAAACTATAAATTTCTAAATGCTCATTATCAAACCTATATTGGTAGTTATAGCTCAATCATTACAAGCTCTTGTGTGGAGAAAGCATATGATCTATGACATTTTTTTTATCTACATGTATTTGTAATGTATTTTTATTTTCACACAAAAGAATGAGGTGCTAATTTCAATAATGATTGTTCCAAAGTCAAGTTTATAAAGAACTGAAATTCCAGTAAAACATTATCTATTGTTTCAGTTACAAATATTATTAGATTTCAAAATATTCCTGTAACTAAAATAAAAATTTTCATTATCAGCCAGTCATGGGCAGTCAAAATTATCTATACTCTATTTTATCTTCATTCATTTCTGGACTGTACTAAGGAAGTCTACAAAGAATTCTGAAGGGAACACTTGTTATGTACATTCATCAGAATTGTGCTCACTGGTTTAAAAAGATAACTTTAGATGTGCGAAAAAACTGTCCCAATACAGTTTTTAGGGGAGAATAACTTTATTTGAAATCTAACAATCTAGATGAAAAATGTCTTTGACAAAGTTGTAAATGACAAAGTTACAAAAATTGTAAATGACAAAGTTAGAAAAATGTAAATGACCATGCTTGTTCAGGACACCTATCACCAACTTTTCAGCAAGGGTTTTATCCTCACAGCTGTAGCATGCAGGAAAACATCGCTGGTCATGGTCTTATATATTTAGCAGAAAAAGTTCCTAAACTACGATTTTTCAAATGTCAATTAGGTTATTAAATCAATGAAAATATAAAAAATTGAATATTCCATCACTTTTGTAATAGACAGTGCTGATGTACATGCATTGCATACTGCAGATTAAAAAGATGTTCTGCACTGAATACTGTAAAAATGGTTGCAAAAATAAATAATACACCTTGGTAATGTGTGGTTACTGATCTGATTTTTCTGCACATTGTTCTGAATGTTGAAAGTTTTTGCTGACAAGGCCAAGGTCATAGTAATAGAAAATTTGCATGAATGTTTGTATGTAAAGTATGTTTCCTTTGCTGGAATTTATTTATGCTTAGGGTGAACCATTATAAAAGCAAAACAATTCATACTGCAACTCAATTGCTTGCCTTTGTCACAGTCATAAAAATAAGTGCAGTATGGTTTTGTTGAAAAAAATTATTTGCATATATGTCCTAAACCTATGGTGATTTTTTTTCTCCATGCTTTGGATCAATCACTCATCATTTTGACCTTGTAGTCAAGGTCACACACTTTACAGAAGTGCTTCCATCATATGTCTGGCATGCAGACTCAGGCCTTCTTGTTTTGTAAGATTATAATAAAAGAGTTCCAGAAAAATGTATGCAAAAATGTATTTGGACAGAATTTAATTTAGGCTTATGCTCCACCTCTACTACTCAGGGACTTAGGCCTTGGTTAATAGAGTTTAGATCTTGCTCACCATTAAAAGGTTCGTGTTAGGATTGGTCAGTCTGATGTCAGGATAATTGTACTGGGTGGGACAAGATTGCTGCATGTCTTCTGTGGCATGATGTCCCAGTGCTAGACATCACTATAAACTGTCACACTGCAGACATTGCAGTGATACAACAAAATGTTTTTAAAGCTACACTAAAAATCACACACACACACACACACATCTTTTGTCCCTTGCTAATTTGTTTGATGGATTACACAAAAAAAATCCTCAATCCTTCCCCCTCCCCCCACTGTGATGGGAATATTTTTCTGCATATGTAGGAAATCTTGTCAACATATATAGTTTTTTTTGCATTTCTTTCAGTCATGTACACCTGTTAAGCTTTGACTATTTTGGTAAAAACATTTTGATCTGATAAAAAAAATTATTGTCATTTTTGTTTTTATGCATTTATGGATTACTTAATTAGATTTTTTTATACCAATAATATATATATATATATATATATATATATATATATATATATATATATATATATATATATATATATATATATAAACCACAATCATTTTGAATTTCTGAACATTTATGGACTTGGAAGGTTTGGACTGCAGCTAAAGCTATTTTAATGGGGTTTTTTTTATCACTATACATGATGAACTTTTGCCAAAAGCTCTATCTTTAGCATGTTCATAAACTTATAATGAAATATTTGCTGAAAGGATAACACTATGAAAAACTTGTATTTTTAAAAATTTTGCTGCTACAAGTTTTGCTTTGATTACCTCAGTTGCTCTCTCTCTCTCTCTCTCTCTCTCTCTCTCTCTCTCTCTCTCTCTCTCTCTCTATATATATATATATATATATATATATATATATATATATATATATATATATATATATATATATATATATATATATATATATATATATATATATATATATATATATATATATATATATATATATATAGTATTATGCAAATTATGTACAACTATGCAGCAACAAAGTACAGTATGTATGCCTTTTATAAAGTATATGTAAAATGAAAATTCTTCATTGCATTCTTGCCAGTTGTCATGATATTTTCTTGGGGTTTTTAAGTCTTAAAAACTGATAGTTATAAAATGTGCTCTTTATCAAATTTGGATAGGGATACAGAAGTAATGTTTCATATGGACTTAAAGTATAATGTTCTATTTTCCACAAAAAACATGGAGGAATATGTTCACACACACATGCACACACACACATCATTTGGACCATGTTATTAGGTTTTATGGTGGGGTGAGTGTTAAAAAACTACTGACACTGCACTCAGAAATAATTTTGGTAATCAGGCTGTCTATCAGATTTAAATGTGCTTGATAAATGAATCAGACATTCTTACATGAATCATATTCTTTCCTCCTTTTTTAAACTGAGTACTGGATCATTTTATTGAGGGACAGTTTCTCCTATTTGCATCCGTGGATCATTGGCATACTTTGTCTTCAAGGTCAGCAGACCCTTTGTTGAAAGTTAAGTACTCTCATGCGTTAAAGTTTTGGCTGTGTAACTCATATTCCTGGAAATATTGTCATCAGACATTGCACAGGAGTTTGCAGTGGGACATATAATTCATATGGGAGTTTATATGGAGTCATATAGTCAAATATCAAAGTTACTTGTGCTTCCATGAATAGGTTGTCATTAATCTTTGCAAAGAATATGATGTTAAAGGCAAAATGTTGATAACAGATCAAAAGTTCATAGGTTAAGGTCATAGGGTATATTTAGCATTTTGGTAAAAAATGGTTATATTTCTATAAATGGCTTTATACCAGATTTGCTCAAATGTTCACCAGAGTGGATGGACAATCATGTCATTGGCTAGTCTGAATGTCAAAGTTCAAGGTCATAATTAGGGAGTACTGTATTACCAAGGCCGCAAATTATTCATAGCAGGCAGCATATTAAATGAATGGATTTAGCAATGTATGGTTAATAAGCTTTCATAGGTCTTTAATTTTATAGCATATATCATAACTTTTTTAATGATTTAATTTGTTTTTAAGTGAAGTATTATGCTGGACCTTCATTTGCCTCCCAAATTCTTTCCAAGTGCACAGTAAGGATAGACTTTTATAATGTTTTATTTGATAAATCTTTCAGCTCTGATATTTTGTCAACAATTGATGTTGACACAAGCATTGAGGAGGAGAGAAACAACATCTCTGATGTAGCGACAGTTTTGCTGATACAAGGGTTTAGGTTCAACAATGACATCACGAAAGCACAGGAGGATGCTGTGATAAGCAATTACAAGCGTAAAAGGAGTCAAATGGACAAAACACAAGATGATGAGTACAAAAGAGAATTAAAGAGATTGTACAAGAAGATTGCTGCCAAGAATAGGGTACTTAAGTTTTGATTTTTATTTGTCTCATGATATGCCTCAAAGACATGAATACATGTTGGCAGAAGTCAGTAATAGCAAATGTTAATATCTTTATGAGGCTGCACATCAACATAAAACAAATTCTTACCACAGTGTTTCATGGGAGTAATTTAAAAAAATGTGATAATCAGACAGAGCATTGTATTGTACAAATTCCTGATGTATTCAGGACTGAAACCAGTATAAATGTTGTGAATAGAAACATTTATTTGATGCAATTATGTCTGGCAGCATTTTGTGCTTTCAGATGTCTTGTTTGAAATTGCCTGAATATCAAGAATTTCCAAAGGAGTCATCTGCAAATATTTGATGTTCTTACTGTTATACTTAATTGTTTGCATTGACTCCTGCACCAGAGATAATATGAGATTTAACCATATACATAAACAATGCTTTTCTTGTTAGTGCCAAAGAATTCCCCAAGACCATCGTTACCATGTCAAGAACAGTGTCACCCAAAGATGCTTAAAAATTTCTGCTTATATGAGACTTTTTTAACAACATTTTCAGAAGTTCAGGATTAGCAAGATTTATAAAGTAAAACACCAACAAGATTTTCTGAATTAAACACCAACAAGATTTTCTCAGTTAAACACCTACAAGATTTTCTCAATTACACACCAACAAGGTTTTCTGTTAAACACCAACAAGACATTCTCAGTTAAGCACCAAAATTGTAGCATTTAAATAATTTGCAGGTATGGTTAGCATTGTTTCATGATAAACATTGATCCTAGGCAGAGTCTTTTAGGTTATTCCCCTTGTATGCAAGGTAGTGCTGTGTTTTTTCATCTCATCTTGTCAGTGATAGATTTCTTTATTAATCATGGTATATATATATATTTTTTTAGGTGAGAAAATATGTTTAACCATATTTGAATGTTAAAGTCTATCGGAAAACAGTTATTACCTTGATGCCATTATTTTCTATGAAATAGAGACATTTTAGATCCACAGTAATCATTCAATGTCTTGCATATTTCAGGCCATGATGGCTCACTTGATGCAAAGACAAAGAGCAGAAGAAAATGAAGTAGCAAACAACTTACGAGACCTACCAGAAAAGGTTGATAACACTTATCAGCTTGTGACATCACATGAAACATAGTCCAAGTCCCTAGCATAATTATTTGAATCATTATATCCTAGGACACAAAAGCGTTTGAGTAGTAATACAGTGATAGGTTCTGAAAATATTGGTATTTTTATGAAATGAGGTTTATCACATAGGGATATGCATAACAACTCATATTATGGACATATTGTTTTAAGAAGCAAGATTCTGTCCAATATATTAAAATGTTGGTCAGCTAATATAGATGTTGCTAAGTCAAGATAGATGTTAACGGGCCCTTGAAATAATATGTTGTACATTTATTCCAAAGTTAGTAAACTAAATAGAGTAATTGTTTGATACATAACTAGTATATTGAATTTTATAGAAAAGCCCCAAAACAACATTTGATTGAAATATTGAGCTGGTTACCTCAGTTCATGAGACTGATATATATATCACAGCCAAACCAGGACTGTCAGCTTTTGAAGTTGCCTATGAGTATTATGTTTTTGAAAGTTGGTGTCATTTAAAATATATCTGCAAAGTATTACAAAAATCTGAATGCAGGAAATATATAAAAATATTTGGAAAACATCGTATCTAGGGCAAAATCCAACTATGTCCTATGTAAATTACAACAAAAAGGTAAAACTTTAAAAACAATGCTTTCAGTGACAAAAGTGGCTTGATGAACATCTTCCTCATTTCTTTAACTTTTTTATTATGGTCATATCTTTGATTTACATTTGAACGAACATGTTCTTGATATAAATAATTCGAGTACTCTTCTTTTTTTAACAAAGAATAGTGAAGTAATGCTTTTTATTCATCTCAGTTGATTTCCAGAGGTCTGTATTTACTTTTTAAGTTTTCATACCTCTGCTTTAATGATAAAAATTGCCACTAATGCTGTGTATTTATCCCTGTGTTTGCTTAGTAGGTGTTCATAAATGTGACCACTGTCAAACACTACCAAAGTTATCAAAAATAAAATAAATTTCAGGAGCGAACTGCATTTTTGGAACTATTGGATAAGCAGCATCAGACAGAACAGGATGAGGAGACATATCGCCTCAAACTTCAGCAGGATGAGGAGTCGGAGAAACTAAGGAAGGTAATATGACACAATCCTGTTCACCACTGATCTTATCACACACATGGTGGTCATGCTCTATTACCCATGAGTCATCATGATAAAGTGCTTCTCATGTGTTATAATATTGGTCTTTTTAGACTTCACTGTATTGTTACATTTGTTGTCCATTTTGTAAAGATATGTTACCTTCTCTTTTGTCACTTTCTGTAGTTTTTAAAATCTTATGTGCTACAGTGTGACTTTTTTTGAGTGAATTAAGTCCTAAATCTTTAGTGGGCCTTATACTTGATGACAAGTAAATCACAACATTTTCAAAATTTAGTAAATGTTTGCCTAGGGAAGTTTTTACGAATGATAAGTTCCTACTTTAAAACATACTAGGAGATGACCCAGTGTTACATTATATCTCCAACATTTGCCAGAGTTTTTTGCATGTTTGACCTATTCCAGCACTCCAGTGTGAAATACAAGGTCCCCATCAATGGATCACAAATTGTTATACAGAAAATTATTTGCTCTAGCATATTTTATTGACACTGAGGATTAAAAACTACTTTTTTGCACTTTAGAAGCACCATCACTCCAGACCTGTCTGAGACAAAAAAGGTGGATGATCGTTTTTATTTATAAGCATCTGCTATGTAGTATTTTCATTTGAAAAACAATGCTATGATTTCATATCGATTTTCATGGGCATCACATTTTGCACAAAAAAGATTTTCATCCATAATTAATTTTGTTGATTGGGGAAAGGGTACAAAATTAATTACGGATGGGTCCTATTGTTTTCAAAGAAAAATCTGTTTGATGGGTCTTAATATTTGTGACATGTAACATTTATGAAATCTACAAAAATGGGTATGCTACCAAAAATATTTAAATCACAGTTTGCCCTGTAGTGTCATTAGCTGTCAGTTATAAAAATTTCTTGATCATAAATGAAGCGATGAGACAGAGTTGTCATCTTTAAGTAGGCTTGCATTATCATTCTTGCCATTGATTATCATTCTTGCCATTGTTAAGATTTTGTGCTAAGTTTTGTAATAAGGTAGTACCTGCAGCCAGATGGGAAACACTTTTAGGTAGTATGTGTTTGTAAAAGTGATAAAACATCATCAGTTTGATATCACTTAAACCAAGGAGTACTGTACTGATATCACTTAAACCAAGGAGTACTGTAGTGCTCCAAACCCAGAGATACATTGTAAAATGTCTTGGTAGAGACTCTGTCTCTAAGTAAAAAATAAAAAAAAAACTGTACATATAATTCTACTAGTTGCAATAATCATATGAAAGAAAATTATACAGTCAAGAATAAATAAATGACACTTGAGAAATTTTATAAATTTACAACTAGACATAAATTCATCACACAGGATTTTGGTTAAAGTGAACTGATGTGACATAAATAAATTGGTCATACTAAACAAATTCCCTTACCAAATTATTGTTTCCATGCATATTTGATAATAAGAAAATATGATCCTCAACCTGTCAAACTTGATTAATTTTTTAACACTTTTTCAGCTGTTATTTTATATGAATTTAGTGGCATATTTTCTATTTATTTACCCATTCATGGGAATATCCATAAGATTTGTACAGGAAAATGCACACCAACACATTCATCATTTATTGATTTTAAATTATAGCTATGTCAGAGTATCAGTTTTAAAATGTTAAATACAGTTCATAAGTATCTGCAGTTAAGTATCTGCAGCACCTAAGCTTTTAACATGATCTTTTTTAAACAAAAAAAACCCATGTGTTTTTCAGGAATTTGCAGTACGGAAGAGAATGGGACTGAAAGAGCTTCATCTGCAATTGATGCAAGACACCAAGGAACAAGGTCAACTATCCAAAAAACAAGCTGACTGGCTTATGAATGAGCACCGTAAAAATCAGAAAGGACTGGAAAAACTTTATGATGAGGAAATTTCCCGACAGAGAATGGTGTTAGAGGAGAAGTTGGCAAGAAGAAAAAATCTGGCTCACATGTCTGTATGTTACATGCTAGTCAATCTGATATAAAGTTTAAACATCACAGAAATAAGTGACAGAAAAAATAGCTTGAATGAAAGAGAGGATATGGTATGGTTTTGATTTTTGACCATCTTTATGATTTTAGAAGATAGAGTATTAAACTTAACAAGGTATCACTTTTCCAGTGACATGCCAGCATTGTTAGGGCTCTGTATCAAGATGTGTATATAGATAAAGGTATCACTTTTCAAGTGATTTGCCAGCATTGTTATGGCCCAGTATCGATATGTTGGAGCCCTATAGAAATCAAAATTAGTGTCATTCCACCTGCCCATCCATTTACACTTCTTGCAACTGCCAGAGCTCTGCTTACCTTATATGTAATTGGATGCCATTTGATAGGTGAAATGCCATGATGCATAGATGTGCATTTTACAGGTTTTATCCTTTCAGGTACGAATTTGATTAAGTTGTTCCTTTTTTTTTTGATCAGTTTTACATCACTTATACACCAGATCATTTTAACCAGGAGCTTCTGAACATATTTCAAGCAATTTCCTATGTGTATTTTCTCACAACCTAGAGATGTCTTTGATGGGTATTGTCTTGTCAACTCCATTTTGGATAGCCTTCAGTTAACTTTGTATCATCTTAAGGCATGTTCCATAGTCACTATAGGTCAAGAATATTCTGATGTAATGCAATTATCCCATACATTTACTTGTACCTTTTATAGACCTAGACTTGTCAGGTCCATTTTAGACAAGTTATTCTCTTTGTCAAGCATATTCTTGTTTTCTCATGGAAACTTGGAATATTAATTATATCCAATATAGCTCGGGAACCATTCAACGCATTCTGATTGAATTTGACAGTATTTTCTTTTAAACCCAGATGTGAATTTTATAGGTTTTTTTTTTAATCAGGATTATTTTTGGATAAAGTTATTGCCCTTGTTAATCAGAATAATATCTTTTCTTGGAATCATGCTTGATTTCGTCATAGCTGAAGAATCATTCAACACATTCTGATTCAGTTTGATGTACAATCTGTTTCATAGACCTTAGAAAGTTTTTTTTTATCAAATATTCAATCATTCAACACTGATGAATTTTTCATTGCTTTCTTCTGTTTTCTGTTTCAAAAGTGATGATTTGTTTTCAGTTTCTGGGCTAAATTAAACTACATACCTGATGTGTTTGAAGCATTCTATATATCTTATTTACTCCATGGACAGAAATATGATTCAGGTCAGTTAGCTTCATATTTTGAACTTTACGTGCAATGCTCCTTGTGTAGATATACATATCTCTCACAAAGTACATGCACATACTATTCACCCAGAGAAAAGTAGGTCACATTGACTGCTTTTTAACTCTTCAAAGATTATGTTATGTTTTTTGCAGTTTGCTCTATTTCATTGACATTGTTGAAGTTATGAACCTTTTTTGGAATTTATCTTAAGCTTATACAGCATCATGGACAACAGCTCCACTTATTATATTAAGTTTTTACACTTAATTCCATTTTTAGATTACTCACATATCTTACAATTGTCTGCATGAGTTTGAGTCTTGATTCAGCCGACATGTTTATTTGAGAAAAGCTTGCCAGTAGCTTCCTGTAGGAATCACGGTACTAATTCAGTTGCCATAGTAAACCTATGCAAACACCATGATATTAAAAATTCAATAACTTAAAATTTTTGAGTGCTCATGACCAAACTTATATTTATCAGTATAGATGAAACCTGGAAGTCAACTTCTGTACAGAGGAAATGATATGAGCCACAGCATTTTCTGGACCAGCTTATGTTTGAAACATGTACTTTCAATTCCGCACCAAAGAGTCAGGTGCTAATTTAATAATAAGTGTTCCAAACTCAAGGCTATTAAAGGACTGAAATTCCATCAATAAAACAATGTCTCTATTTTTATTCACTTTCAACTAGGATAAGGTCTCAAAAGATTCAGTTTCCTAAAACATAACTTACATTATTAATCAATCTTAGTCAGCCAAATCCGTTTATGGTGGCTCTCACCAGTTATTATGTACTTTTGTGAGAGGGATGTATGTAAGGTGAAGTTGTTTGCATTTTAAACATGCACAGTGGAGAGAATATTGGCATGCCTATATCCTACTTTCATGTAATGTGGCTGAAATTTCTTTGGATATTGTATTTTTGGAAATTTGAAATGATCTTATCACACTGCTAACAAAAATGACAGCTCCCTTTTGCTCCAAAAATCAACCTGAATTTGTCTAAAGTACACTCTTCTTGGCAGCTATTAAAATAGAAAAAATGAATTTTGCCCAACTAGACAATACCAGCTTCTAAAGGTGCAATGAATGAATTACCAAATACATAAAATGTAACTGAATTTTACAATTTACCTCTGAAGTTCGAGAAGTGAAAATGAGCAAGTTGTGCTAGCACATTTTTGAATTATGCACATCTGGAGTATGGCCAGCTTCTAAAAGTTCAATGAATGAATTACCAAATACATAAAATGTAAAAAAAAAGTTATCGGCTCATTTTTTACAATTTACCTCTGAAGTTCGAGAAGTGAAAATGAACAAAGTTGTGCTAGCACATTTTTGAATTATGCACATCTGGAGTATGGCCAAGTTATATACTCTATAACCCACATTACACCCATCAATCATACACCAAAATAAAGGGTATTAAAGGTTCTTTGAACAATACCTAAGATATGCAAAGACTTTTTAAATAGCCAGTATAACTAGTAAGGAAACCCGGGGAAACTCTTTTTCTTTAAAATTCTGACCCTATGCTAAATACGAAACTGTAGAACACCACCTTAAACTCTATTTAACGTTCACCCATTTCAAGGCTGGTTTCCATTTTTCAATACCATGTGTCCTGTAAGGGTTTCTTCAAGTGTTTTTTTCTCCACCAAATATACAGGCTACCATGTATAGCCTATCATATGCTGAAAAATAGCATTACCTCCCTCAACACTGTTTAACTCATGACCACATCTCGAGCCCTTTATGTATAATGTAGTTGAAAATGGGAATAGAAATCTGTTTATTCAGTGTTAAACTTTATTTATTAGTGATTATTTATTGTATATTGTTATATGTTACCTTCAACAGGTTAGCTCTGTGTTGTATGTGATTATGGGATTTAGGTAAGTGGGCTACATGCATGTAGCCCACTTACCTAAATGATGCTTCAGTTGTAGTGGCTAATCAAGGTAATTACTGATGCATAAACTATGCTTATACTAGAAATCATGCTAGGCATCACCTTAAAGTTACTCAAATCCCATGAATTTCATCCATTGAAAGCTGGCTTTAATGGTGGATAATGAAAATAGCTTTTGAAGGAGATTTTAAGAACATTATTGTTTTGAAAAGAGAAATGCAATATATATCTGGTTGTTATCATTTCATTATAGTAATTCTACTTTGATATAATAAAAAAAGAATACAAAATGTTCAGGTTTTTGAGATGGGTGCAGGAGAGAGAGGTAATAATCAGTGATAGGAAGAGAATAAAGTTTAAAAATTTTTGTCATAGAAGATATACCAGTTTTCAACCCAACTCACCTGTTAATAGAGTTTTTAAGAGGGTCTCAATCAAAATGAACATTTATACCTGCCATTTGTTAATGTTGAATTATATATGTTTTTCAGGAAAGCCATGAAGATGATCAGACAGATATTTTGAACACCATGGCAGGCCATCACCTTGATCTCTTGGTGAAATTGAAAAAGTAGGTCTGATAAATATATCTTGATAAAATACTCAAGCTGTCAATCTCTACAAGTCACATTTCTTTTGTTATGCCTGCAGACACTGGCCAGTATGTCTTGGGGTACAATTTTGACTTTTTCTTAGGCGATTCACTCAGACTTCATTAGCCATTGATCATAACATGTTATCAGTGGAGTGACATCAGAGACTCAGACATCATGAAAAGTAGCTGATTATTTAACCTACCATTTACTATTACTTCTCAGTTATTATGAAACTTTACTTTGATGGAGCCAAACATAGACCTACTTAATAATAATAATAATAATAATAATAATAATAATAATAATAATAATAATAATAATAATAATAATAGTTATAATTATTGAGGGTGATACAGTTTTGTGGAACTAAGCTGCCATCTTATCCTCTATATGACATCAGTAATGTGAATACATGGAAGTTCACAGCGATGGCTATTGACAACAGTTGTTTGGTTAGATGGATGTGTTGCACAGAGTCAGCACAGAGATGCTAACCATTCCAGATTTTATTGAATTATTACAATCTGTGAACATTCTGCATTCTGAATTATACTGACAAAATTCTTAAAAAATTCAAAATACTTTTTGTAAAAGTTTTGAAGTTGAGATTTTCATATTAGAGGAAAAGTAATTCAGTACCAGTGTGATATACTGGTAAATAGAACATAGTTTATGAGGATGTCTTTGAGTAACTTGTTTGAAATTTTTGTCCATAATTTCAATGACATGTTTTTGTTTGTTCTCAGATATTTGTGAGTATGATTGCCCTAACAACTTGAGCTGTTCTTGGAACAGAAATCATGGCAGATCAATGCATGGCATGTTCTACCATTTTCATTCATGTCTTCTCCCACCTTGGTGGTGGTCTAAGTCTAAGAACAAGATTCTTGATGGTTCTCAAACAAGGTTCTTGATGGTCCTCAAACAAGATTCTTGATAGTTCTCAAACAAGATTCTTGATGGTTCTCAAACAAGGTTCAGGTGTAAGGGTGACAAGAACCACAAGTGCACTGTGCTTGGGTCAAGGACATTGTTCTCATGTCTGGTTCAAGGACCTTTCTCTCTTGACTGGTTCAAGGACCTTGCTCTCATGTCTGGTTCAAGGACATCCACAATAAAAACAAAAGAATGTACATGATTAGAAAGCAGTCAATGAAAATTTAAAAGGTGAAAATTGGCAAAAGAGATGAAGAGAAAGCTTTGATGCAGATAATTTGTAAGAACTAATGTTTGTGTTTATTGTTTTGACCAAAATGTTAAAAGGTTTCAGGGTTCTGAAATTGGAGGAATTGACATACTATTGTCATTAGCATTACTTGTGTAAAATAATGAATCAGCTTTTAAGAAAGACTAGTTTTATATCTTTTAATGAGTTTAAGACAATTTGGATGGGCTGGCTAGCTTTTAAAAACATTGGAGCTAGGATTCCTGATGACAGAACATGCTCAGCATGCAGAGTTTTATCTATTTTGTTGATTACTACTTGATATACCCAATATTTAGTAGATTGAGTCTGTTTATGCCTATTATTTTCAAAAATTGTAAATAAGGCTCGCTTGAAATAGTTTATAAAATACTTTACTAGATAATCTTATTTGATGCAAATATGTCCCATTCTTTAACCTAGGTTTGTTAGTTTCATAAATGTTATCTTAAAATTATACATTATTAAACTAGGAAAAACTTAACAAGTAAATAGTAAAAAAATAGTACATTGATGATAGCTATTTCACATATATGATAATTCGGTGATCATTGTCATGAAAACTTTCTAATGCACATCTTAAACATGAGCTAAGAAATGAGAAAGACTGGACATTTTCCTGAAACCGAATTAGAATTTCCTTTGAGTTATCTATTATAATTTTTTTGGGCAGGAAATCTAGCAATGGAGAATAAAAATCTCCCTGAATTCTGTAACAGAACTATCACATCTATTCTGTCAGGATATAATTGTCAAAAATACATTTTAAAAACATTGATTTAATAATAAATTGCTTTCAGGCAAGGGATGGTAGATGCCTCACAGGCAGCTAAATTGACAGAAGAGGCAAGACAAGAACTGCTTGCCATTAAAGACAAATTTGAGAAGGAAAAGCTTCGCCAGGAGGCAGAGTTACACAAAAGGCTGAGTCTACTAAAGAAGCAACGATTGTCTGCACTTGCTAATCAGCACCAATTAGAGCTCAGCGAATTTGATAAGAAACATCAAGGCTTGCAGGCAGAGGGACCTGTTGGTAAGTGTATCAGGAAACAGGGCTTTATAGAAAACTTGATTACATAAAGAAAAGTTTAATAAGTGTTTGGCTGCCTTAGAAAAGCAGGCTCTAATAAGAGTAATGTTCTGACCAATGTTTCATTATGGGTGCCATGATGCTCAATCAGTCAATCAGGCCAGGATTTCATTTATTGGGCCATGAGGGTCAATGATGTCAGGATTTCATTTATTGGGCCATGAGGGTCAGTGAGACCGGGATTTCATTTATGGGGCCATGAGGGTCAATGAGCCCAGGATTTCATTTATGGGGTCATGATGATCAATGAGGTCAGGATTTCAATTATGGGGTCATGAGGGTCAATGAGATCAGGATGTCATGTATGGGGTTATGAGGTTCAATGAGGCCAGAATTTCATTTATGTGGCCATGAGGGTCAATGAGGCCAGGATTTCCTTTATGTGGCCATGAGGGTCAGTGAGGCCAGGATTTTATTTATGGGATCATGTTGGTCAATGAGGCCAGGATTTCTTTTATGGGGTCATGAGGTTCAATGAGGCCAGGAATTCATTTATGGGGTCATGATGGTCAATCAGTATGTGAGATAGATAAGTCACTTTCTTCATTAATGGAAATGGAGATTTAGTTCAGCAGGAAAAATTTTTTTTTTAAGTTCTGACTGCATTTTCTGCAGGTATACTCAACATGATTTAGTCAAAATTTTTATTTGATGAAAAGGAGTCTTCACAATTACTACTGCAACCAAAATAAATATATCTGTTTTATTACAGACAACAAGCCTGACAAATGACCAGTTCTTATTTGTTTTAATGTGGAATCCTTTAATTGGCCAATATCCAGCATGCAGTCATGCCATAATCATGGGAAAATATTCTTATAAATTTGAATATTTGACAGCAGTATAAGACTTTGTATTATTTTTAATTTTCCACAATTTTCTGACTTGTGACGAGATATATAACAGCAAAAAATGAACCAATCTTACAGAATTAATAAATCTTTCTATAAATTTTTTGTTACTTTGTACCAAGATGTGTTAAGTAAATTGTGTCAGTTCAGGTAAGGCATTTTTCAGGACCTGAATGCTATCAGACCAATAAATTTTGACATAAAATATTAAACTATACTGAAATAACTCATTTATATTTAGAGTTTTCTTTGTTGGTTAGGCTAGAGCATCTTGTAATTTTTTATGTTAAGAAAATTTTAAAATTAATTTCAATTTTAAATATAAATGAAGAAAAACTTTCGGTCCCATGATATAGTATTTTTATAATATGGCCCTTTAAAGTTTGAACTCTGTTTTTAAAACTCAAGTATCCCATCAATATTAATATATATATAATACAAACCATAGGTGAATAACAACCTTTTCAAGAGCACTGGATCCAGCAAGAGATCACGTATGTCAGGGATTGATTGAGATAGATGCAATAAACTGATGACAAACAGTGCAAATTTAGTATCTAACTAGCCTAAGCGCTTTCAACTCTTTTTGAGTCTTTTTCAAAGGCATATACAAAACATAAACAAAACAAACAAATAAAACAGAAAATGTTGTGTTTGTAAAACCCTACATGGCTATTTCTATATGAATTAAACCTATAGATTATGTCTAAACCAGCCCATATAGACTTGTTGCAGATACCATATATATATATATATATATATATATATATATATATATATATATATATATATATATATATATATATATATATATAAAGAATACAAATCATATGGCGAATAACAACCCTCTCAAACGTACTGGATCCACCAAGGGATCACGTCTGTCAGGGATTAATTAAAATAGATGCAATAAACTGACGACGAACAGTACGAAACTAGTAACTAACTAGCCTAAGCGCTTTCGACTCCCAATGAGTCTTTTTCAAAGGCAAATACAAAACATAGTTACGACAAACAAATAAACACAGGTTTACAGAAGTTTACAAACGCAACGTTTTTGTGTTTATTTGTTTGTCGTAACTATGTTTTGTATTTGCCTTTGAAAAAGACTCATTGGGAGTCGAAAGCGCTTAGGCTAGTTAGTTACTAGTTTCGTACTGTTCGTCGTCAGTTTATTGCATCTATATATATATATATATATATATATATATATATATATATATATATATATATATATATATATCATATGATTTTGGACAATGTTTTCAGACTACATTTTGGACACTGTTTTCGGACTACATTTTGGGGGGTAAAATATAATATTTAAATGCCTTGTAATTTTTTGGATGTTGCTCCACTATAACTTACGTTTTGGACACAGTCTAAAAAAGATCTGCTGCATTGTTTTAAAGTAAAATTCACAGTGAAACCACATCAGTCAGACATGACAGTTATGGCTTTGATTAGAAACCATGACCCCTGCTTTATATCATTTAACAACACATCATAGAATCAGAATGGATTAGTAAATTCATTGGCATTGTGCAACAAAACAACAAAACAAAACCCTTATCCGGCATTGTGTACCATGGTTTAAAGATTGTTATTGTTCTGCAGGTAATAAACCTCTTTGTAGACAATAAATATTAATTGTGGGTGCTGCATGTTCAGTACATCATGTGGTCTTTTAACGAAATCCAGATGGTTGCCTTTTATTTCTGAACACACCTGTCAAAGAAATCACACAAGTTATATTATTAACAATTATCACCTAGACACCTTGAAATCTCCGAAGTGCATCAAAACAATCTTTGAGCATTTGCTTGTTTCGTGTCAGCAAGCTCTGCTTGTATTGAAGCTACCCTCAGCAGAGTGGGAAAAAAAAGAAGAAAAAAAAGAGAGAATCACAAAAAATAGATCACCTTTATTTTAAAAAATACCAACATGTTAATCATGACAACTTGTATATTGCAACTTGCTTGTTATTTTTACCCTTCCTATGTATACACCCCTCCATATGGAGCCTCCAAGATTAGTCATCATACATGTACCAGTATTTCTACTCTAGATACTACCCATAAAATGTTGTTGTTGTTGTTGGGTTTAATGCCATTTTTCAGCACATGATAGGCTATTCATGGCGGCCAGTATTAATGGTGGAGGAAGAAACCGGGAAATCACCGGAAAAAACCACCAACCCACGAGAAGCTACTGGCAAGCTTTCTCACATATCCACATTCAATGAATCCTAGACTCGAACACACACAGACAGAGGTGAGATGGCAGTGATCCGTAATGGACATAAAATGTTTCTGTCATAAATATTTTTAGAATTATAATTCCAAATCTTTTTATTAAATTTGTATTAATATCTTAACTACACAGAAATAAAGCTTGCATGTGTTTGTAAGGTAGATTTTAATGATCACTGATTAGCAGAGGGATAAACTGTGGATTGGAAGATTACTAATATGGCCGTTCTTTTAGAATATACACACACAATCATGGCTCTAGGAAATATATGGCTGCGTTTTCTGGTAGATGGACATGTATCAAATACACAAAAAAGGTAAATAAGTAATGCCTGTTTTTCATTCATTATCCTTTCCATGGTGCTAGACAAAATACTTCATTGTATCATGTCATCATGTGAGCTAATGGTAACTTCGTTACAGACCTTGGGGAGGGAACCAATTTATCTTCCCCTGTTTCTTTTTGGACTCCTAATTAAAGAATTTAATATGTATTTAGATGGCAAAAAAGTAATTATTTGTTGCCCTCTGAAAACATAAAGTAAATGTGTGTGTGTATGTGTGTGTGTGTATATATATATATATATATATATATATATATATATATATATATATATATATATATATATATATATATATATATATAGATGCAATAAACTGACGATGAACAGTACGAAACTAGTAACTAACTAGCCTAAGCGCTTTCGACTCTTAATGTGTCTTTTTCAAAGGCAAATACAAAACATATATACAATAAACAAATAAACACAAAAATGTTGTGTTTGTAAACCTCTACATGGCTGTCTTCACATGTGCTAAAACTATAAATACAACCAGCTTGTATAGACTAGATGCGGAAACTGAAAACGTTGTATATATATATATATATATATATATATATATATATATATATATATATATATATATATATATATATATATATATATATATTACACAGTGTATGTCACAAATTCTATTCATGCACTTTATGGACATGTTTTCAGGTTTAACTCTACAAATAAATAAGAGAATTTCATTTAATTCATTGTTTACAAATATTTTTAAAATGTGTGCATGAATACATAAGTCAAAATGTAATTAGGGGAAGCTAGAAACTGTATAGGTTTACATATCTACATGGTCATATTATCATGTGGTTTTCACTAAAAGAATTCTTATAATGTCTAGTACATTCTAAGTGAAAATGGTGCCAATTTGACATCCAATACGACTGCCACAGCAGCCATCTTAACATCTTATTGCTATTCCTCATGAACAGAAAGTTATATTGAGAGTTTTTATATATTTTATGATGTCTAATTAATCCTGATTGAAATTGATGCCATTGGATGTCTGATGTGGCCACCATGGCATGACATCTTAAAAATCTTGTTACTGCTACTCCTGACCAGAAAGGTATATTAATATCAGGTTTGCATGAAAAGACTTTGTATGATTGTTATGACTCTTTGATCTTAAACTAGTAAAAGAAGAAGCAAATCAAATAGTTTCATAAAATGCAACAAATAATTTAATTAGCTAGCCTATAAAATGAAAATTTAAGAGGAACTTACATTATTGTGAATTAAATCTCAAATATTCTTGACATTTCTATCACAAGTCAAAAAGTATAGAATGTTCTAAATTAATTTGAAGCATCTTGAATGTGCTGATATACCTGTACAGAATAGGTTGATATACCAACAGTCTTGGTGTATCACAATGATATAATCCAGAATGTCTTTGAATGAATTCACAATTATCCCAAAATAGTGTTTTAGACCAAAAGTCAAGAAACACTTTATAATTCCAATGAATAATTTAAATACATGATTCCTCTCAAATTATAACTGAACACAACTAAAACTAATTCCACAAAGACTGATATTATGAAAGGAGTGAAGACTTTGTTTACTGCCAAAAAACATATATATAAGACTAAGAAAAAATAAGATGACCAATATGTGAGTCATTTTTATTAAATTTTCATAAACAAACTCACTTTCATAAACTTTTAAGGTATTAATCAAGGCTAGAACTTTAACTCAAATATTAGTAAAAAGCCTACTTATAACTTACAAACAAATCAGGTAAAAGATAGAATTTCCAAAGGAAAAACCAAGGTTCTGAACTATAATACAAGTAAACATGTTTATAAGTGATCATTATCTTAAAGCATAATCAGCAATCATGGACAAAAGTTAGTTATGTAATATGTTGTTTTTAAATGACCCTTATCATCTACAATAATGCATGACAGGTAAAAAATCCACAATATTGATGTACATAACAATGATGTCTGGTTGCTTCTAAATGAAAATGATGCTGATTTTGTTAATACACTTGTCACATCAGTTGTCTTGAAAATCTTGTAAATGCTGCTTCTCCTGGACCAATGATCATCAACATGGGATTTTTGTTAAGACTTTTCTTGATGTCCTGAGAGTTTAAAATTAACATAGTGCTGATCTGGTGTTCAAGCATGGTTACTATAGCAGCCATCTTGAAAATCTTATTACTACACCTCCTGAACAAAAAGTCATATTGGCATGGGGTTTTCATCCAGAAATGTAATCTAGTTGGTCCTAAATAAAACTAGTACTGCTCAGCAGGGATATCTATAAATTTACATAGGTTGTCCATGTGATAATTACTTGCAAAAGGAATTTTGTTGAAGGTCAGACATACACAAATTATATTTACAAACTATTTTTAAATATTTTTTTGAATATTAAATCCTGCAGTAAGTTTCATATGTTTTGGATTTGGGGATATTGTCCCCTTTATTCAGATTTTGCCATAGGAGTTAAAAAGTTAAAATTATTTGTTGTTGGTTAATATATATGATACTGTTAGGAAGGATCAGATATACACAGTAAGTCCATAACACTTAATATTGCTCTGTACAAAGGAGATACAAATGAAAGCATAATTCGATAATACTGTATTTTGCATTGTAAACAGCTGGAATAATATCAAAAATTAAAAGTTCAGGTATGTCATTATGGTTGAACAATTTTTAGACTGCTTTTTTTAGCATTTATGATATTATTTAGATCTATTGTAAGGACCAAAAACGTTACCAATTTGGGAAGAATCACCATAATAACATCTGGGCTTTAAGTTATTTAGCTTGTAACAGATAGAGATGTTCAAAATGAAACCCTACCGCAAAAAGCATAGACCCAGATTGATCATAATTTAATACACTGGTAGATCAGTGACTATGCTAGTCATAGACCTGGAATTATCATCACTTAGTGCATTAGCAGATCATTGGAATTATTATTAATATAAGCACTTTTTGCACTGGCAGATAAGTGACTGTGATGTTCATAAACCCAAATCTATCATCACTTAGTGCTATGGCAGATCAGTAACTATGGTATTCAAAAACCCAGATCTATCATCACTTAGTACACTGGCATGTGTCTGTGGTGTTTGTAGACTCATATCTGTCAGCACTTAGTGTAATGGCAGATCAAGGACTATTCTGATGATTCTAATAATGATTTTTATAAAACAGTATAGACTGTAACCTGTGGGTGGATTATGTGATGTCAGATCAGTGATGCCTGATTAGAATCTGTACTACAGTTTGTTGTAGCATTTGATTTTGAGTCCACTCTATAAATATTTTTCTTGTCAGCACTTTAGTATGTCAGTTAGCTGATTAATTGAATTGGTTCCCTGTGATCATCCAGTACTGTATACATTTGATAATTATAATTATGACACATCAAAATTTAGGTTTTATTCATGTTATTGCAGACCCCTTGTTCTATGCAGAGGAAAGATTGAAGATTTTGTCACAACAGCGTATAGAGAAGAATAATATAGAGAATGAACTGGATGAGGAACATGCACAGGAATTGACGACTCTTCGTAAGGAAATTGAAACACAAACTGAAGATGAGCTGAAAAAGGCAGAGACTAGACTTCGGGAAAAGTTGCCAAGTGATGGTAAGAGCATCTCACATGAGAAATATGATTCTGATTCCTTGATATTTGTCTGGTCTGTGGATGTTGATCAAACGTACCACTGTTCTGATGACAAAGATTGTGATGAAAGCTGAGTGTCTAGTCTGTGAATGTTGATCAAAGGTACCACTGTTCTGATGACAGTGGTAGTGATGAAAGCTGAGTGTCTGGCCTGTGAATGTTGATCAAAGGTACCACTATTCTGTTGACTGTGGTAGTGATGAAAGCTGAGTGTCTGGCCTGTGAATGTTGATCAAAGGTACCACTGTTCTGTTCACAAAGGTTGTGATGAAAGTTGAGTGTCTGGCCTGTGAATGTTGATCAAAGGTACCACTGTTCTGATGACAGTGGTAGTGATGAAAGTTGAGTGTCAGGCCTGTGAATGTTGATCAAAAATTCCACTGTTCTGTTGACTGTGGTAGTGATGAAAGCTGAGTGTCTGGCCTGTGAAAGTTGATCAAAAATTCCACTGTTCTGTTGACAGTGATAGTGATGAAAGCTGAATGTCTGGCCTGTGAAAGTTGATCAAAAATTCCACTGTTCTGTTGACTGTGGTAGTGATGAAAGCTGAGTGTCTGGCCTGTGAAAGTTGATCAAAAATTCCACTGTTCTGTTGACAGTGATAGATGAAGGACAGTGATAGTGATGAAAGCTGAATGTCTGGCCTGTGAAAGTTGATCAAAAATTCCACTGTTCTGTTGACTGTGGTAGTGATGAAAGCTGAGTGTCTGGCCTGTGAAAGTTGATCAAAAATTCCACTGTTCTGTTGACAGTGATAGTGATGAAAGCTGAGTGTCTGGCCTGTGAAAGTTGATCAAGGGTACCACTGTTCTGTTGACAGTAGTAGTGATGAAAGCTGAGTGTCTGGCCAGTGAAAGTTGATCAAAGGTACCACTGTTCTGTTGACAGTGGTAGTGTTGAAAGCTGAGTGTCTGGCCTGTGAAAGTTGATCAAAAAATTCCACTGTTCTGATGACAGTGGTAGTGATGAAAGCTGAGTGTCTGGCCTGTGAATGTTGATCAAAAAATTCCACTGTTCTGATGACAGTGGTAGTGATGAAATCTGAATGTCTGGCCTGTGAATGGTGATCAAACATACCACTGTTCTGTTGACAGTGGTTGTGATGAAAGTTGAGTGTCTAGCCTGTGAATGGTGATCAAAGGTACCACTGTTCTGTTGACAGTGGTAGTGATGAAAGCTGAGTGTCTGGCCTGTGAATGTTGATCAAAGGTACCACTGTTCTGTTCACAAAGGTTGTGATGAAAGTTGAGTGTCTGGCCTGTGAATGTTGATCAAAGGTACCACTGTTCTGATGACAGTGGTAGTGATGAAAGTTGAGTGTCTGGCCTGTGAATGTGAATCAAAGTTACCACTGTTCTGATGACAGTAGTAGTGATGAAAGCTGAGTGTCTGGCCTGTGAATGTTGATCAAAAATTCCACTGTTCTGATGACAGTGGTAGTGATGAAAGCTGAGTGTCTGGCCTGTGAATGTTGATCAAAGGTACCACTGTTCTGTTGACAGTGGTAGTGATGAAAGCTGAGTGTCTGGCCTGTGAATGTTGATCAAAGGTACCACTGTTCTGTTGATAGTAGTAGTGATGAAAGTTGAGTGTCTGGCCTGTGAATGGTGATCAAAGGTACCACTGTTCTGTTGACAGTGGTAGTGATGAAAGCTGAGTGTCTGGCCTGTGAATGTTGATAAAAAATTCCACTGTTCTGATGACAGTGGTAGTGATGAAAGCTGAGTGTCGGGCCTGTGATTGTTGATCAAAGGTACCACTGTTCTGTTGACAAAGGTTGTGATGAAAGCTGAGTGTCTGGCCTGTGAATGTTGATCAAAGGTACCACTGTTCTGTTCACAAAGGTTGTGATGAAAGCTGAGTGTCTGGCCTGTGAATGTTGATCAAAGGTACCACTGTTCTGTTCACAAAGGTTGTGATGAAAGCTGAGTGTCTGGCCTGTGAATGTTGATCAAAAATTCCACTGTTCTGATGACAGTAGTAGTGATGAAAGCTGAGTGTCTGGCCTGTGAATGGTGATTAAAGGTACCACTGTTCTGTTGACAGTGGTAGTGATGAAAGCTGAGTGTCTGGCCTGTGAATGTTGATCAAAAATTCCACTGTTCTGATGGCAGTGGTAGTGATGATAGCTGAGTGTCTGGCCTGTGAATGTTGATCAAAAATTCCACTGTTCTGATGACAGTGGTAGTGATGAAAGCTGAGTGTCTGGCCTGTGATTGTTGATCAAGGGTACCACTGTTCTGTTGACAAAAGTTGTGATGAAAGCTGAGTGTCTGGCCTGTGAATGTTGATCAAAGGTACCACTGTTCTTTTGACAGTGGTAGTGATGAAAGCTTAGTGTCTGGCCTGTGAATGTTGATCAAAAATTCCACTGTTCTGTTGACAGTGGTAGTGATGAAAGCTGAGTGTCTGGCCTGTGAATGTTGATCAGAGGTACCACTGTTCTGTTCACAAAGGTTGTGATGAAAGCTGAGTATCTGGCCTGTGAATGCTGATCAAAGGTACCACTGTTCTGTTCACAAAGGTTGTGATGAAAGCTGAGTGTCAGGCCTGTGAATGGTGATCAAAAATTCCACTGTTCTGATGACAGTGGTAGTGATGAAAGCTGAGTGTCTGGCCTGTGAAAGTTGATCAAAAATTCCACTGTTCTGTTGACAGTGGTAGTGATGAAAGCTGAGTGTCTGGCCTGTGAATGTTGATCAAAGGTACCACTATTCTGTTGACAGTGGTAGTGATGAAAGCTGAGTGTCTGGCCTGTGAATGTTGATCAAAGGTACCACTGTTCTGTTGACAAAGGTTGTGATGAAAGCTGAGTGTCTGGCCTGTGAATGTTGATCAAAGGTACCACTGTTCTGTTGACAGTGGTAGTGATGAAAGTTGAGTGTCTGGCCTGTGAATGGTGATCAAAGGTACCACTGTTCTGTTGACAGTGGTAGTGATGAAAGCTGAGTATCTGGCCTGTGATTGTTGATCAAGGGTACCACTGTTCTGTTGACAAAGGTTGTGATGAAAGCTGAGTGTCTGGCCTGTGAATGTTGATCAAAGGTACCACTTTTCTGTTGACAAAGGTTGTGATGAAAGCTGAGTGTCTGGCCTGTGAATGTTGATCAAGGGTACCACTGTTCTGTTGACAAAGGTTGTGATGAAAGCTGAGTGTCTGGCCTGTGAATAGTGATCCATAGATATCACTTTTCGAATAACAGCAGCTTGACAGCTGAAATTTTGGCCATTGTATGGTGAGGCACAGGTATCTATGTTTCAATGACAGTAGCAGTGTTGATAGCTAAGTAATTGGCCTTTATTGCTGAGGCATATGATATCTGTGTTTTTTTATGACAATGTCAGTGATGGTCCTGTGATCGATATGGCATAGGTGTCTATGTTTTGATGACAGTGGCAGTACTGGCCTGTGATTGGTATGGTATAGGTGTCTCTTTTGATGAAAGTGGCATTGATTGGCCTGTGAATGGTATGGTATATGTGTCTGTTTTGATGACAGTGGCAGTACTGGCCTGTGATTGGTATGGTATAGATGTCTGTTTTGATGACAGTGGCATTGATTGGCCTGTGAATGGTGAGGCATAGCTGTCAATGTTTTGATGACATTGACATTGACTGCCCTGTGATTGTCGAATCATAGGTATTTGTTTTCTGATAGCAATGATAGTGGTGATAACTGAGTGTCTGACCTATGAATGGCATGGCATAGGAATCATTGTTCTGACAACAGCAGCAGTGATGACAATGGCAATGGCAGCAAAATCAAGAATTTAAGGTTGCAGTGTTAAAGTGTTTGAAAATCACATATCTACTACAGCATTAGTTTTTGATATTAATGTATGTCTATTGTTATGCAAGTAATTCCTGTCAACCCTATGTAAACAGGAAACTTCATCATAGGACCATCATTGCTTGGAATGAAAAGATTTAAATGACTTCATCTAAAAACCACTGATCACAGTTTGAATAAATTTGGCAGTAAACATCTGGACATATAAACCTTTCAATTTTGTACAACTAGTGCCAGTCCCCCATCAAATGTAGTACTAACAGCAGGAAGAATTTACATGACTTCTTTTGAATGCTGATGGGTAGGGTCACAACTGTGTGTGCTCTGCAAAAAAGGGACTTGAATAATCTTAATTCCTTTTTATAATTGCTAACTACTCCTACAGATCAGTTAAAAACTTACTTAAAACTGATTTAGATCACAGGCCAATATTATATCAGACTACATCTGTATTCCAAGTTTGTGGTACAGCACATTAATTTAATTTTTTTATAGTAGAAAACAAGAAGTGTTCTCAAAGCTTGACTATTTTTATCAAATTTAAATGAAATGTTGGTGTGTACTTAATAAAACTCAATTTTATTTTATTGTCTTTTTTGTCAGTAGACAACCTTTTCTGTTCTTCTTTATTGTACTTTTGTTTCAAAAGTCAAACAGAAATGATTTGCTTGTCATTTAGCAATGTTGTTTCCATTATAGAAAAATATAAATCAATTTGTATCACACCACCATTCTGTTTTAAGTAATCTGAGAATTTATCACAGTAACAAAAATAAGAATTTGACCATTCTGATTGATTGGTTTGAATATATTACCTCTGGTTTTATATATGACAAAAGCAACATAAGGTCATCTGGTAACTGTTTTCTCTATAGCTCAGATGGTTAATACCTGACTTTCACTGCTCTATTACATTTGTTAAGACCTGAGTCTCCACATACCTCTTTTAAACAATATTCTGCACCATTTTGTTAAAAGTCACTGGCCACCTATATTATACAAATGTGTGATATTTTTATAGTCATAAACAAAATGCATTTGTTATGTATGCCCACCATGAAAATGTTTATTAGACTTAAAAATCTGCTTTTTGAAATGAAAGAAATATTTGGCAGTCTATGTAAACAGTCGGTAGTTTCCACGTGCCAAACACAAATATGATGTACATTTTTCCCTTCTATTCAACCTAGCCATTCAAGTGTTTAATTTACCCATGTAAGTGTCTATGTGATATATCTTGCTATCATGCTTTTGTACAGCAAATATGTTGCACTGTGTTGCATACGGATGTAACCAAAAGAGTAATGATGGGAAGAAAGTTTTTTTTTTCTGAAAGACCCTTTATAAGCAGAAAAAAAGGGCTTAAAATGTTTGGATTGAATAGGGTGAGGGATGGGAAAGCTGTATTATTTATACCAGATTATAGTTAATTTGAACCAAAGACAATTTGGCCCAAATTGAATGACAATTTGGCCCAACTTAGCAATAGTTTGAACAAGTTCTTTTTCTTTAAACAACAAGTAGATACCATGTAAGATAGGTTTTAAGAATAGGTTTTAGGAAAAAAAAACTAAATTTAAACAAACTATCTTGATATTCTTTCAAATAAAATGATCATACTTCGTAACATACATATATATGAGAGAAAACACAAACTGAAATATCTTGCTCATTCTAATTAAAATATTTATATGCCTTGTTTTATGCTTTAACAATATATGCATCTGCACAATGACATTCTCAATTTAAGTCTTCTGGTTAAATTATAAATAGTGATATATAAAACAATTTTCTTAATAGATAATATTCTATGTTATGTGTACATTTTTCTAAGGGTAGTGTACATGAGATATTATAACATATATATTGAATTTTAGGCTTCATGTTGTAACACAGCTGCATTTGATACACACTTGATTACACATGAAAGAGAGAGAGAATAATGCTGAGCATTGTGTCAGTGTTTTGTTGCTGCAATATGAAGCTTTTACCAGTTAATTTTATTGTTTGTGTTTATTTTTCAAGTTGTCTTAGTTTGTGCATGCATAAATTAAAAGCTTATCATCACTAATCAAAATCATCAATCATATTTGCTCCATTATTCCATACAAATAAGAAAGGAAATAATTTTGTGTTGAATGTGTGTCTCCCCCATTGCACATTACCAAAAAAATTGATAAACATACACTTATTTCAAAATAAAATGGAAGAAACTAACCTGGCATTGCTATCATTTATTCCTTTTTTTTCATCATGCAAAATTTATTAAAGAAAAAATATTTCCATGAACTCCATATATATAGTGGATGCTGGCTCGTGTATGGATTCTTACTACTGTAATATGTATTGTTTATGTCAAATAACAAAATTGCAAAAGAGATGAAAATATTACCTGATTGCTTGAAGGCATTTGCCATTCATGCATGATAAATTACAAGATGCAGGCTGATCAAGATTCTATTGTATCCAGGTTAACTATAGGACAGTATCTTGCAAATAAAAATCATTATTTTAAATACATTCACTGTGAGTATAAATGATAATTTTTTCACTAGCATGGGTTACAAAAGTATTATTAAAGCAGGTACATTTTGTGCATACTATATGCAATGCAAACATCAATTATGATTACCCATGACAAAAATATAGAAACCCAGGTGATGGCTAAACACAACTGGCAGTGAGGAATAAACTCCCTGCTTAAACTTGCCAACAGGATTCAAATACAAAGATTTTATTACAAAGCAAACCAACCCCAGAATCTGACTTTCATATCTTTTAAGCATGCAGATTTATTGTTATCCTTTTTTTTTTGCAAACCTGAACCAAGGTGAAGTGATACCGAATTTATGATCTGTGTTTCAGAGAAGACTCTTGACAGTGTGCAGAGACTGTTGAAGCAGCATGATAAAGAACTCAGAGAGTTGAGAGCTGGACAAAATAAGAATCGACAGCTGCAAATGGTCCATTTTGAGGTAAAGCAAAATTTTTTCCAAGTTTTTTTTGCTATGGGTCCACCTCAACTCTTTAGTTTCCTTTTCAAATCCATTATCCAGTCATAATACATTAGGAGAACATCCACTACCTTGCACATCAAACTCTCCAAAGCTAAAATAGACATTTGACACATCTTCTGGTATGTTTTAACAATAGAAGTACTAAAAGGTTGTCTGCTTGCCAAGTTGGAAGACTAGAGTGGTCTCCCTTTGGATAGAGGGGATCTGTGGCTTATTCCTTCAGTCATCAGTTACTGTTGTAGCATATGTGCACATGTTTCCAGTTATGTAACTGCAATTATGTCTTGGGAGAGTGTGTCATGCATTATTTATGGTATTATATTATCAATGAAACATATTTTTCTCCAAAAATTTCATTCTTTTTCATATATGTTACCTGATCACAGTATGTTATGTGAATAGGTAAGAGGAAGAGAAAGTTACCTCCCATTACCTTAGAGTATTTCCTGTCTCCATTTTCCTAAGGTATGTGAAGCAGCCTCAAGTTTTGTGTGAAATATGGATCAGAGTAAGCACATGGTTTAAGAAAGAATCAAGAGGATGAAATGAGCAAATAATAAAATCTAGATTCATCTAAACCATTTTGTCATGCAGTTGAAAGATAAATACAGTTGAGTGAGCACATCTCAGAACTGTTGCCGTGTGCTGGAACATATTATGCTAGAAGATCAAAATTTATGCTCTTGGAATAGACTCATAAATAGAATGAAAAGCTTAGAGTCTAAACTACTGGTGAATTATGTGATGATAGATCTAGGTCTGCCTTGTGAACAGTTCTGGATATATTACTTATAAGCAGATATAGTAATTGAAGAAAGTAAACAACAATCTATATCATACATTACAGGAAAAACTTGCGAAAAATCGTGAGAGCTGGAACCAGCGGAAGGAGGCAGAGAAAGTAGAACAGCAGCAGCTGAGAGACTATGAGGACAGAGTTGTTAGGTGTGTGGTTTAAAATATAGATATACAATTTTTAATGCTAAATATATATCAGTGTCATAAATATCATAGGTCACAATTTTACTTATTTTGTAGGCTACTAGTGTCACATGGCATCTTCACTGTGTAACAAAGAGTAAATTATTGTAATATGATAAATACAGTATCTAGATTATTTTAAATTTTTATTAAAATTATAAACTTTACACAATAATATATTTTATAAACTGCATGTTGAAAGTAAATTATGAGCTTATCATATGCATAGCTTGTGTGTCCATCAAAAGTTGCTATTTGAAACATCTAATAACCACCAGACCAATTATTACCAAATTTTGTACAGAGCATCCTTGCAAGAAGGACTTTCTAATTTGTGCAAAATCATGCCACTCTGTTTCCAAATATTGTTCCTGTTACTACAAATAGTGAAACCCCTTTAAATAGCTTCTCAAAACTGCTGAACAGAATTGTATGAAATGTGACAATAAGTATCTGGCTGGAATATATTTCAGGCTGATACAAATGATGCCAAGTATGACCACTGTTACTAAAGTAGAAAACCTTTAAACAAATTTCCTTTCAAAACCATTGAAAAGAATTTTGAATCAGTTTGATAGAAAGCATCCTGGAGTGAATAGCCTTTAAACTTTGACCAAATAAATCTGATCTGAAATCAAATATGGCTGTTGTTACTAAAAATAGAAAACATTGAAACAACTTTGTCTTCTAGAGCATAGTATAGAATTTGACCAAATTTGAAAGAAAGCATTGTATATGAAAACATTTCAACACATAATAGAATTGGACCAAACAATAAAGTGAAAGCATTCTCATATGAAGACTTTTAAATTTTTACAAAATATGCCAGGCTGCCATCAAAGATGACCACCATTAATGAAAAAAGAATTTTTTAAAATTACTTCCTAAGATCTGACAGAATTTGTACAAGTTGTACACAAAGCATTTTGGCATCAGATATTTTCAAGTTTGTTCAGTGGTTGGTTTTCCATCATCTAAATGCCTGCCATTACTAAAAATAGAAACATCATTAGGGCTGTTTCATTAAAACATACATGGAAACTCAGGATGGCACTTTTAAAAACATCTATCCCAGGGTGGTCTTGATTCAAAATTGCTTCTGGTTGTTGATTCATTAAAATCACTTCTATTGGTGCCATTCTATTTGCCCATTATCCATCCATCAGTTGGCACAGCTTTTTTTGTAAATTACTTGAAGGATTGCTTCAAAACTTCACACACACATTCATCCCAAGGTCTAGTTAATGGTAGATGAAAATGGTGTTGCTTGAACACCCAGTATGGCCACCTCATTGTCCATCTTGAAAATCTAGTTATTGCTACTAAGACACTTGTAATGTCTAATTTGTTCTAAATGAAAGTTATGCCAGTTTGAGGTCAAACATGGCTGTCACAACATTGTATTAAAAATCTTATTATTACTACTCCTTCTGAACAAAAAGTCATATCAATATGTTGTTTTCACCAGAAGACTTCTTGTGATGTCTAGCTGGTGCTGAATGAAAATGATTCATGTCCAATACAGCAGCTATCTTGAGAATCTAGTTATCACTATTCCTCATGTGCAATGTTTAGTTGTTTCTAAATGAAAATGGTGCTGTTCAGACATCCAGCATTGCTGGCTCAGTGCCATCTTGAAGATCTTGTTATCACTGTGTCAGTTGAATGGTTGGTCACATTAGCTTGGGGTGTTCACTGAAAGCTTCTTATGATGTTTAGTGCTGCGGTGAACTCCATTATGGACACACAGTGGCCATCATGAAAAGCTTGTTAGGGCTTTTTTGCCATGGTGTTGGTCATATTGACATTGTATTTTACTAGTAGACTGCTTATGATAGCTTGTTGATGCTTAATGGAAATGGTGTGAAGTGAATTCAATATCCAATGTGTCTACCACTGCAACCTACTTGAAATCTTGTTATTGTTTTTATTCGTCCAAAACCAAATGTTATATTAACATGGGGTTTTCACCAGAAGATTTCTTATAATGTATTGTTGGCCCTAAATAAAATGGTATTGATCTGACAGCCAATATGGTCACTTAAAAATCTTGATATTGCTATTTTTCTTAAATGGAAAGTCATTTTAATATTGGAGTTTCTTCAGGAGAATTCTTGTGGTATCTAGTGTATCCAATATGAAAATGATGTAAACTGACCTTAGTTATGGCAACCATGGGGGTGCCTAGATGGACATAAATCCCAAATAGATGGTATACCACCATGGGGTTTTCACCAGTATGATACCTAATTGGATCTAAATGAAAATGATGCCAGATCTGCTTGCACATTATATGATGGCAGATCTGGGTCTGTGCAGTTTGCAGTTGGAATTTTCTTATAAGTGATTATATATCAATAAGACTTGAAAAATTGGCTTTAATGTCTTTCAAGTGGTATAGATAAACAGGCTATATGATTTTTGAGTGAGCAGTATAGAGAATTAGTGACAATACTGTTTCATATTACATATACCTTCAGCTTGGTTATTGGTTTTCCTCTTTTGATGTTTCAGAAAGTTGATCAACAGCCAGGTCACAATGTCTGATGAGGACAGGGACAGGATCCTTAAGGAACATGAAAAACATATGGTCCAACTTGAGAACAGGTAGATATCATTTTTATTTTTATATTTTTAGATCTGTAAAGGTCATCATTATATGAGTTTTGGAATATGGGCATTACTTTTAAGGACTAATTGTCAAGTAGGTAAATCTGTTGTTGCCTTTTTGGCTTTTTTGATGAGGATCAATTTTGTACACTATTTTAATATGTTAGTTCTCCTTTTGTAATGTTTCCATCCTACCTAATAGAGCCCAACACCTGATAGGAGAGCACATTATTCTGTACTGAAGTAGTACTGATATCTTCTGGTATGTAATACAGGGGTATATAGCTGTTTTGGGATCATATCTTGCAAATTGTTCCATTTATTTCAAACAAACTTGGTACATGAAGCATAAGTAGTACCTAAACTGACATTGCTAGACCATATAGTTTGTACATAAGTAGCATATAAATTGACAGTGCTAGACCATAGGGTTCTTACATAAGTAGTATATAAATTGACAGTGCTAGACCATAAGGTTCTTACAAAAATACATAAGCTGACAGCGCTAGACCATAGGGTTCTTACAAACATACATAAACTGATTTTACTAGACCATAGGGTTCTTACAAAAATACATAAGCTGACAGCGCTAGACCATAGGGTTCTTACATAAGTAGTATATAAATTGACAGTGCTAGACCATAAGGTTCTTACAAAAATACATAAGCTGACAGTGCTAGACCATAGGGTTCTTACAAAAATACATAAGCTGACAGCGCTAGACCATAGGGTTCTTACAAAAATACATAAGCTGACAGCACTAGACCATAGGGTTCTTACATAAGTAGTATATAAGCTGAGTGTTAGACCATAGGGTTCTTATATAAGTAGTATATAAGCTTAGTGTTAGACCATAGGGTTCTTATATAAGTAGTATATAAGCTTAGTGTTAGACCATAGGGTTCTTACATAAGGGAGAGAAGCTGTGGAGTATAGAATCTCTAGATGAATCTAATTACAATGTACCATTTGTACACCATTTGGTGACCACTCCTTATGTGAAGCCATCTTTTAATAATAGAAGAAGTGGCATTATGACTGGTTACTATTTGTACACCACATTAACCAAATATTACTACAATGTACACTTCATTGACAACCACCCCTCATATGAAACCATCTTTATATTATAAATGTGGTGACTTGATAAAAGGGAGACCACTGCAATTTTAGGCTACATGAAGATGGATTAGTTTAGTTGAGTGGTTACTTTAAAGAAATGAAAATATTGCAAATCAGTTAAGAATGTGTTTTTGTGATTTTTTGAGTTAACTTTTTCAGTTTAACTTTGAATAAGCTGCGGCAGAAACGGATGGTTGAGGAGAAA
Organism: Potamilus streckersoni; assembly: GCA_016746295.1. NCBI lineage: Eukaryota > Metazoa > Mollusca > Bivalvia > Unionida > Unionidae > Potamilus > Potamilus streckersoni. Next base: position 2,313,595 of record JAEAOA010000900.1, on the reverse strand, counting down.
TTAGCTCTGAAACGGGCTCGACAATTGGAGAAACTACAGCAGAAACAAGAAATGGAGAGAGAGGTACAGCTATGCTCTAAATATTTTTGACTGCATGCAAATTATCATATACTTTGATTCATGGCACGTAATACTTTTCAAATTTTTTTATGGTAATCTATGTGAAGTAAAAGCTTGAAGTGCATGTATGGTTTCACTTGTTAATATGTGAAACAAAAGCAAAACCCCAACAATAATTATTGCATATATGATAAGCTATTTGTCTAAGTAAGAAACCTTTCCTGGAACATAACATGTAAAAGTCTTTTCTGTCTAAAACATTCTCCATCTCATCATATGACACCACTTTGGTATTGAAATGTTATGTTATACTCCCCAGTCACCTCCCTTGAAAACCCTCTCCGGTTACAAGTAGAAACTATTTTCTTAAGGAAAATAGTATATTGTAGCATTTTTCGACCACTACTGCTGCTGCTACTATCATCATCATCATCATCATCATCATCATCATCATCATCATCATCATCATCATCATCATCATCATCATCATCATCATCATCATTATTATTATTATTATTATTATTATTATTATTATTATTATTATTATTATTATATGGGTGCCAATTTAGATAAAAAATTTGAAAATAATTTCAGTACAGAACATTTGTATGAGTTTTGGTGAGAAAAGAAAGTGAAAACAAAATGCTACAAGCTCAAGCATACAAGACTATAATAATAAATAATGAAGATAATTTAATGCTTTATCAATAAAAGATCAAATAAGTGCAATGAAATAACCTTGTAGAAGATTTTATGAGTATGTGTATGTTGTTGTTCCTGTGACATGTAAGTAATCTCTTATATTCATCAGATTTGCTATAGGTTAATTAATTGGTAAATATACAGATTACTTTAGGGCTGTTCCATTAAAAAATACATGGTACCTAGGGAAGGCACTTTTTTTAAAAATATATATGACAGGGTACTTTGATTTTTCTTGTTCATATTAGAATGATAAGAAAATTCTAAATTGCATCTATGTGTGAGTACCCCACATTAAATGTGCCATCTCTGGGTTCCATGTATGTTTTAGTGGAACAGCCCTTAGATTAATTACTCTTTAGATTTTAAGAAAACTTATTTTATTGAAAATCAGGTAGTTTGTTGTTACCTTTTCTTTCATAGTAAAACACTGGCTTGGAAAATAAATCTGAGCTCAGGAATTTTTTTCTCCAAACACTCACCTATGGGATGATTTTGTCACTCCTCACCTATATTAAATGGTGGCATTGACTTTGAGATTTTACTTGAAAATTGCATTCCAAAAATACTTGGACATAAGTGAATGAATGAATGAATGATCTGACCAAAAACATGTCAATACTATTGTGAACGAATTTGAAAACAAGATTGGTTTGAAAAGGATTGAGTCAAGGTCATTCCTTTTATTTTCGTTCTTTATTGACTTTATGTACACAGTGACTTGTATCTGTACAAATAGTTTTGATTAGATAGTAAAAATTATGACATTCATTTCAAGGTCTAAGGTCTTGACCCCAGTTTTTATCTTAAATGAGTTTTGAGCATAATAACACAAACAAATATGAATGAATTTTATCAAGCCCATTTTGTGGATGCCATTTTTCTATAACTCATTTTTTTCTTCTTAATATAAATTATGGATTTAACCGAACATAACAGGTGGTTATATTTTCTAGCAACTGAAAAGTTCAGTGGTTTTCTGTGTTCTGAGTCAAAGGTCATGACAATGATTTTGAAACTGCTTAGAATATATAGTACAATATTTTTGTTGTGGTTTGTTAGATTTTCTCAAGAATATCTGACATGGTTTCAGTATTCAGAGAAAAAAAGAAGAATATAAGAAGAAAAGAAACCATCTTTTCATGGAATCTTGCAAATATGTATATAACAGTTGAAGGCCAGTCGTTTGAGGGCCTCAACAAAACTGGAAATATTTTGATGTCATAATATTTTCTACCTAATACATTTACATATACAGAGGTGCAAAATTAAATCTTAAATTTTTACAGGTATTTTGTAAACATCTGCATTGGTTACAAAATAACCCTTTATATGGCTTTGCATTATAGAAGCAGCAGCGTGCAATTGACAACAATGCTGAAGAATCTGATGAAGATTCAAAAAAAGCTAAAGTGGAGTTGATGAAAAAACATGTGGAGCAGAAAGTGTCAGTTTTGCATGGACAGAAACTCAGCTGGGATGAGGAAATGGAAAATGTATGTTCTTAATAGTGTAAATGATGTTTTAAAGGAAGTTAGAGAGCCTGGTGAAATTTTTTTATTCAGACTTGTTGCAGTGCTCTGATATCACAACACAATAATTCCACTTTTTATGAACTGACTGCATTTTCTACATTTTGAATGGATGTAAACCGTCACATGATACAACTGGAATTTTTTACACATCTATAAATAATAGGGACTACTTTTAGTTCCCTGTGCCCAGATCATTTCATTTTAAGTTTTATGTATATCAGCGTTTTGCACTCTAATCATAACAACAACAAACTCCTAGCCATCCACTCCTGTGATTTTCGATCAAATATGACAAGCCACATATTAAAATCGACCATTAGAAGTTAAAACAATGTAATCGCATAGACTTTCTTTCACTCCAACACTCACCCCTTTTACCAAAGAAGGCATGTGGTAGACTTTAGAAGCCAATATTCCAAAATTATTTCATTTCACATCAACAACATGTACAGCAGCGGTTATTAAATGTCAAGGTCATGTCAACAAAGAAGATTGAAAAAGTATAGAAAATTACAACGATGTTGCTATAACAACATGTGCCATATGCAAGTGTAATTTTCAAAAGAAATGGAATATTCCTAGTTTGACTGCAACAACCATTTTCTATATTAATATAATGATCATAACAATATATTACTGGCATGACCCGCTATGACATTCTACCAAGTATCACAATATAAAGAAGCAATGAATCTTGGCTAGCAAAGATACTGCAATCTATTCTATTGCAGTTAAGAGGCTAATGAAAAAAAACTTCAATCTACATAAAAGTGAATGTTTTGTTGGTTAAATCTGCTGATCTGATGTTAGAAAGGAAGTAAATTGGAATTATAAGGATTAAATGATCTTGGTTGGGTATTTATTGATGTGTAAATTTTACCTAATCACTCACAAAGTTTACAAAAATATTCATGTTGTAAGTGAGGGCATCTTATATTAAGTCTAGTTTCATAATGGTGTATATGAAAAGAAAATTAAAGTAGTTAGTGATTTTATTAAAACTAGATCATAATTGGTTTTCATTTTTCATGAAATAAAATCAAGTGAAATGAGATCATTAACAATAAACTAGAACTATATTAACCCAAATTAATGATTTCAAGTCATCAGCTTTGTTATACAAATATTTCAGTGTACCCTGCATTATTAATGACTAAACATTTCACAACTATCCTGCAGTCTTAATGACCATACATGAGCAATTGATGTGCATTACTAATGACTAAGCATCTCAACATTACTCTGCAGTACTAATGACCATATGAGTGAAATTACCATGCTTTATTAATGACTAAATGTTTTAAAATTACTTTTCAGTACTAATGACCATATATGTGAAATTACCATGCACTACAAAGGACTAAGCAGCTCAGCATTACTCTGCATTACTAATGACCATACATGTTAAATTACCATGCATTACTAATAACTAAGTATTTCAACATTACCTTGTGGCACTTTACTAATGAATAAGGATTTCAACATTACCCTGTGGTACTAATGAATGTGAAACTACCATGCACTACAAAGGACTAAGCAGCTCAGCATTACCCTGTAGTACTAATGACCATACCATTGCTGATGTCTAAGCATCTCAACATTACATTAGTAGGAATGCCTTTAAATTCATCTTTAAACTGAAGAAGTCCCAAAACTGTATTGTTCCAGATTCGAATTGAGATGGTAAAGGAAAGAACCTTATCCCTAAAGGAGCAAGAAGAGCGACTGGGGGCCATGATAGCATCCCTCCAGATGGAAAAGGCAAAACAGGTAAAACTTGGATTGTCTCATGATATATTCCACAAATTTTAAATTATACCACCTCCAGAATTAGACAATAAACACATGCCATCCATTCTTATAAATGGACCACAAGAAGAAAGAAGAAATGGACCACAAAAGAAGCTGTGTAGGGACCACTGTAAAAATTTTAAAAAATTAAAAAATCTGTAAAAATTTTGTGTAGGGACCACAAAAGAATTTATTTAGAAGAAATGGACCACAAAAGAAGCTGTGTAGAGGCTCTACCAATCACTGTCATCAACAGCGGCCACCATGAGAAAAGGCAAAACTGGTGTTTGTACACAGATGACATCTGTACACAGGTTTACCTTTTAAAATTGATTTTTAACAAATACCATGCACTGAATATTATTATTATTATTATTATCATCATCATCATCATCATTATTATCATCATCATCATTATTATTATTATTATCATCATCATCATCATCATCATCATCATTATTATTATTATTATTATTATTATTATTATTATTATTATTATTATATCAAGATTGTTTTATGTGCTTTTTTAAGCAGTCATCAAATTTGCACATATGTTGTTCTCATCACCAAATGAAAATAAGCACTGATTTTAGTTTGTTTTGACAACACAGTAATTTCACTACTGACTATAAAAACAGGTCTGACCCTTTTGTCATTCAAATTGTGTGTCACTTGAAAACAGCTGTTTAAAATAATATCTGGATAAGCCAGTTGCTCAGTTTATTGTGATCAGAAGACAGTTGACTTAAGTGAAAAGCCAATGAAAAATAGGAAGTAAGAAGAAGCCTTAAATGGATATTTTTTGTGATTGATGAACCAAAATTTTGCCTGCCTTTACAGGCATGTTTTAAATAGTTATTTGATTTTAGGAAATATTTTTAACAGTTAATTGTGATATTTTACATGAATAATTACTCTGTAGTATTTAGAATTGGTTTTTGAAAGTGCTATTTGAAAGAAAAAAAACAAAAGGTTGTCATGAGCAATATAACAGATAAAAAAAACCATGTGACTTGTGGAGTGCTACAAGGATCTCTTTTAGGGTCAATATTATTAGTACAATTATAAATGGTGTATTTTTGTAAATAGTAATATTTTGTTAAACTGATCTCTATACTGATGACACAACCTTGTGATACTTGCTTTAAAAATAGTGTTAAAAGAGACTAAGATAATGCTTAATGCTGAACTCTACAAATGGAGTACACCTAAATTGGTTGTTGTTGTTGTTCTGGGGCTTAGCACCATTTTTTCAGCACATGATAGGCTATACATGGCTGCCAGTATTAATGGTGGAGGAAAAAACCCGTGGAAAGAACCACCGACCCACGAGAAGCTATTGGCAAGCTTTCTCACATATCCACATTCGACGAATTTTAGACTCGAACTCACGCAGACAGAGATGAGATGGCCTAATCATAATTGTCCTAATCATGTTAGAATATAATGTACCATATATACTCACATGCAATTTTGTTTGTTCAACAAATTAATCCTAAAAGCTGCATAAACTCAGATCTGACAGAACATTGTGGGGCGACATATATGGATCTATGTAATTTGCCATTATATCTGACTTGTACATACATGACTATAAGTGGTACAAAATGGAATTAAATGTATAATTGACATTAAAACAATTAAAAATGTATTGTTATTGTTTTAAGCTTGCCAAGATTGAGGAGCAGCAGAGAGCTATACATGGCCTCAAGAGTAATTTGATAAATGACCTGAGTGACAGAGGAATTTTGAGTAATCCGGAGTGCCAAGCCTTCCTCAATAAACACTATGAGGTATGTAGTGATCATTTTGTTTTGCCTGTGTTAGCAGATGGTGATGATGTTTTGCAATAATTTTTAATATCCTTATCTGCATAGATATTAAAAATTACAACCATTAATGAAACAAAAGATTTTTCTATTTTATTGTTTTTCATTTACTGAGGAAAGGTAACTGACACTTTCCTGTTGGTAACATCAGCATAAGTTCAATGTTAAAAATTGGGGTATTTTATTTACCACCATATATTTGAGATGGTTTCATGTACATTCATAAAACTTAAATGATTATATATTTCAGTTAAGAGAATCCTGTGCCAAGAGTAGATAGATAGCACAGAACGTTTTATACTTACTGACTGTTTTTCGAATTGGGGTCAGGCAAGTGATAAAAAGACAACTTCAGTTGTTACTGATATACAAAGCATGATATAGACCTCATGTTATTGTTTTTGTGGTATACACAGCATGATATAGACCTCATTATACAGACCTCATGATATACATGTACACAGCATTATATAGACCTCTTGATATACACATTATGATATAGACCTCATGATATACACAGCATGATATAGACCTCTTGATATACACATTATGATATAGACCTCATGATATACACAGCATGATATAGACCTCATGATATACACAGCATTATATAGGTCTCATATATACATTGTGATATAGACCTCATGATATACACATTGTGATATAGACCTCATGATATACACAGCATGATATAGACCTCATGATATACACATTGTGATATAAACCTCATGATATACACAGCATTATATAGACCTTATGATATACACCTTATGATATAGACTTCATGATATACACCTTATGATAAAGACCTTATGATATACACCTTATGATATAGACCTCATGATATACACCTTATGATATACACCTTATGATATAGACCTCATGATATACACCTTATGATATACACAGCATTATATAGACCTCATGATATACACATTATGATATAGACCTTAAGATATACACAGCATTATATAGACCTCATGATATACACATTATGATATAGACCTTATGATATACACAGCATTATATAGACCTCATGATATACACATTGTAATATAGACCTAATGACATAAACAGCATCATATAGACCTCATGATATACACAGCATGATATAGACCACATGTTATACACATGATATAAACATCATGATATATACAGCATGATAAAGACCTCATGATAAACAAAGCATGATATAGACCTCATGTTATACACTTGATATAAACATCATGATATACACATCATGATATAGACCTCATGATATATAGTGTGATATAGACCTCATTATATGCACAGTATATATATATATATATATATATATATATATATATATATTATATATATATATATATATATATATATATATATATATATATATATATATATATATATATATATATAGACCTCATGATATACACATTTGATATACACAGCATGATATAGACCACATGTTATACACATGATATAAACAATAAACATCATGATATATACAGCATGATAAAGACCTCATGATATACAAAGCATGATATAGACCTCATGATATATAGTGTGATATAGACCTCATTATATACACAGTATATATATATATATATATAGACCTCATGATATACACATTTGATATACACAGCATGATATAGACCACATGTTATACACATGATATAAACATCATGATATATACAGCATGATAAAGACCTCATGATATACAAAGCATGATATAGACCTCATGATATATAGTGTGATATAGACCTCATTATATACACAGTATATATATATATATATATAGACCTCATGATATATAGTGTGATATAGACCTCATTATATACACAGTATATATATATAGACCTCATGATATACACATTTGATATTCACAGCATGATATAGACATTATATATTTACAGTATGATATAGAAATATACAATATGATATAGATTTCATGATTTTTAATCCCATCAAGCATCTGATCTCTTTCTCATCATTATACATTTTTACCAACCTAAATTATTCAGAATTCTTTATTATTTTTTTTTAATTTGAAATCAGAATGTATTAAATCAGTTTCGTTTTGCATGGATTTTATAGTTGTTTTCCGTTATTACTTTGTAATTGATAGTTGTTCATAATGATAACTATAGAAAGAACTAGTATGGCAGCTGCATTACAGTTTACAAACCACACCAAAAAAAAGACAAAATGAAGTATAAAGTGTTGGTCAACCTATTATATGGAGAATAAATGAAAAACAATAAAATAGGACATTTTTTTTGTTTCATTAATAGTGGTAATTTTTAATATCTCTGCAGATAAATTGTGGTACTGTTTTGCATATAGACCAACACATGTTATTAATGTTTGATATCTAGGCAGATAAATGGTGGTAATGTTTTACATATAGGCAGATAAATGGTGGTAGTGTTTTACACATAGGCCAACACATGTCAGTAATGTTTTATATCTAGGCAGATAAATGGTGGTAATGTTTTATATCTAGGCAGATATACAGTGGTAATGTTTGATATCTAAGGAGGTAAATGAATATTTTCATGTACTGTAATAGTTAAACACAGTAGAAATAAAAATAAATATCACAAAAAGAACCATTGAACTGAACCCAGCTAGTGCAGTCAGGTACCATAACTTGCACAAGACCAATTGCAAATTTAATTATATTTAACAGGGTTCCTGTGGGTCATGGAATCCTGAAAAAGTTTTGGAATTCAAAAAATAAATTTCAAGGGCCTTGAAAAGTTATGAAATTTGTCAAAACCTTGCAAAGTTTTGGAAAAGTCATGGAATTTGTGACAATGAAGTTAAAGAAATTGATTACATCAAATTTCATAGAGCACCAAGAGCCGATTATATAAAATGGTAAAATTACAATCAATAAATGGATTCAATTCATAAAACAAGAGTAAGTTCCCCTAATGGAAGTATCACATGATTTCCAGTGTAATTCACTAAATAAAAGAAAGCTACTGGAAAGTAATGTGTTTTGTTAATAATGTAAATAGGAACATATACAAAAACTACATAGAATCATTTCCTTTTTTCTTTTGAATACAAATTACATTGAACATTGGATTATGACATGAATTATACATAAAGTCAGAGTGTACTATTCCAGGTAAATTTAAAATGTACATATTAAAAATATTTGTTGTTAACTTGTTTGTTGTTTCAGATTGAAAGATGTCATTGTTTATATTCATTTACTTGACAATGCAAGATAGCGCAGTCCTTGAGTGTTATGAAATGGCCCTGGAAAAGTTTTGGAAAAGTAATGGAATTTGTTTTTGTTAATTCTGCAGGAACCCTGATTTAAATACTTACAAATTCATAACAATAGAAAATAAAATACATAAAAATAAAGACCTGGTTTAAACTCATTTAGTTTTTAATTAGGGTATTAACCACATTTTAGGTGTTATTTTAATGGTTTACTCTTTTAATGAAAGCAATATGATTTAGATTTCTTCTCTGCTAGTTAGTCTTTACCATATGTACTCACTTATAAGTCATGTCCAACTGCAAGGAACATAGGCCCTGAGCTTCTAATGCATTTTGCACTTGCAGATCAATGTCTATGTTTTTTGTTCTACAACTAGCAAACAGTGTAGACCCTGACCTGCTGGTACATTATGTGGTGGCAGATCTTGGTCTGTGCAGCTTACAGTTGGACTTGACTTATAGCAAGTGTAGATTTTTAACAAATGGTATTCATTAGAGCAAGAAACCTAATTAACAGTGAAGAATGGTTCTCTCGGCATTGACAGTTTTACTCCAATTTGTTGAGATTTTTTAATGAAAAGGTAACTATTCTTGATGTCATTGAAGAATTGCATTAGCTTGGTTTTTTAACCATATGTGCACAAGTAAAATACTTGAAAAATAAATTACATGGCATGAACAACATTATTTGTGTCCATAAACTCAGTGTCAATCAAACCGAAATTATTATAAAACAAATAACTCATATAATGGGTGCTTAAATGTTTCTTGGAAATTTAATATACTGTATATTATTATTGGAATTTGTTTTCAGCAACGTGAACAGTTAAACAGCAAAATAGAGGCTCAGAAGGACAAGCAAGAAAAGGTCAGTAAAGAAAATATAACATACTTTTATAAAGCCACCTTTATTTACAAAATATTCACCTTTGAATGTAGAATTGTTTTAAAAATATGTTCCAAAATTAATGAATAAACATATAAATGGGATAAAATTTGTTGGAGCAAATGACAGAAATTCATTTATTGTAGTGGTGCACTAGTTATGTGAATTATCTTTTCATTTTGCAGCTATTTATGCAGTGCTAAACAAAGTAATATATGGAATAAGTTCAGTTTCCATAAGAAAACATACTCTTTGAAACTTTTGGAAGTCCTTGTAAATTTATTTTTAAAATACCCCTTCTAAGATTTTATCAAATCAAATCACTCTTTGTCATTATTTCTGATCAGAACAACATATTTCCTGGTGCAATTCAAGAATTAGCTTATAGTCATTCATATGCAATACAGTTAGATAGGTTCCACAACTGGGGTTAAGCATCATGCTTTCCAGTTTCCAGAATATTTTGGTTCTTCCAGGTGGTATTTTGATATTCAAATGTATTACAAATGATTGATATATGATTCTTCTAGGTTCTGAAGAAGCGATTGCAAGAAAGGTTGGAACAGAGAGAGAAGTCCATGTTAGAAGCTCAGGATGCCGAGCTCCGAAATCTTGTGGCCCCAAACAAAACTGCAACCAAGATCAAGAAGATGCTTCTTATTCATAAGCACATGGTAGACATGGAGAATTTCAGGTAAAATATTCAATTTTAATGTTACAGGCCACTAAGACAAGGATTTGTAGAAATGGTTTGGCCTATCCATTAATCCATATGTACTTTTATTTGTCTGCATTGTGAACGCTCTGGTATTTATATTTGTTATTAGATATGAACCAAATTTGTGTGAAGCATTATCTCAACAATGGCATGGATGAGTTTAATCATAGGACATTCTGCACAATTTCTTTGATTCATGGCCGTTGAGCTTCTTAGCATAGGCATTGCTAATATCTAACCTTTTGAACACATTTGCTTCCACATTTAGATTTTTTGATACCCAACATTGCCATTAAACTTCATTATAAAAAAAGTTTATACACATATTTATGGCCCTTGATGATTGTACTTCTAATGCATAACATTGCAGACATTTTGGTTTCAAGATTTATTATAAAATTTTAGCCATATTTCCAGCTGTATGAATTTGGATGAATTGGATAAGGAGTATGTTCTGCACATATTTCTTAATATTTTATCTTGTTTATGTTAGCATAGGCTTTGCCAATGTTTAACATATGAACACTCAAGCTCTCATTTATAAGTAGATTTCAGAGATCATCTTTATAAAACTCAGATGGGTTTGAGATGAGAACAATCTGCTCATATTTCTCAGAGTTATGGCCCTTGATTCTGATAGTGTTATCATCATCATCAATCCATTAACCTAAGAGGTTGTTGACTTTACAACCAATTCTCTCCATCTTGCCCCATTTTCTACTGTCTTTTTGTAATCTCCAATCCCATGCCTGTCCATTCCTTGATATTGTCTTCCCATCTCTTTCTCTGTCTGCCTCTTCTTTTGTACCCTCACACTGTGCCTAGCAAAATTGTTTTTGCTAGTCCAGATGATCTTGAGACATGACCATAGCACTTCAGTTTGCATTTTTTTAAAGTGGTCAAGAGGTCTTCACAGGATCTGATAGCTCATTTGATCCTGTTGTGGACTTCTTCATTGGTTACATGGTCAATGTATGAGATGTCCAATATCTTGCAGTAGCATCTCATTTCAGAAGTTTAAATCATTTGTAGACCTGATATGAGCGTCCATATTTCACAAGCATACAGAAAGATGGATATGAAAATTGAGCACATCAGCCTTATTTTGGAGTGAAAAGCAATGTTAGTATCTTTCCATATTGGTCTTAACCTTATTGCTGCCGATGTCTTGGTTGTCCTGCAAAGTAGTTCTGGTTTGGAGCCTTCATTTGTGATAATTGATCCCAAGTACTTGAAGCTTGTGACTTTTTATAGCTCCTGTCTGCTGACCTTTATTTCTGCACAGATGCCATTGGTGTTGTTTGTCATCAGTTTGTTTTTTTCAGTGCTAATCTCCATACTGTATGCTGTGGAGGTTGTGTTGTGTTTATCTTTGCTTTTTCTAGCTCCTTCATGATCTTTTGTTTTCCTTTTTCAGTTCTCTTGTTTTATTGCATAGTTTAAGGACATCTGTTGTGATCCAAAGTTTCTTTGATGATAATGATGCTAATGATCTTGCTAGCTGTGCTAGTCACAGCTGTGTTGATTATGGTTGTTAAGGACTCTAGGTTATTGTCTTGGCTGTCCAGGATCATAAAAGGTGCAAATGTACCACCTATCATTGCTTGGAAGGCTTCTGTGACTTTTGGATATTCAAATTTTTCAAGATCAAATCGGATTCTTGGTTGGTTAGGTTTTTTTTATCATTTTCAGGTGGAGGTGAAACATTGTCAGCAATAAATCATGGTCAAGTCCAATATCTGCTCCTAAAACTTCATGTTCTGGTGATATTAAGTCCTGTGCAGAATTGTTTTTTCACAAAGATGTAGTCAATCTGGCTGTGATGTTGTCCATCTGGACTGTGCCAGGTCCATCATTTTGATGCTTTGTGAGGGCTAAATGTTTTGGCTAGCAAGATTGCTGTTGGCAGCAAACTCCAAAACCTGAGTCCTCTTTCATTTGTTTCTGCATTGCAGAAGAATCCACAGATGCTTTGCCAGTTTGTCTGTGAATCAGCTCCCACTTTTGTATTCCAGTCTCCTTGTACAAACAGAATGAGTGAGTTGTCAATGACATCTTACAGTTGGTTATAAAAATTCTCCAGTTCATTTTCATTTAGACCTGCATGATTGGGATGTTGAAGGGAGTCGCCCTCAGGCAGATAGTAATGAGCCTGCTGAAGACTGGGCATCAACCCATAATGCACTTCTCAATGTCCTTGTGGACAATATATCCAATGCCACTGAAGTAGAGCTTATGCCCTTCATCTATTGTTATTTTGCCAAAGTTTTTCCAGCTCACTTCGCAGGGTCCACTAATGTTGCAGTTGTACTCTCTAACTCATGTGTAAGTTTTTTCAACTTTCCCATAGTCATCAGTGTTCTAACGTCCCATTTACTGATGATGATATTGTCTCTCCCACGGATCCTGGTAGTGGGATGCACCAGTAGCATACTTGTCAGTGGAAGGCATGGTCATTGTTGACCTGGGCTATGACTGATCCGGTATGGAAGAATTGTTAGTTGTCTTCATGTGGTGTGTCAAGGGCAAGATACATCCTGGAGGAGCCCATCACTTTCCAGACTGGATGACCACAGTCAAAATCCACTGATATAATGTGGCATGCCCTGGTCCTGAGCATATGGTCATTAAGCTCATCTTGGAGCCATTCTGCCCTGGCCATTGACTTCATTGAGGAAGACTTCTGCCAGTAATGCTGTGCTATCATCACACAGATTTACCCATAGTTAGGAGACTTGTGGGATCAGGAGTGTCTTATTCCATCCTGTATGGATCCAATGAACCTGTAACACTATACTACTGATAGTATTAGCATTGCTAATTTACAACTTTTTGAATTCCCAAGTATCTACATTTTTGTATGATTTAAACCAAACTTTGCTCAGAAGCATCATCTTAGTTTAAAATTTCTGCTTGGTAAGTCAAGTTTTCTGGATCCGCTAGGACATGAACACTCTGACTTATGCATTTTCTATTTCATCTGAACTGACTTAGCTGTGCAGTCAGCCCCAACTTAGCAAGTCTCATAACTACTGCAGACATAAAATTTTGACAGTATTTTACAAAGTTATGGTGATATGGTTCTATAGAATCCAGAAATAGCACTTTCCATTCTGTCTGGTGTACATTTATAATTCTCTATAATTAATCTTATATACCTTGATTTCTTTCATAGGAATCTGGAAGAACTGTATATATATATATATATATATATATATATATATATATATATATATATATATATTTGAGAATTAATCACTAGGTCATCATGGGAGTGTGTCTGCTACACAATAGGGCATATAATAACAATTTAGTTACATCATTTTTTGGTAATTCATGCTTAGTTGTAATGCAGTATGGGCTGGTGTGTGCAGGCAAGGTGATTGGTGCCATTTACCCACAGACCTGGGTTTAAATCTCCATAGAGTATAAATAAAAAATTCTCTAATCTGTATGATCAGTAATGTAACTCTTGTCAATATGATTGTAAACAGCATCCGACCAATCAATGACCATGTTGACATTATTGAATAATAACCTGTACTGGTTGTATATCAAAGTCCTAGCTTAGCTTCATTAATTCCGATGGATTTGATAAGTGATACTGTGTGTATCCATTTTCTTGATATGTCTTCAAAAAAATAAATCAAGTTTGTGCATTAATTCATCTTTGCCACTTTCTTTTGTATTGTATGACATTCTAATTTGCAAGTTGGAATTATAATAATGTTTTTTATGAAATATGGAATCCTACAATCTGCATTTGAAACAAGGATGATGCCTTTTGATTTTGGAGTTAAAAGATAAGTCATGGTCTGGGGGTATCATAGAAGAACAATGGTTTTCACAGAATAAAGTTGTATTCCACAATCAATAACCATCAAGCTTTGTGGATGGCTTGCATTTGAGACAAGAAAGGCATCTGTTGATTGATCTGCAAACAGATACAACTTTAATATCACCTTGGATAATGTATTGATTACCTTATTAGCCCCTTTCTAATTTAAAATCATGTACTAAGAAAAATTAACTTTTTGCAAAAGTAAGAAAATTGATGCTCAATTAAAATACAAACACAACAATAATTATGTACATGTTAGCAATAACTCAAACTTATTTTCTTTTTCTAGAAACCAATTGGACCGTGAGATTAGTCAAACATTAGAAGAAGTGCAGCGTCAAAATGAGATTGTCAGGATGCAAGCTCTTCAGGAACAGGTAAATGATTAAAAAAACCATTATAATATATTCGCCATCAAGTAATTAACTTTTCCACAGTTGATCATTCAATGATCAGTCACGTAACTCTTGTCAATATGAATGTAAACAGCATCCAACCAATCAATGACCATGTTGACATTATTGAATAATAACCTGTACTGGTTGTATATCAAGGTCCTAGCTTAGCTGCATTCATTCCGATGGATTTGATAAGTGATACTGTGTGTATCCATTTTCTCGATATGTCTTAAGAAAAACCAAGCTTGTGTATTAATTCATCTTTGCCACTTTCTTTTGTATTGCATGACATTCTAATTTACAGGTTGGAATTATAATGTTTTTTTTATGAGATGAGGAATCCTACAATCTGCATATAATTTTTTTCATTAAAGTTTCTTAAGTGTTTTGTTGTGTATATTCTGATGGAAATGCACTTTGAAAATACATGCACACAGACTTTCCATATCATGAAAATGTTGTACCTGAGGACTCAAGACTTTCTTCAGTACCTCAACAAGCATTTATTTAGAGCAAACTGTATCATCTATAATCTTATCTGATCACTTACGAATAAATGATGTCTACAAAAAAACCCAGTTTTTTAGACAATGAAAACAACTCATAAAGCATGTGCAATCAGAGCACAGAACAAACATGAAAGCAGTCAGATTATGTAAGGATATATTTATTGCCAACTCATTTAATCTGATGCAGCTGATTAATCCATATTTTTGTATCACACACCCAGAACTCAACTACTTAAATCCATTGAATTTCTTTGATGTCTACACAGTTATAGATGCAGTGAATCAGACTTTTATAAATACCAGTTCATTTTGAATTTCATTGAAGTTGTTTCAGAAGCACAACATAGGGTTTGTGCAATAAATACAAAACTGAACTCATTTGATACAGCTTGTGAATGTAATCTTGACCCGAAGCTTGTTCTTCATGTCAGTTCTGAAGTAAACACATTTTTGTGTATGCATTATTCCAGGTCATTTCAAGTTAAATTTAACTGACTTTGATGCCATTGCCATCCCTTTCATTTTTTAAATAAGATATAGCAAAATTTGATATTAGATTTTCAAAATGCCATATATTCTTGCTTATAGGTTGAGTCCAACTGTAAACAGCATATCTAATTGGCATAATATGTCAGCAGATCAGGATCTGTGTTGTTTATTTATTGATTACTTACAACAAACTTCATAATGCACTGGCAGATTGAGGTCTACATATTTACACATGGACTTGGCTTATATGTGAACATATATGGTATTTATCAGTTGGTCTTTGTAGGCTTATAAAAAGAGGAACATTAATTTTTTCCAGTAAAGTAGGTCTTCAGAATGCAATGTAACTTAATAACTCTTTCAGGAGTTACAGTTCATTGGTGGATTGGTCAAGATTGGTCAGTTTAATAAGGAAGAACTGAATACTGTCCTGGGAATATTGTATCCACATAAAACTGATGCTGATATCTCAGACATCTTGGTCAAGATCTATGACCCCAGAACAGTGGAAAAGGATGGAAACACCACACAGCAAGCCACGTAAGTGTACTATGTAATGACTTGACATGGTTCTATAAACAATAAATGGCAGCTGTTTTGGCAATATGAGTTCATTGTAGTAATTTTCTGATAATGTAACAACATGCTATGAAGGCTTCAATTACTTTTTTAATACCATGCCACAGCTGGTTAACGATATTATGTATGGTTGTAAGATAAATTTTGTTAATGCCTACAGCTTTGTGTATTAAAAGTAAATATCTAATAATTGTTGATGTACATGTACTAAAATTAGCCCTAGATTAATGCTTTCATGATGGGAAATGATTTCCTTGATGGAATTGTGATGGAACTTACCCCACATACGTGCATTTTAGGTTTTTCCCTCAAGCTGATCAAGTGACACTGGAATGGCCAAAGACTGTCACCAATTTTTATGTGGTCTGCATTTAGACAGTGCTTAATTTTGCAAGTCTGAATATACTGTTTAATGGAAAAATGTGTAATGAGTTGATGCATGAAATGGTATATAGATACGACACCTTAGCAAACAACTTTGGATGAATCATACCAATTTAGTACTTTGCAGTGACATAAAGTAATGAAAGTGCTAAAATTTCATTTGATCACCAAGATTGAAATGAAAGAAGAGTGATATCACCCTTGGTTGATGGATTGTCATTTCCTTAGTTACTGCTTCTGCATGTGCATTGTGTGCACACTCATTGAGAGGGCACACAGATGCTTTCTGGTTTTGTTCTCTGTCTTAAGTTTGAAAAGCTGAGGAATTTTCTCCTCACAAGGGAAGCAATCCATCTATTCTCAGAGAAATGTTGTCCTGTCCTCCAGTATATCAATTTGACCAAGGATTTCTATGTTTATGGTTGCTCTTCATGAGATCACTGTAGATGATCCATTGTCTCAATGATGGCAGAAACTTTGACAACCAGACTAAATGTTAAATGTGCTTTCTTGAGTCTCCATCTCAGCAAATGGGATTACCTCACTTAAACATTTACTGGGCATTCCATTTATGGATCAACTGTCATATACGATGATGTGCAAGGATACAGTTTGACTGTTGGGGTGCCAATACTTTGTCCTGTTTATACATGATATGCATGGATGGCAATTTGACTGTTGGGGTGCCAATACCTTGTCCTGTTTACACATGATATGCATGGATGGCAGTTTGACTGTTGGGGTGCCAATACCTTGTCCTCTTTACACATGATATGCATGGATATCAGTTTGACTGTTGGGGTGCCAATACCTTGTCCTGTTTACACATGATATGCATGGATGGCAGGTTGACTGTTGGGGTGTCAATACCTTGTCCTGTTTACAAATGATATGCATGGATGGCAGTTTGACTGTTGGGGTGCCAATACCTTGTCCTGTTTACACATGATATGCATGGATGGCAGTTTGACTGTTGGGGTGCCAATACCTTGTCCTGTTTACACATGATATGCATGGATGGCAGTTTGACTGTTGGGGTGCCAATACCTTGTCCTGTTTACACATGATCTGGTTTGGTTCCTTCAAGAGCAGTCCATGCATAGCACTTCCTGAAGATGAAGGCTGCACTGAATGCTAAGAGATTGGCAAGAGATGCTATCTGGAAAGAGCATTCTGATTCTTTCAGACAACAACTGTGTTCAGTTTTTTAAGGCACAGAAAATGAAATCCCCAGGTCTCTGCCTTTTTTTTATCTTCTCAGGTGGTGTGATAATTGACAAATCCAAATTAAAATACTTCACACACCAGGCAGGCTCAATGTCCTAGTGACTTGTTGTCCAGATGGAATCAACCAATTCACACAGAATTGTCTATGAACCCCTCAGCCTTCAGTCATTTCTGCATGTTTGTGTTGATTTTTTTCCCCCTCACTTGGAAAATGACCACATGTTATAAATGGTTGAGATACCCAAGGAAATCCTCCCATATCCATACGTTCTGAAACAACCACAAATGCAGGTTTTCCATCCCAAACCAGAAACATTAAACCTGTATTCCTGTCTGATAGCAGACAACAGGTCAGAATAAACATTTATATAAACAAATGGTGAACAGAATTGCAGAAGGCCCTCCACTTTGTAAACTTATGAGGGGAAATACAGAATGTTTTTCTGGTGGTGGGAATGGGTAAAGATCACTCCTTTAGATACATAATTTGGCTTTTGAGAAGAAATTAACCTCAGTTACCATCAAGGGCTACCACTGAATGTGCCTGTGAAATTACCATCAGATGCATCACATCTGTATACTGTCCTTTCATTGAAACTAGTTTTGTAAGTATTATCTATTAACAGTCCTCTATAAGTTTTTGTACACAGTGTACTTGATAAAATCCCTTTGAAGGTGCTCTACAGTTTCGTATTTAGCATAGGGTTAAAATTTTAAAGAAAAAGAGTTTCCCCGGGTTTCCTCACTAGTTATACTGGCTATTTAAAAGAGATTTGTATATCATAGGTATTGTTCAAAAAACCTTTAATTCCCTTTATTTTGATGTATGATTGATGGGTGTAATATGGGTTAGAGAGTATACAGCTTGGCCTTACTCCAGATGTGCACCTTTCAAAAAAGTGCTAGCTCTACTTGCTCATTTTCACTTCTCAAACTTCAGAGGTAAATTGTAAAAAATAGAGCCAATAACTTTTTTTACATTTTATGTATTTGGTAATTCATTCATTGCACTTTTAGAAGCTGGTATTGTCTAGTTTGGCAAAATTCATTTTTCATATTTTAATAGCTACCAAGAATAGTGTACTTTAGACAAATTCAGGTTGATTTTTGGAGCACAAGGGAGCAGTCATTTTAGTTAGCAATGTCCTAAGATCATTTAAAATTTCCAAAAGTACAATATCCAAAGAAATTACAGCCACATTACATGAAAGTAGTATATAGGTATGCCAACATTCTCTCCACTATGCATGTTTAAAATGCAAACAACTTCACCTTACATACATCACTCTCTCAAAAGTACATAATAACTAATGAGCGCCACCACTCCTTCTTTACTTTATTAGCAATGATGACTATGTCACTGTTTTCTCTTGGTTGACTGTAATAATTGATCAAAGTGTCTAAGTGATCATTACCAAATTGCGGTAGGTCACTAACATTTTCATGAAAATGTGTTGGACAGTCTTACAATCAGGTAATTTATCACATATGTTTGCATGATTAATCTGTACACACTGTACTGTTTGCATGAATAATCTGTACACACTGTACTGCTTTGATTGGCAAGTCATCATCTCACAATGAACACTGCAGCTGAAGTGAAAGCTGCTGCTGCATATGGCTGTAAGAAACATTCTGCAGAGGGACTTAAAATGGAGCGTCTCTCTTAGAAACTCAGCTTCCAGCAATGTCAATAGTTTTTAGGTAGTTGAGCTGTTACAAGCTTATTCAGAAACACTTATGTTGATTCTCTGAGAAAGAACAACATACAAACTTGACCTAGTCTGAGAAAGAACACCATGCAAACTTGACCTAGTCATTTCTGATTAAGTTTAGTCTGAGAAAGAACAACATGCAAACTTGACCTAGTCACCTCTGATTAGGTTCAGTCTGAGAAAGAACAACATACGAACTTGACCTAGTCTCATCAGATTAAGTTTAGTTTGAGAAAGAACATGCAAACTTGACCTAGTCTTCTGTGATTAAGTTTAGTCTGAGAAAGAACAACATGCAAACTTGACCTAGTCTTCTGTGATTGCAGTATCACCTTAATTGATTGTCAGAGAAAGAAACTATCAGTAAACTAGAATAGAGACCTTTGAATTTTACTTTATTATAGTGTTTATTTGATATTTTAATGATAAATAAATCAAAGACATCCTGATATAATGCTATTTTGAAATATCCTGTGACCAATGTCTGGTTGCTTGAAGCAAATGCCAGTCAAAACCATTGAACAGCTAATCATGTTTGGCAAATACAGGGATTTATGATAGCCTTATCAGTACATACATACATAAATACTTACATCATTCAATACATACATACATCAATACATACATACATCAATACATATGTAGATACATACATGCATACATACATACATGCATATAAACATACATGCATACATACATACATAATACATACATACATACATACATACATACATACATACATACATACATACATACATACATACATACATACATACATACATACATATATACATACATACATACATACATACATACATACATACATACATACATACATACATACATTCATACATACATACATACATACATACATTCATACATACATACATACATACATACATACATACATACATACATACATACATACATACATACATACATACATACATACATACATACATACATACATACATACATACATACATTTATGATAGCCTTATCAGTACATACATACATCAATACTTACATACATTAATACATACATACATCAATACATATGTACATACATGCATACATACATGCATGCATACATGCATGCATATATACATACATACATACATACATACATACATACATACATACATACATACATACATACATACATACATACATACATTTGTACATTATTAGTACATACATACATCAATACTTACATACATTAATACATACATACATCAATACATATGTACATACATGCATACATACATGCATACATACATGCATGCATATATACATACATACATATATACATACATACATACATACATTTGTACATACATACCTGCATGCATGTGTGCATGCATGCATACATGCATACATACATACATACATGCATGCATGCATGCATACATACATACATACGTACATGAATGCATGCATGCATGCATACATACATACAAACATACATACATACATTCATACATACATACATACATACATACATACATACATACATACATACATACATACATACATACATACATACATACATACATACATACATACGTACGTACGTACATACATACATACATACATACATACATACATACATACATACATACATACATACATACATACATACATACATACATACATACATACATACATACATCTTATACTGAGAGGACATTAAATACTAACAAAATAAAAGCATATTGATTGACTGAATCTGTGACAAAATCTACAGGTATGATTAAAGGGACCTCTTTTAGACATGGTCAGAAAAATACAGGAATCATTAAAATTATATAACATAGTTTTAGAAAATAATATACCATACAAGTGACTTTGGGACCAAATATATAAACCTATTAACAGACAAAATATAGTAGAGTGGCAAGTGAATATTAACAGGATGTGAATGACTGCTAAGATTTATATATATAAGTAGTGTTCAGTTATTTCAAAATTTACTTTTCTGCTCTGCAAAAACAAGCTTGCAGTGATGCATGCACATAAGTTTTTAGAGCTACTTTTAATCATCCTAGTTTGCTGATAATGTTTGCCTACAATAAAAACAAATTGCAAATATTTGAAAAAGCTTTTGGTTTTCTTTACTTCAGCCATTTGAGCAGAAAAACTAGTTCCCTGGTTAGCAGGATACAGGCAGCCCAGATGCCAACTGCTGACTCAAGACCTTCATCCAGACTCAGTGATACTCAAAGGTATCTTATTATTTGGGTGATACTCAGTAATACTCAAAAACATCATTTACTATGGCTATACTCACCAATATTTACATAGGTATCTTATTTACTAGGGCCATACTCAGTGATACTCAAAGGTATCTTATTTACTAGGGCTATACTCACTGGTACTCAAATGTATCTTACTTAGTGATACTCAAAGGTATCTTTTTTACTAGGGCTATACTCATTGGCACTCAAAGGTATCTTACTCAGTGATACTCAAAGGTATCTTATTTACTTGGGCCATACTAACTGATACTCAAAGGTATTTTATTTACTAAGGCCATACTCAGTGATACTCAGATGTGTCTTATTTATTAGTGCCATATTCACAGATACTCCAAGGTATCTTATTTACAAGGCTATGCTTATTAATACTAAAAGGTATCTTCTTTACTAGAGTCAAACTCAGTGATACTCAAATGTACCTTATTTACTAGGGCTATACTCAAAGATATTGCAAGGTATCTTATTTACAAGGTCATACTCAGTGATAAACAAAAGTATCTTATTTACTAGGGCCATACTCAGTGATTCATAAAGGTATCTTTTTTACTTGGGGCATACTCAGTGATACTCCAAGGTATCTTATTTACTAGGGCCATACTCATTGATACTCATAGGTATCTTATTTACTAGGGCTATACTCAGTGATACTCAAATGTATCTTATTTACTAGGGCCATATTCAGTGATACTCAAATGTGTCTTATTTACTAAGGCCATACTCAAAGATAATGCAAGGTATCTTGTTTACTAGGATCATACTGATATTCATAGGTATCATATTTACTAAAGCCATACTCAGTGATACTCAAAGATATCTTATTTACTTGGGACATGCTCAGTAATACTCAAATATATACAAATGAAGTAATTTTGCTTCTCATTGGCTGAGCTTGTTAGCACTCTGGAGACCATGTTTCTCCTGAGTTTGATAAAACTTGAAATATACACTTACATTATAAATATCTCTTGATAAGTTTGGTAATGAGAAAGGTTGACACATATTAGTAATCTGACCTTGCATAATAGTTCAAGTTTGTTACCACTCTGGAAGCCATGTTTCTGATCGAGTTTTGATCAGAGTACATCACATGAGTGTGATAATGAGTTAGATTCACACATATTAATCAGGTGATCATTCATTTGATTGACTTAACTTGGTACCCAATGTTAGTTCTAGAACTGATTTTTTTCTTTTGTTGGGGGTGGTGTGGGGATTCAAACCCACCATGTTAAATAAAGAGATAAATTTTGTACATGGAGGAAAAACTTAATGAGGACATAATGGGAGTGTTTGATTATATTGTGCATAAATTTTGCACAATCATTCATTTAATTTTCTGCCTAATTTTGTAGAAATATTAGCATGAATCCTGCAATCTTGTGACCTAGAATGGATGTCACTTTTGAAATCTTATTTCTGATCCACTTTTGATTACATTTGGTAAATAGACTTAAACCAGACCAGGACCTAAGATGATTATAATTATGAGAAAAATTCAGACAATGATAAAGTTGTCTTGCATGCGATTGGTAGAGTTTGTCAATGTTACAATCACTTAATTTCTGATATTTTTTAACATGGTCAGAAGTGTTTTAGCATCAAGAGGGGTTTTATTATGAGTCAGATCTGTATATATGAATGAGGCCATCTTGCATCTGATTGGCTGAGTTTGCAAACACTTTTAGCAGATCTCATTTGGATCAAACTTTATCAAAATTGGTAAAACAATGCTTATATCATCTAAACATTGTCAGTTTCATTATGAATGAGACATGTATATTTATATGATCATGTGTTTGAGTTTTATTATGAATGAGACCTATACATATTTATGTGATCTTGTGTTTAAATTTCCTAATGAGTGAGACCTATTCATATTTATGTTGTCTTTTGTTTGAGTTTCATTATGAATGAGACCTATGTATATTTATATGATCATGTGTTTGAGTTTCATTATGAGTGAGATGTTTGCATATTTATGTTGTGATCTTGTATTTGAGTTTAATTATGAATGAGACCTATGTATATTTATGTGATCTTGTATTGGAATCTCATTATGAATGAGACCTATGCATATTTATGAAGTGATCTTTAGTGTGAGTCTTTATCACAGAATAGACAGTATTTTTATTATTTTAGAGTTTTGATCAAACTTGGCTAATATGCTCGTATCATTCAAATCTTGCTTTAATATAATTATGAACAAGGTTGAAATATGTTTATGAGGTTATGCTATATCTAATTGGGTGAGCTTCCTGCT
Organism: Potamilus streckersoni; assembly: GCA_016746295.1. NCBI lineage: Eukaryota > Metazoa > Mollusca > Bivalvia > Unionida > Unionidae > Potamilus > Potamilus streckersoni. The sequence continues at coordinate 2,289,192 of JAEAOA010000900.1, read as the reverse complement.
TCTCTGGAGACAGAATTTCAATTGAATGGTTAAAAATAGCTTCTATCATTATTTTGGAAATTCTATAATAAATGATATACACCGTTGCCTTGATAACTCATGAGCAATGTGGTCCATGAACTTTAACCACGGCATAGGCAAGGGGTAAAATATAGTGAGAAACACTAAAATTTTGTTTGGAGGAATGAGAGGGGCAGTAACTTTGGATGATACACAAGAATTACAATTGTCATTGTCCAGCATTCACCTTATGCATTTATGGATGTTAGTTTTTTTGAAGTAGTCGGTTAAAGTCATTAGATAAATAGATAGCAGGCTTTTAATATCAAGTTCACATGCAATACTTACAGATTTGTGTATCAATAAAGTAAGAGTTGTGTCCCTTTTAAGGTCAGATGACCCTAATGACTTTAACTGACTACTTATCCATCTTAGGCAAACACAAAATATAGTTTCAAATCCAGGATTACACTCAAAAGTTGCCATAGCCAAATCAATAAATACACTTGCACGGGTTAAAATAGCAATGTTAAATATCAGGATACACTTCTTTGTTGATATTAATAATAATCACAGTTGACATGGCAGTTGCATTCCTCCAGAACAGTACACCTAGAATGGTGCCCCCAAAAATTGACTGGAGGAAGAGAAACGACAAAAACTTTTTTTTTATTAGAATTGACAAGTTATTTTCAAATATATTGTTGCAAATTTTGAAAACTAATAAACAGAATAGCCCAAGACAAAAATTACAGTATCCGATTTCACAAGAAATTTGGCAGACCCTATGCCCAGATGTTACTGTGATGTTGTAAATACTGTGGTTGATTGGAAACAATAAATAAATAATTGTGCATCATATCAGAAGGCCATTCAGTCCATAACAGTAGTCTGAATGCCACCTTAAAGGTTAGTTAATGTGTTATTACAGCTGCTTTATGCTGTTGATTTTAGTGTTCTCAATATCCCAGTCATTGGAAAACAAGGTTCAACAGTTGTGTGTCAATGCCCTAGCATTTAGGCATGAGGTTCAACTGTGTTTTCTTAGTGCCCTAGTCATTAGACATGAGGTTCAGCAGTCTTCTCTCAGTGCCACAGTCATTAGACATGAGGTTCAACAGTCTTCTCTCAGTGCCCTAGTCATTAGACATGAGGTTCAGCAGTCTTCTCTCAGTGCCCTAGTCATTAGACATGAGGTTCAGCAGTCTTCTCTCAGTGCATTAGCCTTTAGAAATGAGATTCAGCAGTCTTCTCTCAGTGCCCTAGCCATTTGACATGAGGTTCAACAGGATTGTCTCAGTGCCTATCATTAGACATGAGTTTCTTCAGTCTTCTCTCAGTGCCTTAGCCATTAGACATGAGGTTCAGCAGTCTTCTCTCAGTGCCCTAGTCATTAGATATGAAGTTCAACAGTTTTGTCTCATTGCCCTAGTCATTAGATATGATGTTCAGCAGTATTCTCTCAGAGCCTTAGTCATTAGACATGAGATTCAGCATTCTCTCAGTGCCCTAGTCATTAGATATGAAGTTCAACAGTTTTGTCTCATTGCCCTAGTCATTAGACATGAAGTTCATCAGTCTTCTCTCATTACCTTAGTCATTAGACATGAGATTCAGCAGTCTTCTCTCAGTGCCCTAGTCATTAGCCATGAAGTTCATCAGTCTTCTCTCATTGCCTTAGTCATTAGACATGAGATTCAGCAGTCTTCTCTCGGTGCCTTAGTCATTAGACATGAGGTTCTGCAGTCTTCTCTCAGTGACCTAGTAATTAGACATGAGGTTCAGCAGTCTTCTCTCGGTGCCTTAGTCATTAGACATGAGGTTCAACAGTCTTCTCTCAGTGCCCTAGTCATTAGACATGAGGTTCAACAGTCTTCTCGAGGTTCAGCAGTCTTCTCTCGGTGCCTTAGTCATTAGACATGAGATTCAACAGTCTTCTCTCAGTGCCCTAGTCATTAGATATGAAGTTCAACAGTTTTGTCTCATTGCCCTAGTCATTAGATATGATGTTCAGCAGTATTCTCTCAGAGCCTTAGTCATTAGACATGAGATTCAGCATTCTCTCAGTGCCCTAGTCATTAGATATGAAGTTCAACAGTTTTGTCTCATTGCCCTAGTCATTAGACATGAAGTTCATCAGTCTTCTCTCATTGCCTTAGTCATTAGACATGAGATTCAGCAGTCTTCTCTCAGTGCCCTAGTCATTAGCCATGAAGTTCATCAGTCTTCTCTCATTGCCTTAGTCATTAGACATGAGATTCAGCAGTCTTCTCTCGGTGCCCTAGTCATTATACATGAGGTTCAGCAGTCTTCTCTCAGTGACCTAGTAATTAGACATGAGGTTCAGCAGTCTTCTCTCAGTGCCTTAGTCATTAGACATGAGGTTCAACAGTCTTCTCTCAGTGCCCTAGTCATTAGACATGAGGTTCAACAGTCTTCTCGAGGTTCAGCAGTCTTCTCTCGGTGCCTTAGTCATTAGACATGAGATTCAACAGTCTTCTCTCAGTGCCCTAGTCATTAGATATGAAGTTCAACAGTTTTGTCTCATTGCCCTAGTCATTAGACATGAAGTTCATCAGTCTTCTCTCATTGCCTTAGTCATTATACATGATTCAGCAGTCTTCTCTCAGTGCCCTAGTCATTAACCATGAAGTTCATCAGTCTTCTCTCATTGCCTTAGTCATTAGACATGAGATTCAGCAGTCTTCTCTCGGTGCCCTACTCATTAGACATGAGGTTCAGCAGTCTTCTCTCAGTGACCTAGTAATTAGACATGAGGTTCAGCAGTCTTCTCTCAGTGACCTAGTAATTAGACATGAGGTTCAGCAGTCTTCTCTCGGTGCCTTAGTCATTAGACATGAGGTTCAACAGTCTTCTCTCAGTGCCCTAGTCATTAGACATGAGGTTCAACAGTCTTCTCGAGGTTCAGCAGTCTTCTCTCGGTGCCTTAGTCATTAGATATGAGGTTCAACAGTCTTCTCTCAGTGCCCTAGTCATTAGACATGAGGTTCTGCAGCTTTCACTCAGTGCCCTAGTCATTAGACATGAGGTCCTGCAGCCTTCTCTCAGTGCCATTTTTATTAGACATGAGGTTCAGCAGTCTTCTCTCAGTGACCTAGTAATTAGACATGATGTTCAACAGTCTTTTCTCAGTGCCTTAGTAATTAGACATGAGGTTTAACAGTCTTTTCTCGGTGCCTTAGTCATTAGACATGAGGTTCAACAGTCTTCTCTAAGTGTCCTAGTCATTAGACATGAGGTTCAACAGTCTTCTCTCAGTGCCCTAGTCATTAGACATGAGGTCCTGCAGCCTTCTCTCAGTGCCCTAGTCATTAGACATGAGGTCCTGCAGCCTTCTCTCAGTGCCCTAGTCATTAAACATGAGGTTCTGCAGTCTTCTCTCAGTGCCACAGTCATTAGACATAAGGTTCAGCAGTCTTCTCTCATGCCTCAGTCACTAGGCATGTGTTCAACCAGTCTTGTCTCATTGTGCATATTTATATGCTATGTTCATGCTCCTTTTTTTCCCCATTAAGTTTAAAAGATAATCAGACATTTTAACCTTTAAAATGTGTCAATATTGGACAATCAGTATGATCAGATTATTGCAAATCAGTCTTTTCTTTGTCATTTCTTCATTTTATTGCCAACTTTTAAATGGGGTGTACAAAGTCAATGCAATGGTCTTCAAATATTTGGTTGTTTCAAGATTTTCAAAGATACAAACAAGAGAAAGATTTACAGTGACCAAGCAAGTTCTGTGATTGGTTCAAAATATTCAGGTTATTAATGTTTCAGTTATAAAACTTTTGCTGAATAATTTAATTTTAAAACTCCTTTGGCATGATTCATTTCTCTTTTGCAGTGCCAAAAAAAGCATCAAGAAGAAGAAGCCAAGCCTTGCATCAGAGGACATTTACAACCACTCTGCACTGGATGAAGATATTTCTGAACAATATAATAGAACCGCACATGCACATTATACGGATGATGAGGAAATTGTGGAAGCAGAAATGATCAGACGACCACAGCCTGCAAGGCTTCCACCCCTTTCAACAGGGACTGACAAAAAACCAAAGAAAAAGAAAAAGAAAAACTTCTTAAAAAAGGCACAGACAATTCAGGATGATGATGATGATTTACTCTAGCAAGGTACCAATTTTCTACATGTAGGGAAAAATGTATTTGTCTAATAAATCTTTTGTTCTTCCTATTTATGGTTAGCTTGTGGACACATCTAAGAAAATATCAGTTCAAATTTATTTTTCCTGCTACATTTCCTTCTACAGTTGCATATTTTAGTAGAGATGGAGAAATGAGTAGATTATATTCTCTAAGTTTTCTTCTATTCTTCTATCGTTTCTGATACAATAAGATTCATCCTTCAGGTTACAAGAATTTTGTTTTTACTAACAAAGCAAATAATTTTTAAGTTTGTCTTAATCGCAATAATACAAAACCTGTCACTCTTGCCTTGCTTACCTTTAAGGATGCAAAGTCCTGTCATCTGAGCTCATATTTCTACCATATGTTTATATGAAACTGTTTATAAATCTATGAGAGAGAACCCAGAACGACTGCAACTAACTACCATGCTATGATATTCATCCTGTATTTCTCAGACACTAGGACATGTAATTTACTTATAGAAAATTGTCTGTGTTTTTGTGTTAAAAGATATTCAATGCAAATTATTCTAATCTTGTTTTAATTGAGTGAGTATCCCCTCAGTCCTTGCAAAGTGTACTGATGATATTATGTCAGTGGACTTTATTGCACCATGTTAAATTAGTGTTGTTCTTTTTTACTGTAGCCCTTTCAGTTATACACTGTTATAGTAATTAATTCCTCCTATGTTGCAGTTCCAAAATTGTATTCAGTACTTGATTTGGCAGTATCCTAATATTTTTGCCTTGGCTAAGTATCACTACTCAATTGAGGATCCATAATCTTAAGTATTACATGGTGTTTATCATTTGTGGAATTTAATAATTAATTAGTGCTTGCTTAACCAGTACCTTTAACTGTCACACTGAAGTAATTTTATGGCACTGTTTTCTCCGTAATTTGGATCAGTACTCACTTTGGAAGTACAGCTTTAAATAGTTGCATTAAAGAAATTTGTTGCACTGCTTCAAGTAAGTGATAGTGTAGGCAGTACCAGTTTAATTGTTGCATCAAATAACATTATTGCATTGATTTGGCAGTTTATGTTGCAATCAAATATTTGCATTATAATTTCTCTTTCACAAAATGTGGGGAAATGTGGAGACAAGAAGACCCCATAGGATTCTCATCTACCATTTATCTTGCAAAAAGTACATATGAACAGATGGTTGCCTGTTCTAAGGTTTATGACCTGACAATTTTTGGGACCTGGCCACAATTCAACACATATATAGGGGTTGGAATAAGTGCCTTTCTTCCCCCATATTCCTTCCATTCCACGGGATCCTTACCTCCTTGATCCCAGGAGAGTATCTTCCTCTTCACTAGAAAAGAATACTGCCCCCATTGGGACAGTTACATTTTGATCTCCAGGACTTGGAATATGACTCCTTTGTCTCAGCAGAGTATGGAACTAATCATTCCAGGAGCATATGGGATCTGTCTTATGAAGTTGTGATACACAGTGCTTCTGAAGAATCACAGAAGTCTATTACAGTAAGAACTCTTTGATCACAGGAGGTCATGTGATCTCTCATGAAGTTGAAAGACATATCTCCTGAAGAGTCTCAGAACTCCATCATGGTAACTACTCCTCAAAACCAGGAGCACATGGGAAATCTGTCTTACATGGTTTAGAGATACATAATGCCTCTGAAGAATTTCAGCAGTCTGTTGATGTGTGTCAGAGACCAGATCATGCATCCCTGAGAAGGGGAAGCAGCCATATCGCAATGGATAAACTTATAGAGGCTTGTTAATCAGATTGTCATTGCCTGACCAGTTTCCATTCATTGGTCACTATTCCATGGAGTCCTATCAGCAGTATGGAGACAGGGATTGGGTATATATCCCCACTGTTCCCCATCTCCATTCTGCCAATGAATCTTATTTGGGATAGGGGTTGGTGTATAACCCTATAAGAGGGATAAAAAAACATTTCCCATGATTGTTAAAAGCCTGCTGTTAGGGGCAGTCATACCACTGAGGAGTTGTGGAATGAGGACATCCTTATTCCCTGGTCTTCCTCTCCTTAGAAAGCTACTAGGTTGTGAGATCACATCTCCCCTTAGGAGTGTTTGCAGGACAATAACATCCTTCCAACTATGGTGGACTAAAACAAGTTCACTGAGGAAACAGGCAAGCCAGTCCATTGTCTCCATTTCTCCTACCACCATTCTCAGTTTAGGTGGAAAAGTAGAATATATATGGCTGTTTCCCCTCCAGGATTTGTGTCCAAAGCTTTCAGGCATGGAGAAGAGAACAAGTTCTCACCAGTTTGGAGTGACGCATATGGGATACATAACAAACATATTTCCCTTTACTCCCTCATGCAGACATGGTAATGGAGTTTTTCCATTAAGTTTTCAAGAGGTCAGGAATTCACCAAGCAAATTAATGGGTGGCCTGCTCCACCAGCGATGCTGCAATTGTTGGTTTCAAAATCCAGGCATGGTCCCCTTGCTCTTGGATGCTGGAACATCTTAAGTGGTGATTTCATTGGGGACCAGGGATCACCTTCCAGTCAGAACATTGGAGGTTCTTGGGCTTTCAGCTTGTATGCAAGTAACTATAACCTCTCATGCTGATCTCTTATTGGTAGCCTCCTTCAGTCTTCTGAAGGTGAAATCTTTGTCTCTGAATCAATGTAAAAACCATATTTGGACTGCTCCATAGTCTGGGTCTGAGTCAAAGAGGAAGAGTATTGTGCATGAACAGATGATGTGGAGATGAGTTGATGATGTGGTGATGTCAGACTGGGTTCTGTCTGCTGTTATTGATTTCCAGAAAATTCCATGCAATGGCAGGTTTGAATTATTAGCTTGGATGAGGTAACTTAGCATCCTTGAGGGTAAGCAAGGCAAGAGTGAGAAGTAAGTATTACTTTATTAAAATTATTTTAATTCCCTTCCCCTAGCAAAAAATCATAAAGTTTTTAATCTATTTGGTTTTTATGCTGACAAAACACAAGTTCATCTTTAAAAAAATTATTTGCGAAATGTCAAATAATTGTGGTCTCTACTAGACTTGGCTACTCATTCCCAAGAATGTACATGTCTCTGGTAAGATATGTTTTTTATTTTTTAGTGCCAAGATTTCTTTCTAAAATTAGGTGGCTAAATGATAGCATAGGTCTGAAAGAATTTTTTATAGTTAAGGCTTGTTTACTTGTGTGTGTGTGAATATATATATATATATATATATATATATATATATATATATATATATATATATATATATGTGTGTGTGTGTGTGTGTGTGTGTCTTTTTTTCTTATGTAAATAAAAAAATAATATTCTTCAAAAGATAGGTGTAAGATCCAACATCTCAACTCTCATTTTCAACTATGAATAAATTGTTTTGTTTTGTCTATTTCAGGAAGATGCACTTTAGGACTTCTTGAAATAAAGCAGTTTATGCAATATTTTTAATTTAAATTTTACAGATTTTATATTTTTTACCTTTACCTTTTTTATGTAACTTGAGTTAGTTTTTTAATGTCACAGAAAGCATTGTGGCATAAGGTCTTTCAAGTTGATGATGATCTACCATTCAGTATGGCTGCTATTACTAAATATAGAATTTAAAAAATCTTTCAATATCAGAAAGCTTCATACTGAAATTTCCTGGCCAACTGCCTTAACATTTGGCTTTGAGCTAGATGTCTGGCAGGTGAGTGACCTCAAGCCTACACAAGTTTCTTGTATTATAGATAATATTAATGTGTCATACATCATGGGAGAGTCCTTGTGACTTGATTGCACACTATAGATAATATTAATGTGTCATGCATCATGGGAGAGTCCTTGTGACTTGATTTCACACTATAGATAATATTAATGTGTCATGCATCATGGCAGAGTCCTTGTGACTTGATTTCACAATATATATAATATTAATGTGTCATGCATCATGAGAGAGTCCTTGTGACTTGATTTCACACTATAGATAATATTAATGTGTCATGCATCATGAGAGAGTCCTTGTGACTTGATTTCACACTATAGATAATATTAATGTGTCATGCATCATGGGAGAGTCCTTGTGACTTGATTTCACACTATATATAATATTAATGTGTCATGCATCATGAAAGAGTCCTTGTGACTTGATTTCACACTATAGATAATATTAATGTGTCATGCATCATGGTAGAGTTCTTGTGACTTGATTTCACACTATAGATAATATTAATGTGTCATGCATCATGGGAGATTCCTTGTGACTTGATTGCACACTTATCTGAGCCTAATAGTAAGATCCTCTCTGGGCTGACAACATCTAGCCAACAAGTTTTTTTTTTTTTAAACCAAATTTGGTATCATCCATGACACATCAGTTAAGGTTTATGTGTCATTCTTGGTCATTACACCTTGTATTTCAGTCTTATAACTTTAGATGAGCACATCAAAAACTATACATTGTAAACTATACATTGTAAACTATACATTGTAAAATGTACATTGTAAACTATACATTGTAAAATGTACATTGTAAACTATACATTGTAAACTATACATTGTAAACTATACATTGTAAAATGTACATTGTAAACTATACATTGTAAACTATACATTGTAAACTGTACATTGTAAACTAGACATTGTAAACTATACATTGTAAACTGTACATTGTAAACTATACATTGTAAAATGTACATTGTAAACTATACATTGTAAAATGTACATTGTAAACTATACATTGTAAACTATACATTGTAAACTGTACATTGTAAACTATACATTGTAAACTATACATTGTAAACTATACATTGTAAAATGTACATTGTAAACTATACATTGTAAAATTATTCTGACTGATAAGAGTTTTTAAATTACATTATTATAATTACATATTTTATAGGTATAACTAGTTAATCACTGCCACTGGAACTAGCAATTTATTTTTTTAGCTTTTAAAACTTCCCAAAAACTTGATAGTGTCCAAAAGATTCATACTTAGTTCCAAATTAACATGAGGTTGTAAAGTTGAGGTTACTCATCAGTAAGTAATCATTATGATCTGACTAGATGAATACATGATGATACCTTTATTGGTGATGTTCAAAATAGTTTTGAAATCTCTACGACTTTATCTAATGTTCTGCTAACATTTTAAAAGGTAAAAACTAATAATTGCTTGTTAAGTGGCAGTTGATGAAATATTTTTACCTGTTTGTAATTACAATACTTCAATCTATGTACTCCTGTCATTTGGAATTAATTACAATATAGAGTCTGCTTTCCACATTTAAATGCATATGGCCAGAATACATGGTGTAATGATAGAGAAGGATACAAAAACCTAATATGACTTAATTTTAAAAATATTAATTACTTTGAGAAAGTAAATTGGTATTCAGGGTCTGCTAAAATATGAGAAATCTGTGGAATACTAAATGTGTATTTACAAGTCATTATACTTCATTTATAGCAAAAAACTTGGATTTTTTTTACTTTGTTTAAATTTATTTAATATACATTTCACCTTTTTATATAAAATGGAGGATATATCCTTATCAAACATGCAGCTTTGTATTATTTATGATGTGAAAACTCTTGCATTCTTTATTACATGAAAAGTCGTGCAAATGTTACATAAATAATTCGTAGTATTTATAAGGGTTTTTTTTGTATATATCAGAACTATTGTGCAGATATTAAATATTAAATTTTCAGATTGCCAGGAAACTTGTAATGGTTGGTTAATACAGATTACATAATTAATGTAAATACTCATTTATAATTTGGGTCCAACAGTAAACAACATAGACCTTGATCTGACATTACATTATGCATTGACAAATCAGGATCTTTGTTGTTTGTTATCAGAGTACTCCTAACAAACTGTACAGACCCAGATCTACCAGCCTATTATGCAACAGCATAGATCTATGCAGTTGGATCTGACTTATACAAGATTATAATATCAATAATGTTTTCACATAAAATATTAAAATTATTGATATTCTATCATAGAGGGTAATGAAACTTTTCCTTTAATATTCTAAAAAGTCCCTCAACTTGAATGCACACTATTTTGGGATAGATATTGATGTATACAGTCGCTTAAATTTAAAAGAATAAAAGTTGCATTTCAAGGAGTTTAATTTTCTTATATGGCAGATCTAGTCAACAAATACATGTATTTTATGAAAGTGACTTTGACCTCATGGGTGAACAGAGATTGAGCAGCCTGATAAATACAGGAATGAAAGTCTGCAAAAGTAAACAGTGCAACAAAATTGAATAACATCAATGATGCAAAATGTCTTGTTCTTTCTTTGCAATTATATTTGACTCCAAAAATGTATATTGAATTATTAATCTAGAATTTCATGTCTAACAGTTAACAGATTTATTGTCAATTCATATTTTCAGTTACTTTAATATTTAGAGTTAACTTATTTGTGTGTGCATTTTGATAAAATGATTTTTTTTTTCAGAATGGCAAAACCTGTCCATTAAAGTCAGTGTATTTGTTCTCCATCGAAACAATTATAATAGTATATATGCTCACTGTTAAGTTAGATCCAACTGAAGACTCCATATTCCAGATTCATTGTCACATAATGTAAAGATCTGGGTCTATGCAGTTTATTAGGAGTAATCAGTAGAACATAATCTGCCAGTGCATTGTGCATCAAATCAGGGTCAATGTTGTTTGCAGTTGGATTTGCCTTATATGGTAGTATATAAGGCAGGGGTCTCAAACTCAAATCACCATGTAGCCATATGAAGATTAGTACACTGGTCTGAGGGACACATCACTGAAACTTTCTGAAAGCAGCTCAAATAAAATGGAGCTAGTTGAATTGTAATGTTGGAAACAAAATGTAAATGATGTAACAATCAGATTTTTATAAAAACTGGCTGGCTGTGAAGGAATATTTTCATTATTAATTATTTAAGAAATATTCCAGGTGTTTGTTGTGGGCTGCATGAAATAACACCATGGGCCATATATTTGAGACACCTGATATAGGATATGTATTATACTGTTATGATTTAATTTCAGGTACTATTAAAACAATGTGTATCACAAAATGTCTATTTTATTTAAAATACAGCAACAATAAAGATTAAGATGATTGCAGACATTTTGATGGTCTATGATACCTTTCGCACTCAAGACATGGGCACAGCACAGTATTTTTTTTATTTGATAATGGAGTGAGTGTCAAAAAAGTACAGTTAAAGGCTTATCTTGCTGAAAGAACTTTAGTTTCATTAGAGCAGTAACAAGGAAGCATTGGTATTTACATTTATTTTTTAACAATATGCAAAAAAGGTATACATCTCCAAACATTGAACAATCTTTTGTTTGTTGCTGTTTAAATTATTTTTCAAATCAAACTTAATCAGTGTAAAGTATTTAGAGTGTAGAAGGAAATTTGCAGGAAAAAATAATACAACTAAAACTCTTAACATGTCATTCTGTGATGTGAGATTTATGCCATAAAACGATCTTTGAACATTTTTTTAATGTATAACTCTGACCTCTTGTAAAGTTTATTGACATATACATAACATTGTGGGACACACTTGTATAAATATAATTACGATGAAATATTTTTTTGTGTTTTATACATATTACCAGATGTATTTCTGGTTTTTAGTGATATTTTGCTGTCTCTACTTACTTTTATAGGATCAAAGTATTTTATTAATCCGTCCACTTTCATGTCTACATTTTTTATATACCAGTACATGTTCTACTCCGTTATAACTTAAAGCTTTATGTCTCTGGGCATTAAGACTTCTCAGCTGTGATTTAATTCTTGTAATGTAAATATATTTGTTTTCTTTTTATTCTTTTTGTCCTTGACACTGATATTATTTATCTTATTTTTGGACTGATTTTATTAATAAAAGAGAAAGAATGATATACATAAATATGATTGAAAGCAGACAGAGAGTAATACCTTTATGAGCAAGTTTGATTGAGTACCTTTATCTTTTGCATGGTTGTAAATTTTACAAGAAGTTTCTTTTTTTGGATTACCTCTTCTCTGCTTTTTTTTCCCCCAGTTAATATCGGATTAAAACCGGATATAATTCTCATATTAATTTGTATTGTGTGGATATTATCCAATTAGAATCATATAATTCTCATATTAATTTGTATTGTGTGGATATTATCCAATTAAAATCATATAATTCTCAAATTAATTTGTATTGCCTGGCTTGGTTTTTATCCAATTAGAAACATATAATAATCAAATTAATTTGTGTCACCTATTATCACATTAAATATAATTTTCAAATTAATTTGTATAGACCCATTTAAAATTAAAAACATAAAATTCTTAAATTAATCAGTATGGCTTGACTATTGTCAGATTTAAAACATATAATTCTCTAATTTTTATGGCCTGACTATTATCAAATTGAAAACATAAATCTCAAATCAATTTGTATGGCCTGACAATTATCAAATTGAAAACATGATATAAATCTCAAATTAATTTGTATGACCTGACTATTATCAAATTATATATATATATATATATATATATATATATATATATATATATATATATATATATATATATATATATATATATATATATTTTTAAGAAGATATGCTTCACAGTTGTAATTGGTGAATGCACCTTTATATGTGAATGTACCTTTAACACAAATATTTGCTAAATTAAGATATTTTTGAACTTTTACCTCTCATTTTATTTTCAACAATTGTTTTAAAATAATTTAAATTTACAATATATTTCTTACTACATACATCACACATGTATCATCACAGTTCACAAATTGTATATTTATTTTCTTTACTGTTGAATGTATCTTTCATATACCACTTAGATGCGAATAAAGTGTATAAATTTACAGCATTTGTTGTTTTACAGTGTATTAATCCATAGCTTAGTCACAGTAATAGCGTAACCCAGTTTTTTAACTTGATAGCAAATTCATAGGAATCAGTGTTCACATTTATAAAACAAAAAAGAAAAAAAGGCTAATTCAATCAATCTGACTCAAGTCAGCATTTTGCTAGTCATAAATTAACTCAACACCAACTTTGTTATAATTACATTCCATTGTATTTACTGGTTTTGCAGTTCAGGCATGAAGTTATGGCTCTGTGCATGTTTCTCAATTGTCCTGTTTTAGGATAGATCCCAAAGGCCAACACATGAATTGACTGGAAGCCTCCCAGCCAATGTTGATTGTTGTTCCTGACTTGATATCTTACACTTAAGAGATCCTCAGTCACTATTGCCTTCAAGAGTTTGATGGCCCCTGAAGATTGCTTATGTCATTTTAAGGGTGCTTGATGTGTGTTGAATAGTTTCTGATGTTCTTGAAAAGTGTTTGATGCAACTTGAATAGTGGTTGATAAGCCATGAAGAGTGTTTGATGTGTCTGGAAGAGTGTTTGTTATCCCTTGAAGAGTGCCTGATGTACCTTGAAGAGTGCTTGATAAGCCATGAAGAGTGTTTGATGTGTCTGGAAGAGTGTTTGTTATCCCTTGAAGAGTGCCTGATGTACCTTGAAGAGTGCTTGATAAGCCCTGAAGAGTGTTTGATGTGCCTGGAAGAGTGCATGATGTACCCTGAAGAGTGCTTGATATGCCCTGAAGAGTGTTTGATGTGCCTGGAAGAGTGTTTGTTATCCCTTGAAGAGTGCCTGATGTACCTTGAAGAGTGCTTGATATGCCCTGAAGAGTGTTTGATGTGCCTGGAAGAGTGTTTGTTATACTTTGAAGAGTGCCAGATGTACCTTGAAGAGTGCTTGATATGCCCTGAAGAGTGTTTGATGTGCCTGGAAGAGTGTTTGTTATCCCTTGAAGAGTGCATGATGTGCCTTAAGAGTAACCTGATGTGTCTTCAAGTGTTTGATATCCCATGAAGAATGTATGATGTACACAGAAGAGTGCATGATGTGCCTTGAAGAATGCATGATGTACCTTGAAGAGTGCCTGGTATCCCTTTAAGATTGTTTGATGTACCTGGAGGAGTGCTTGATATGCCTTGAAGAGTGCTTGGTGTAGAATTTGATCAACATTAAAACATAGACGAAGTTTTACATTTTCATGTCCCTAATACTTGCAGTGGGATCATCTTGATATAGTCTTTTGATACAGTCATATACCCCATGAATTTCATTAGCATGATTACACTAAAACCAATTGACATAGGCATGAAATTTGGTAGGCATGTTTGTTACCATGCACATGTGATATATTTTCATGCCATCAAAACAATTTTTCAATATTATACAATTATAAAAATTTATACTTTGCCTTTTTTGGGTGAAAATTATTAGCAGAAATATATGTGTAGATTACCTCATTAGTATGTATGTGTAGATGACCTCATTAGTATACATGTGTAGATGACCTCATCAGTATGTATATGAAGATAACTTCATTAGACTTTTGTGCAGTTTAAACCTTATTGAATGGCTGATCAGGTTGTGAATATTGTTGGATCTTTCTTTGTAGTGGGAGTATACATTTTTAACAAACATAAATCTAGCCCACTTGTTCTTCTAATCATTGAGTATGATCCCTTAGTAAGAATTAAAGCACAAAGTATGATCCCTAGTTAAGAATTAAAGCACATTGTATGATCTATAGGTAAAAATTAAAACACAAAGTATGATCAATATGTAGTAAAGCACAAATTATGATCTATAGGTAAGAATAAAAGCACAAAGTATGATCCCTTGGTAAGAATTAAAGCACAAAGTATGATCCATAGGTAAGAATTAAAACAAAGTATCCCAAGGTAAAAAAACACAAAGTATGATCTATGGATAAGAATCAAAACACAAAGTATGATCTATTGGTAGGAATGAAAGAATAGAGTATGATGTATAGGTAAGAATTAAAACAAAGTATGATCTATAGGTAAGATTCAAAACAAGAATGAAAAAATAAAGTATGATGTATAGGTAATAATTAAAAAATAAAGTATGATCCCTAGGTAAAAATTAAAGAATAAAGTGTGATTCATAGGTAAGAATTAAAACACAAAGTATGACTCTATGTAGGAATTAAAGAATAAAGTATGATCCATAGGTAAGAATTAAACACAAAGTATGATCTCTAGGTAGGAATTAGAGAATAAAGTATGATCCATAGGTAAGAATTAAACACAAAGTATGATCTCTAGGTAGGAATTAGAGAATAAAGTATGATCCATAGGTAAGAATTAAACACAAAGTATGATCTCTAGGTAGGAATTAGAGAATAAAGTATGATTCATAGGTAAGAATTAAAACACAAAGTATGACTCTATGTAGGAATTAAAGAATAAAGTATGATCCATAGGTAAGAATTAAACACAAAGTATGATCTCTAGGTAGGAATTAGAGAATAAAGTATAATCCATAGGTAAGAATTAAACACAAAGTATGATCTCTAGGTAGGAATTAAAGAATAAAGTATGATCCATAGGTAAGAATTAAACACAAAGTATGATCTCTAGGTAGGAATTAGAGAATAAAGTATGATGTATAAAATTAATAATAAAATATGATCTATAGGTAAGAATTAAAGCCAGGATTAGATACTTTATTGTTTGCAAGGTTAAGTACAGAGCTACATACATTTGTTTTTCCTACAGTGATAGGAATTTGATCTTGGTAACACATTACCAAACAACCTCGATAACATTAATAACTGACCTTTTGCACTAGCAAACAACCATATAGTACTGACCTTTGACATTCTGCCATTGCTATTTTATCTCATCTATTAAATGTATCTGCCAAGTCCGATAACAATACATAAATGAAAACAAAAGCTATATCCACTCCATAAAACTATAAATAATGTATCCGCAATGCTACAAATAACAGTTCACTCATAGACCTAAACTTTATTCCTTATGAATGTCATTCCCATTAATGATCAATGAACACTACAAGTGAATTCAGTTCAAAACCTGATGTTCACAAGAGTCCATGGACCCATGATGTATGCTGCTTATGAAAAATAGGCACTAGGCAATTAACAAAAGTGTTATCAAGACTGCAACCTCTAAATAAATGTATTCTATTTTAGTTGTCACTTTTCAAAGAATGTCTGATAATAATATATCAATGGCTGCAGTAGAGACCATCAGATCTAAAAACAAACAATTGACAACCAATCTAAAAAGTGATACATTGACTCCATGACCTTGACCTTTCACACTGCCCTTCAACCTCTAGTGATGTTCATGTGCCCCTCTTCCCATCCAAGTTGTGGGTCAAGTATTATGATAATTTATTCATGCAAACAAGATATTCATCTCTCCAAAAATAAAACGGCAAAGTTTAGTATACATAAAACTGATACAAGTTCCGTTGACTGTATATATACTGACTATATGTATATTTACTAAACAGAGCTGAAAATGTTTATTTTTTCACAATACTTTATCCATGTCAGAATTGGGAGTTTTCATTTAATTCCAAAATGACAAATGCATGGGACATCACTGTTGCCAAAATCCATCTTTTACTGCTGTCTGTTAATGCTGTAATGGAGATCACCATGGTCCATGAGTAGCAATGGACTGCCCCAATGGACGAATAATCTTTTCAACCTGCAACTTTATGATCAAAATAATACTTTATTACTTATTTAAATATGTTCTTTTATGCTTTTGCTTTCAATAAATTCACTGAACTAAGGTAAATTAATTTTTCACTGTTAATCCCTTTAAAGAACAAAAGTGAATGAATTTGTCAATTTGTTTTGTGGACTTCTAAAATATCTTTACTACTTCCTAAACAATGCAACATTTTTTGGAAGAAATCATGCATATCTATGAAAAATGTTTTTTATTTAGAGAACGATAAAAAGTTAAAGATAAATTGTTAAATTTAAATGTCATTTTATCAATGATGTGTAAGATATATGACTTGATTGCTCTGCATAAACACAATTCATTGCTTGGGGTGGTTGGCATTTAGGTGAAATGACTTTTGCACAAAGTATAAATTTCATTATCAAAAAGTACATTTAATGTTTTCCTGACAAGTTTTAAAAAAATTATTTTCACTAAATTCCCATTATTGATCTAATAAATTCAATGTGATTTCAACAGAACAAAAAGTGAACAAACATGTAAAAGTATGGAGACAGTATTACAACAAATTAATGTATGAACAGATAAATGAATAAAGAAGAAAAGATATAAATACAATGACTAAATATATAATTACATAAAAAATTAGAATAAACTAGAGAATAAGAAACATACATTATAAGCATGTACGATCATAAGAGTAAATAGAAAGCTTATTCATTATTGAGTACTTGCCCCAAAAATGAATTTCAAAGCAATATTGTGAATTTATTCATATTCTTAATAATGGAGTGATTAACCACTTGAAAGTTACACCTACAGATTGGTTTATGAATACTGAATATAAACACATCAATGTCTTTAACTGAACAATGCCTTTATTGGGAAAACAATTGCTTGATCTGCATGGTTGATATGCTCAAGTGACTGGTTTAAGCAGAAAGAAACCATTTTGGCTAGAAAATACCTGGTCATTGACCGTGACAATCTGATAACCATTTATCAGTAATGTACGACTGTTAAGTAGAAATTTCATGGCAATAAATTTTGGGATGGCGGCTGAGACAAGGTGACCACTATATAATGGTAACCATTGGGCAGGTTTGTGTTTCTTAATCAACAACTCAGATAAGTATTTTCCAAATAGTGTCTTACAACAAAAGGGTACATAAAAAAAGCATGAACCAAATTAATAAAAAATTTTAGTCTTCTATTTACAACTTAAGTAGTGGGTTAATGGGGCTCCGAGACCAAACCCGCTCTCAGGGTATATTTAAAGAACATGAAATAACTATACAGAACTATTTTTAAGATACTTGGAGACACTGTTGAACTTAATTAAAAGTTTTTATGGATATAATTTTCAAGGAGTTTTGCCACTTCCCAGTTTTAATTTTTTACTGATAATATATTTTGAATAAAAGAAATGTTTTACTGCTATAGCCAATTGATGATCATACAAAAGTGAGTGGATTAAACATGGTGGTACTGAGATGTATTGCAGAGGTTGCATGCACAAATACTGCTTTATACATCACTGACAGATAAAAAAAACAACCCAAAAGACCTAACCTGATTTGCTACAGATGTGGTGTTGGAATCTATGGAAAGCACATTGTGTGCCCAAAATGCAAGCTACACACTAGTTGTTCTTTGGGTAGCCACTGAAAGCAGAGGAGGAAAAAATTTAAAAAGGTACTGCAGGATCTGTAATCCATCAGTAAACAAATTCTGAAACCTGCTACTCCACTTCCAGCTACATCTGCTTCAGCCATGGTGCCATGAGACATTTATGCATGTTACTAAGGGTTACTGCACACAAGCAACTCCAAATCACCAAACACTATTATTTTAAAACCCCCACCAACTGGATGTCATTTTACCCATCTAGATTTTTTTATGCTTTTCAGGTATCCTCATAACTTCTAGAAGTACAACATGCCAAAAGGCCCACTGTAGTATGTTATAATATTTATATTTGATGATAATGTTAATTAGGTTGATTGGCCAAGTCACATGTGTCAATTAAGGTCTTTGCTCCATGGTAATGCTTTATTTTGATTACCTGCAATACTAATTCTTGTTAACAAAAGCAACTGGGTTATGATCTAGAGTACAGACTAAATGACCAGTATTATTATATCAGTGTAAAGAATCATCTTACTTAGACACATCATAATATGGACAAAAATATTCATGATAAAAAGATATTGGATATCAATGACAAAGTCAGTACCCAAAGATTATACCCATTTCCAAAAATGCATTAAAGCCTTATTTCTGGAAAATCTCCTGGGTGACCCATAATCAGTGGGAATAATTCTCCTACTGAAAAAATCAGTAATTTAATAGATGAACATACCAAACCATTTGTACAAATTATCTCCTTGTATATTCACATGAATTTAATAAGTAAACTTCAATCCATCAACAATTTACTGGATGATTTTGTTTTGGCTGCAATGAATGCCACTTCCTTATACACCAGCATACCCAACTATGAAGGATTAACTTAAATGGCCAGAGGTTTGGCAACAAACAAATCCAACTATTGCCTTTCAGATCAGTGTATATTTACACTATTTAAACAAGTACTACAATTCAATAATGCAATAATTTAAACTTCAAAGATTCCCATTACCTACAAATACTGCTTTGGGAACCAAAGTGGCCCCATCTTATGCCAACAGCTTTAAAGGTAAATTTGAACAGAAATTGCCTAAAGTCAGCACCCTATAAACCTTTCGTTTTTTTTTTATGGTTTATAGACATTTTTATTTTCTGGAACAGAACACGGTTGGAATTACAAACATTCCATCAATACTATCACTATACAGCGATTGCAGAGCTATTTATTTTACAATGGAATACTCCAAGCAAAGAATCACAGTCTTTGATATTTTATACTGACATATTTTGGGAAAATATTAAAATATTAAATTCATACTGTAAACCTATAGATAAACACAGTTCTATACACTATGATTCCTATCACTCCTGCACTGTAAAAAAATAAGGTCTGTACAATTAATCGTTTCATGAGAAAAGGAGCTACTATTCTTCAAACTAGAACTTTAATTAAAGCGAGACATAAAAACAGTCCAGATCTATTTAACCCTACTTAGACGGTTAATAAATCTAGAAGTGTAATATCAGCTCTCTTTAATAAGAAAGATAATTATTTCCTCTGAAGAGCAATTAGATCTAGCCAAAAGTGAATCTGACTCTGCCAGAAAAATGCTAAAAATCTTTCTATTTTAACACAGAGAATTGGTTTTAAATTAAGTAACCATTTAACAAGACCTAAGTTTTCAAGTAAACACCCGGGCTTACATATAAATCATTCACAAAGTACTAGAGATTGCAAAACCTATGCATGAAACGAGAAATAAAAAATACTGAAAAGCATATTTACAACCTTTAAACACACCTATCACATCTGCGGCAAATAATACAAAGGTGGGACTAAAATAAAACCTTTAGGATATCTGAAATAAGGAGACCTGAGTGTCTAAAACACTTCAGCCAACCTGTCCACATCATAAACTGTGTTCAATATTAGATAGCAGAAATTATCTAATCTGATCCAAAGCTAACTAGTAGCAACATAAAACAGAATGATAGAGAACTTTATTGGATCACCAATTACATACTCTATATTCTGTAGGGATGAACATTTCTACTTAAATGGGCATCCAGGCATTTTCATTACAGAAAAGAGACCTTATTAACAGCTGAGATAACCACTGCTGAATGAACAGTGGCACCAGTGACATTGTGACAAGAATAATAAGTCTACTTGTCTATACTAATATTTAGTTATGGAGTTTTCCTTAAGGGATAGGTTGTTGCTATATAAAATTCTAATTAAACAAATTACCAGTTGAATGTGTTTAATAATTTTCTTTTAAAGTAATGATATTTTATTGCAAACTTTACTTTGTAAAATCTGACAAAATGTTACCTTTAACCAAAATTGAACCTGCAGCATCTGGCCTGATGAACATTGTGACAACTATGTCTTGCCTTTTCCATGAGACAAATTGAGTGAAAACTTCATTTTCCTAGCAAAAGTTTGCTTTATTAACAATTTGTATTGCACAATAAAAGGTATCATTGCATTGCTAGATGACCTTCTAGCATTAAAATATGTTTCAATAAATAAAGGTGACAGTCTTGTGCCAAAAGCATAATACAAGTCAATATTGTCTCCAACAACTGGAATGTATACCATGATTAAAACAAGAATCTAAAAATGAATGCTAAAATATATAACTGTCAGTAATAAATTCATGAGAAATGAACTTTTAATAAAGAATAAATTCTAAAGAGATAATTTACAAATAAAAACTGTTATAAGCATAGACCACATGTAAAGTAAAAACTGGACACAATTTAAATTATTATTATTTAAAAATCCTTTGGACAAATACTGATAAATAATGTTACAGTGAGAAAACAAAATCAGCAAGAAAAATGTTTCAATGTTACTCTCACTATTATGTCAGTCCCAAAAACCCATGCAATTTGTGCCTTTTTTCACTAAACAAATTATATCAATTAATATTTTTCACAACTCGGTATGTGTCAACTACAGTTGCACCTGTAATTAAACTACTCTATATTATTTAATGCAAAACTTGGGGTGCACCCCTGGTTAACAAGTGGTGTACAAGAATGGTAATTTAGACAATTTGGCAAAATTGTGAAAGACTCTAAAAAATATGAAAAATGTTGCAGGAAGATTTTCGTCTAAACAATCCAGTCTCTAAAAGAAAAACTATCTGCTAATTTCAAACAACCTAAACGAAAAAGATGCTATATTTTGGAGTTAAAGATGTTAGACACATGTGCTAAAGTGGGCCGAGTGTTAAATGAGACTTCAGCAGAATCATTTTGTTGGCCATCAAATTTTTCTGTCTACAATTCTCTTCTTTAAATTTGCTGAATATTAAATTTGATCATGTTCTAATTACTTCTCTGGAAAAGAAAGGAACACAAAAGATATTAAACAAGATTACAAAGCCAAGCATTTAAAATGAACTAATAAAAAATTTAATCATTAATTTCATTCAAAATAGGAACATAATTAAAATGAGAGGTATTAGTATTGTGGGCATCATGAAGTACCCCACTCATTACAATTTGCTTTGCAGGGTCTTAAAGAGTAAAACTTGTATTGCTGAAACAAAGGAGAATGGACAGTCAAGGGCCACAACTCTAAATTATGTAAGACTGGAAATTCAGCTCATTTAAGGCATTATCAATATGTTAATATATTTTTTAAAACAACATGAAGATAATTTCTTTATTAGATTGGCATGCTTTCATTAATCTGTGTACAATAATTTTTTCAGCCTTGAAAAGTTATTTTGCAGCATTTTTTTGTGCCTTGTCTGTACCTAGTAATATAGGGTTGCATTTTGAGTCCATATGCTATTATGTCAGTTGGAAATTAAATACAGTATACCAAAATGAAAGTAAATATTTTGTTGTCAATCACAGTACATAAACTGAAGTTTATGAAATATAAAATGGAAGAAAATTAAATCCATTGACCAACCAATGGGTACATCTCAAAATATTAGTGCTCTATTTTTTATTCAACACCAGTAGACTTGTTCTCTGGCTGCAAAATGAGTGGTCCAAACATCTACAGAGCAGCAAACCAAATTTGTTTGAAATACAACAATACTTGGCATAATAATGATGCAAACAGACACTCATGAGCTATAAATCTCCTAAATGATGTGGAATGTAAGAAATTAAACCCATTCAAGTTCTTGTCAATATAAACCTACATACCAAATTTGGTAAAACCCTTTCTTGGTTAAGTAATGCTGTGAAAATCTATGTCCAGATGACAGAAAATCATGGACAAGTAGTTTTTGTAAATGATGTGGCAGAATTCTATAAACCAAATTAATTCAAGATCTTATCAATATCTGGTCAAAATTCAAATGAGCTGCAGAAACCAAAGATTGGTGGATGTAAAATTAAAGGCCATAGCTCCTGTAAATGACATTTTGGAAAGCAATGAATCAAAATCATTCAAGGTCTCATCATATACATACATGCCAAATTTTATTTCAATGCAACAATTCTTGAAAAGATTATCTGGCAAAAACCCATCACTAGGAAAAGCAACAATAGGGACTAGCTCGGGTAAATCATTTTGCAGAATGGTGGCAACGAAACTGAATTTATTCAGTTTTATCAACATAAAGCTGCTTGACAAATCTGATTGAAATCCAACTATCCCTTGTAAAAATATGCTTCAGAAATCAAAGTCAGGAGAATGGAAAATAGGGGATATAAGTCTTGTAAATACAGTTATGGTACACAGTTCAATTTATGTCTCATGAATATGAAACCAGAAACCAAACTTTGGTTGAAATAAATAATTTTTAATAATAAAACTTGCTAATTTTATGCTGTGAAAACTGAGGTCTAAACAATGGGCAATTAGGGTTATAACTTGTCAAGAATATTGTAGAATGCTGGAAATTAACTCATTCAAGATTTCATCAATTTATGCCCAAGTGCCAATTTTGGCTGAAATTCAACAATACTTAGTAAAGTTAAGCTGTAGATAAAGTGTTAGAAAAATGATGGACAATCAGGCATTAACTTGTCTGAATTGACAAAGAGGTCCAGAAAATGAATTCTTTCAAAGTCTCATGAAAATTAAAGCTACATACAAAGTTTTATTAAAATCCATCAATTCTGAAAAAGTTATTTTGTGGAAACTAAACCGTTAATGGATGGACAGATGAATGTGCAGAAATGTTGCTATAAGAATCTGTGTTTAAATGATAACACTACAAAACAATTACACCTCTCCCTTGATACCTCGCACACATCAGGGTCCAAAACTAGACTGCACTATAAGTGAGGACCAAGGGGCCTTAAAAAACATCCTTCAGACATCCAGAGAACTGCAGGTGGGAGGGGGGGCAGGGCAGTTTAAATACTGAATCTTTGTTTTATAATTGTGTAAAGAATAATTGTCAATAAAATGCTTTTTTCTGATGAAGTTATTAGTTTTTTTTTATATAAATTACATTTATTTTTAAAAAGTCCAACATCTGAAAGATCAATAACATGATTCCAGCTGGTTTAAATGACCAACATGGTATGCGAAAACATTCATCTATTACATCATGGGTTTTTTGTTTTGTTGTTTAGTCTGGTTTGCAAAGTGGTGTAGAATAGTGTTTTGTGAAACAAGGAGTCTACAAAGCAAAGAACCAGACTAATTGTTGATACAATTCCAAACACAATTCGTTTTTATAAAAAAATTACAAATTCATGAGAGAATCGTCTATGCCGAACTTCAATTCTTAAATTTTTCAATTAGCAAAATATTAATGCCGTGATTTCACTGCAAGTAACTGAAACTTCTTATCATCCTTGAGGATATCTCTATGCCCAAATTCAGGAATTCTTTGAAACTCATTTTCTCCACAATGGTCCGTATCTGTGAAACAAAGCCCTTTATTTTACAAAGTACTCATTTAACTTGGTTGTCTTGTTAATTTTAATCAGTTATGACTGAGTAGTTTAATTTAAGGTATTTTATTTGATTATTTACACAATAACATTTATGTGTTCAATTGATCAACTGCAATGAGTTATCAACATATGACTGGGGCCACTGGTTCTTAAACATGTAGGATTTGTATGTCTTTTAACTCGTTCATATATTCCACCTCCTTTACTGATTCGAAGGACATAATTAGTTTGATAATAGAAAAGAAAGCCCACTTTATTTAGTGCAACAATACAACAAATGCTTTCGCTTGTCTGATATCAAAATACATTTGGCACTTAATTAGTTTCTCTGAGAAATGCTTGTGAACATAGCTGTTACGGTAGATTGACAAATTTTATGTTTAATTGCAAGAGGACACATTGATTTATGATGATTACACTTAAAAGGAACTAAAAGATCGAATCAGAACACAAATTTGAGTTGATAAAAAAGTTATTTAATTGGTATTTATTTAGTAAGGTACTGCCTCCACTAGGCATATATGATATTTTCAATAATTAAAATTTCCATGAATAACATTGATTACAGTGTACTAATAATGTTTTTAGAAAGAAATGTCATGAATTTTATGAATTATTTTTAAATTTGATATTTCATAATGTTGATTACAATTTCCTGGTCTTATCTATCTTTTTTGATGATAAAATGAATGAAATGATATATTAAAGTTTCCGTTACCAATTTTGATCATGATTATCTTAAAGTTCAACACAGTTTTAGGGTATTTTCTTGTTTAATAAATGGGATCCAACTCTGACCCTGTGTTATAAGCAGGTTCTCAAGTTATTAGGGTGCGAGTTATCTAGGGAGTGTTGTATTAAAAAAATACACCACTGATTAAAACCCTCAACAAAGCATGCAAATCATTTTGTGCCATTATTTCCCAGATCTCAATGAAAAAGTCAGAAAAAGGTACAACCAACTAATTAACTACAAATATGATTTATCACTAACCTGACCAAGTGCCCTGTGTAAAACTGCCCTCAATACATATGTGAATTAAGAGAACCAATTAAAATCTATTTCAGTACATTCAATTAATCTGCTAATGTAATCACAAAATCCATATCCAGAATCTAGATCTACAAAATTAAGCAAATGCTTTAGTCCATCATATACAGATAAAAATAAGAATTCATATTAATCCATATATCACATGTACACAAGCGAAAATAAGACAGATCCTGATTAGCTGCCATTGTATAATGCATCAGCAGATCTAAATCTATGGAGCTATATACCTGCCATATTCTCATACAGTGCTGGAGTTTAACAGACTCAAAATGTGTTTATGAGGTCCCAAAGAGGAGGCAGCAAGCATGAACTATAAAAGGGACATCATCCAATTGAGAATAAGCCATCTTTTCATATAAGCCTATATAAAATGATTGGAAATTCGAAACTTAATAAAAAAGAATAACTTGTCTGTTTCTTTAAAGCATTTAATATACTTACATGGGTGAAAAAAACATTTTGCTTGATTTAGCATTCTGTAAAATATCATGACATCTGTCGAAACACATAATCACAACAACACTGACATTAAATAAAAAAATGCAAACAAATTTATGGCAACAGAAGGCTTAATTAGATGCAGCTTTTGCAGCTCTCAACAATTCAATAATGGGTTTGAAGGTAATGCAAGTGTTGCTTGTGTTCATCTTTGCACTCATCAGAGATGGTATAGTACTGTTCTTGAAAATTGTCTGCTGGATTCTCTAAACGAATCCTTGTCAGAACTGAGTTGTTCTGGATCATCATAATGTCAGCAATGCCAAAACTGTATCTGATACAATTTGACCATGAACTATTAATTGTCTCTATAGGAAAATGAATATACATCACATCTGCAACTGACCACTTCAATTAAGGAGGGGGGCACAATAATTTAAAGTTTAATGGGTCTTAAAGGTAATACTGCAATAATACATGCCTCTGTTCAGCATGGGTGTTTACACTTTATCAACACATGTCAACTGTGCAAACATGTGCTTATTGTCTTCCCCCCATTCTATTTCACCGCTAAAATCATTCTGAAAAGCATCTGTCAATTAGCTGGCATTTAGCAAGATTAAGATAATATATGATAACTAAGAGAACTAATCTGAAGATTCAATTCAGCATATCAAATATGTCATGGTTTTGTCTGATGTTCAATACAGGACGTGTTACTCTTTTGACAGATGTCATATACCCCAGAATGATTTAATGTTGATATGTTGTTTACAAAGAATTAGATGCTCTCTATTGCTGCTGTGCATCACAAAGTAAAACTTTGTCAACCAGAAATTCTGAAATTTTTTGCTTTTGCAGGACTTTCCTTGCCTCGCTGATAGCTTATTGCCCCCTGAATCACAAAAATGCATTTAACAATTTGCCTTAAAAAATGAACCATACTTAAACAATATTTTGACAACTGAAATAAAATAATCATGTTTGGCATTTTACTCATGGAGTAAAATCCTACTTCAAAGAAATGTTGCTGAAATTCATAAACTTGTCAATAGTCTTTAATACTGATGGCTAAAACACTTCATTCAAGGCAATGATGTGTAATAACTTAGTTCTTCAACAAGCATCTCTTTGATTTACCTTAAAATGAACTGGGTTTTTTTCACTTCAAGAACTTTACCTATGCAAATTAGTACAATGGGGTCCCACAGAGCTATTTTTCAAAGGTTTAACACAGCACCCTAGCTCTTTTGTTGTTTATACCTGACCTGCTTGCATTTTATTTGCCTCTATAAGAATTAGCTGCATAAATTGCCCCAAGGATAATTTTACATGAGCTCTAAACAAGACTGTTTACCATTTATACATGTTCCCTGTTGTAGGCATATATTGAGGTGGTGTTTGTTTTTTGGGGTCTTTTTTCTATTTGAAATCATGTTTTTCAAAACACACATGTGACTGGATTTTGGGAGTAAAAGAATTGTTTTTAGTATGACATGTCATTTTATGGCAGGTATCCTACAATTACTCTGAAACCACAAGTAAAACATACAACAATGACACTGATCTACCAGCATATTCTGTGACAGGAGATGCAGATCTCTGCTGTTAGCCTGAAACCTCAAGCAGTTCAAACAGCACTGATTGATCACCTGGCAAATACTGTGTCTGTAGATCTGGTTTATGTTAGCCTGAAACCCCAAGTAAAAGAAGCAAGGACACTGATCTGTCAGCCAACTATGCAAAAGATCTGATTTTTTACTGTTATTCTAAAACTGCAAGTAGAACATGAGTTCCTCAAAGGGACGATGCTTTACTGGGACGAGCAATGATAACACAATTTTCAAGATGGCTGTTATGGTGGTCATTTTCAATATCAAACTGGTACCATTTCTACTTAGTACCAACTAAACATCATAAGAAGTCTTTTGGTGAAAAGTAAAATGTTGAAATGACTAGCCATCTAGGACAAGTAGTGACAAAAAAATATTTTCGAGATAAGCCATTGTGGCAGTTATATTAGATGTCAGATTGGCACATTTTATTTTATGACCCAACTAGACAACATAATATGTATTTCAGTTAAAACCCAATGCTGATATGACCATTCAGTCAGGAGAAATAGTGATAAGATTTTAAAGATGTCCATTCTAGCAGGCATATCAAATGTCTGAATGGCACCATGAGGACAAAACAGACATAATAAAGTGTTCAATAAAACAATCCATTATGATAAGACCATCCATTCATGAGGAGTACTGATAACAATAGTTTCAAGATGGCAGCTGTGATGGCCATATTGGACGTTTGATTGAAACCATTTTTAGTTTGGACCAACTAAACATAATCATAAGCCTTCTACTTAAAACTCAATGGCAATACTACTTCTCATTACGAAAGATTTAGAATAATATTTTCAAGCTGGCTGTTGTGGTAGCCATAATGGACATCAATCAAAATCAATATCATTTAGGAACAACTAGACAGACACCTAAGACTGGTACAAACCTCATGGCAATGCTACTCTTTGTTCCGAAGTAATACAAATAACAAAATGTTCAAGATGGCCACTCTGGTGACCATATTGGATATTTGACTGGTCCCTTTTTCATTTAGGATCAACCAATCATCATAAAAAAAAAGTCTTTCAGTGAAAGCCAAAGTTGATATGACCATCCAGTAAACCCCACATCAATATGATTTTCCATTTAAGTGTACTAGTAATAGCATAAGTTTTAAGATGACCATATTGGACATGAGATCAACCCTATGGTGGCCGTATTGAAACTCCAAATGGCACCATTTTCATTTAGGACCAACTAGACCATGGGATGAACTTGTGTGTAAAGTTTCATTGCAATCCTCCATATAGTTTGTGAGAAGCAGTGTTAACAAATCTGTACTAATGATAACAAATGATGGATAGAAAACAGATCATCCCATAAGCTCTTTTGGCCTATGACCAGTAGAACTAACAAGTAATAAACTGTGATCTGCTAGAAACTTGTGGTAGGAAATCTGGATTTATGCTGTTAGCCTCAAACCATAAGTCGAAAAACAGCAAAGAGTGAACTGCCAGTACATTATGTGTCTGTATATCTGGTTCTATGCTTTTTTACACTTGAACGTGAATTAAAAGCTACAAATAATACAAGCACGCATATGGCAAATTATCCCTCCTACAATAAACCATTGATAAAATTTAATCTAAAACAGATATTTACTACACAATGTTGCAATAAAAAATCATTTTACAAACATCTAAGAAAAAATAGTTATTACAAGGAATATGTTTTCCAAACATAAGTAAAACCAGTTACAGATATTCACTTTCTTAATTGGCATTACACTTTTTCAAAGGAAAATTTGGCAGTTATTACAAGGAAATTGCATTCACCTTGTAGAGGAAACAAAGTTCATGAGGAACTCTTGCACAATATACATTATCTGCAAAAGCAAATAATAGAAGACAGAATACCACAATAAAATATATGAATGGAATAAGGCTGAAAGTAAAATACATATAAAAACACTCAAGAGATTATGATAGCATTCAGTTACTGTTGAACTTCAAATCAATAATTTTCACAAAGAAAAATGTTAAGAATCATTTGAAACAAATTACACAAGAAAGTCTTCACACATTACCAACTCTAAAACTGATGTAAATAATAAATATAATCAAACAATTTATCATCACATGTTCTGAATGAAATACTAACATGCAGCAGATAAACTATTTTACTTAGTTTCCTTGTACTGAAAAGCAAAATGACGAGGTTTTTCTGTACTTTAAAAAATGTTCTGTGAGCTCATGCAATAGGTATTTGTAACTTTTCATATCTTATGCAAATGATGTGAACAAATTATAACCATCAATACAACCAGTCAGTTGAATATCTATCAAAATATTGTTATATGCACTATTTCTGAGATTTGACATAATACAAAAGATTTTCTCACATATGCCAGTAATTTTTTACTTTTCAACTTGTTTCAGGTACACATTATGTACTGCCCAGTAAAGATAATCTAGGAACTGGCAAAGGTGTAACAATATATCTATACTGTCTGCAAAAAGGTGAAAATACTTTTTTCTTTTGACAGTCAAAATGAAACGTTTTCTAAAAATAACTACCTTGGAAGCATAATTATGATTATTAACTTAATTGCATATACATCTATGAAAGTCTCAAAGCCAGTGGTCCAACTACAGCCCCATGGACCATTTTTTGTAGCCCCTTTTCACACACACACACACACACACACACAGAAACTTTAAATATTTGGTCCATGTGGCCTATGGTATTGAAGATGCTGGACCACCCTTAACTAAGCTATTAGTGATGATGCACTGCAAAGACCTTAAACAGAGAAACTTGTATTGGAAAACCCCACTGTTTGAAAATCAAAGAGAAATCACTGACTGATATTACCAGATTATTCTAGTCTCATGGTGTAAATCTAAATTACCATTTAGAAGCTGCATGTAGTTGTTGTTATTGGACTTGATGCCATTTTTCAGCACAAGATAGACTATACATGGTGGCCAGTATTAATGGTGGAGGAAAAACCCTGGAAGAACCACTGACCCACAAGAAGCTACTGGCAGGCTTTCTCACTTACCCACGTTAGCCAAGTCTGGATTCAAATAAAAGCTGCATGTAAATGTAATGGGTGGTCATGGAGTACAAAATGTAAACAATAATTTTTAATTAAGTGGTCCCTGTCATAATTACAATGCTTTGATTTTACATTATTAAAAGAAATCCATGAATTGTTTGAATTTTTTAAGTGATTACTGACCTGGGACCAGTTCTCATCAACATTTCTTTTTTAAATTACACAACTGCATTAGACAACCTACCAAGGAAAACTATAGCTGATGTAAATATTTTCAATCATTTTGATTGTTTATGTAAATCACTGGTATCTAGAGTATGCTGAATATTTCTGCCAGTGTTTCAGTAAAGTTTTGAAGAATTCCTGCAATTCTTGCTATACTCTCATCTCAATGTATAAAATGAAATTTTGCTTGAAATTTCATCAAATGCTTTCAGGTTTAATAAGTTTGTAGTCATCATTTGTAACTTATTAATATAACTGTCATCATCAAAATCCAAAGTATTCTGGTTTGTGTGAAACTGATTTATTGGTATCTATGCACCACATCTGCAATCACATGCTGCAAATGAGACATCATTTTCATGAGTATAAACTTTTAGTGAATCATTCAGAGCTAAGGTAATAATGACGATATATATATATATATATATATATATATATATATATATATATATATATATATATATATATATATATATATATATATATATATATATATATATATATATATATATATATATATATATATATATATATATATATATATATATATATATATAAAGTTGTTACAGTATTCACAAATGATACTTTTAAATCAGTATTTCAAAAAGAAATATGAATCATCTAAACCTGAAAAAAATCAGTATTAAACATTCTATTTTACTTATGGCAAATAAATAAATAAAGAAATAATGTTAATGAATTGCTTGCTATGAGATGCCTTACACTGAATATATCCTATATCAACATATCAAGTAGGAAAGGGCATCCTTCCCACTTTCCTTTATTGGAAAAAATGGATACACAGTACTTAGTATTAATATTGAGGAATTCATCACATAATTGTAAATCATTTGGTTTCAGTGCACTTGCTGCACAAGTAAATTATTGTCAATTTAAAGACTGTTTTCCTCTTTGCTTAATTATATTATGCATAACATTTCTGTATCAAACTATTTTTAATAGTAGTAGTAGTAATGGTTGTTAAAAGCTTTGTCAATTAACATTTTTAAAAAAATAAAAGACTCAGCAGTAAAACAATAAAATCAATACAATCTTTAGCATACAGAAATAATCCTTAGATTCTCAGTTTGTGTTTTGGAATAACTTTTTAAAATTTGAAAATATTGACAAGATTAATAGCAAGTACAATACACATACCTGATAACCATCATGCTGGGAGGGAAAAAACTCCTAATGTTGGGGGTTCTTCCATGTCTACCTCTCAATTTCGTAATATCTCCTGATTTTTACAGAGAACATCTAATTGTTACTATAAGTCTGTTGATTTTCATTTCTACTAAAAAGAATTCTACATAAATAGATAATAATCCAGAGAAGAGATGTTCATTATCACCTGTGACACCATTTTCACTGTTGTAACAAAATAATTCTTATTACTTTACAAATAATCTTTTCTTCAGTAAAAGGAATGTTATGTTTAAACATTTTTCATGCAAATTTATGACTGTTTAAAAAATCCCAACCACAATACTAAAATTTAAAAAAGATAAACTACAACAAAAAAAATAGACCACTGCAAAAAAACGGTGAGGAATAAGTTTCAATCCCAAAAATGATCACTGTGAATGCTGTGGCATCACCATTACCATAAAAGAAAACTTACAAATAAATACATGGCACTGCTGTACTGAATATAAAAATGTTAATTACCATCATTAAATTAAACAAATGAATAAGAAAATATACCATGCAGAATATGTGCCCTCAAATAACCAATTCAGAATAAATATGGTATTTAGCAAATATTCTTAAATACTCTATGAATTGACATTAAGGAAATAAGGTAGGATATAATACATGGGAAAAATAGTTGCCACATGTACAGTAACTTGGGAATGTGCATTTAGAAAACATTAGCTACTACAAAATAGGGCATCATTTATTTGCAAATTCATTGTTGATGATTAAACAACATACTGACAAATATGGTTTCCTTGAAGTACGTCAGAGAGCCAGTCCTTATCACAAGATAACTGCATTGATAAAAATTAACTGTTAATTAGTCACACTGGCTTTTGCTTGTTTATTTAAGAATAACCTGAAGCTATTGTGCAGTTTGGCCACAACTACCAGAATAAAAAAGAGGGCATGTCCTGGGGAAAAATACAATATGTGACAGGGAGAAACAACTTGTCCTTTAAAATTTCATGTATACTGGATCCAAAAGATCAGTCATTATTCAGTGAACACAAGGCTTAAAAAAGGCCACAATCTCCCTACTTGACATCTGAAAAGTTGATCGGTTGGAATACAGTGTGACTGAATTTCTGGCATGTCTAACTTTAAAGAACATACAGTAACTTTGTTCCATAAATGAGAAGTCAAAAGAATAAATTTAAAATTTATCCATTGAAAGCTAGGTGAAAGTGTAAGATCTTAACTATAATAGGTCTGAAAAAAATGAAGAATGCAAGTTGCCTTTTTGCAATTTTTTCTTTAAATCAAACATCTTTGACAGTCTAACTTGTACCCAACATAGTACCAAACAATAACTGAAACAGTGAATATATTTCATTTGATTTATCAAATCCAAAAGTTGTGTCCCACTGATGGTAAGTAGTCCAGATTAAATAAAATTTTGTTTTGTCATCATAAAAGATCTGAGATTGAATATTTCCTGAATTCAGCTTTGAGACAATGTTAACAAAAAGAATGCTTATCAAATTCAGACTTTGCATACACCCTGACATATTTTTAGTAAGAGAGAGTATGTATGTTATTGTATATATTGCATGAGCACAAAGATTGGAGTCAACAAAGAGCTTGGCATACTGCTTTCATATTTCAATATATATCGATGCTTATTCAGGGCAAATTTTCATTTTCTACATTCTGTTTTCTTTTTTGTCCTGGTAGATGGAATCTAAATAATTTAAAATTGCAAAATTATTTAGATTTGTTTTTTAAAATGACAATAATTCATATATCATTTTAAAATTAAAATTAGTTATTGTTGCATTTCAAAACAATAACAGTGCATTTATCAATGATACTAATTATACAATCAATCCTCCTGACATGTAACCCTGATAATGGAAGTACACAGCTGAAAACAATTAACTAACGAATTTGAAACTTAAAAAAGATTGGTATTTACAGTGTTTAATGTGTTAATTAGGATGCAATTAAGTTTAACAAAATCATGGAACAATACTGAGGTATGCTTCACATCAATAGAACATGATTTTTATCCCACAACATATGTTATAGAGAGAAGGCCAATGACAATGTATATTGTTAGAATGCATAAACACTTGATCAACATATGCAAAAGATGATTATGTGATTCCCTCAGATGGAAATGCTTAACTCTTCCATTTAAGGAAAATATTAAATGTTAATTACTTAAACTTAAATCAATTACACTGCCTTTGTTCAAAAATGCCATTTACTTTTAAAGCTATATAAAGTAGAAATGTTTATTTGATAGATATCTGCATTATGGCAACAATTGATACATACCAGAAATGGTCCTAAGTCAATATTCAACATTAAATTTAAGAAAGTACTTAAACTAATGCAAAAGTTCAAATGCATTCCAGATTTTGCTACTTTGAAATTTGGGTTATACAATGTAAATTTTTCACAAAACAATCAAAATTCAACTACCGCTAATACTAGCTCATTATGTGGAGATAATGGTTATATTTCTCATCACTTCACCCACTATAACTGGAATTGAAGTTTGCTGTTCTTTTTATCTAATTAAGTAAACATTAGACATCGGTACCACTTCTCTGGTTGTGTCATTCTGAATTTTAAGAATCGGCTTTAAGATTTTGCGCAAATATTTAAGACATGCATGAAAGGTATATAATCTTGGTTGTCCTGCAAGAAACTGTTCCACAGACAACTTGAATTTTGCATCAAGCACTTTTTGTGAGATTCTTGTATATGGAGATCTTTTGTGTAACTCAGATAATCAGCGTGATTAAAACTGCATAATGGGTATGACTGACCTTCTCAATCAAACTGATATAAGACAATTCTTTTGATTTGTTAGGCTGCAATGATCTAAGTGACCCAGCATTTAAATTGCAAAGAATGAGTCAGAAATTTTGGTAAGTGGAGAACAGAGTCTAAAGTGTCATGAGAGACCATATATACACATCAGCATTCAACATTGTTTGAAAGTTGTATGTTTTCTTTCTGGCCTTCACTACCAGTGGGCATCATTGGTCTTTCATTTGTTGGTGATCCATGAACAATAAATTTTTCTAAATTTCCAGTCTCAGTCTCAACAGTTCTCTTGTCCATTACATCTATATCTTCCCCTACAGCTGTTGGGAGTTTTGCACTTTTACTTTTTGCTGCACACAGTTTAATTTTCTGAGTTGCACTTTCCATCAAGAGACATATTTTTTCAGATTGTTCATCATCTTTCCTTTCTTCCTCCACTTTGTCAATGTCCTCTGTATGATCTTCATCACCATCATCCTGATCACTTGCAGCAGATCTCTTCCCCAAGTGGTCCAATATATCTGACTGAGTGGATTCTTTGGAATGTGACTTAGATGAACCTATGAAATAGAGAATTTTAAATTACCAATAGGAATTGGTAACAAATTCTTATTACTTGCAGAAAAGTGTGGGCATGTGTGTGTGTGTTTGTACATCCACTGCTTTCTCATTAAAACGTGCTTGTCCATAACTGCTGACTGTATTACTGTATATATTCGTGTATAAGCTGACCCCCCCACAATGAATAGATATAAACACTAAAAAGTGCATGACCCGCTTATAAACAGACCTACAATTTTACATGATGCATGCAAAGTTCTAAATGCATTTATTTAGGTAAACTTATATTAACAAAAATTACATGTTTACTTCTTTAGGTGTTGGCATGTATAATTATTAGAATAGAATGATAAAAATATGTTTGAAAAGTAATTTAATTTTCTTTAATTTTCTGTTTTCATATTGTTTCTGCCAAATTTAGATTTGTGTATAACTTAATTGAAAGAAGACAAGAATTGTGTATTCGTGGGTTACTGTAACACTATCTCACCTTTTGAATCAATTATTGTCTGTTTATACATTATTGCATTGGACATTTTAAACCAGCACACCAGTAAGTATGCTTTTATTTTGTCTTGAAATTGTAAATACTCAACTCATTAAAATGTGACCCTAGTATGACAACACAACAAACATCTATATGGTTTGATTCAATGCTTGTAATTAGGTTACTGAACATATTTACATAATGACGCCACTGCATATACATTGTAGGTTTGAGCACATGCTGAAGGAAGTATGTTTCACTCAAGAACTACATTCCTTGGAATTTAATCATGGGCATCACTGCACTAAACTTTAATGATATCTCCAAAATATAATAATGAAGTTTCTGAAATAATGCTTTGAAAACTATGCTAAAACCGTAAAAGCTGAGTTGTAGCTTGCTTTAATGTTATCGACCTTACACCATACCTGTCAACTCGCATGCTGGGAGGAAAGTAAATTTTTAAAAAAATTCCCGATGTTTGGGGTCATTCCATGCCTACCTCCCAATTTTCACAGAGAACTTCTGACTACTAAATTATGTCTTTGATTTTAATTTCTCCTTAAAAAAAGTCCTATATAAATAGATCTATTGTATGCAATCCATGGTCTGTTGTATCACTTGAAAATATTGTTGTAATGAAATAATTACTGTACTATAAAGAATTCACTTATTCACTAAATAGGATGTTAAGTTTAAAAATTATTCATGTAAATTTGATTTTTTAACCTCTATAAAAATACAATAAACCAGAAAATAACCCAGAACACAAAATAAAGCACAACAACAAAGTTGTGGACAATTAATTTCAATCCCAAGAATGATCACTATGAATGCTTTAGTTCCATACACTATAGCCTCATTCCCACCAAAGAAACTTATAAGAGTGAATACCTGGTATTTTTATACCATATATATGAACATTAACTACCAATATTAAATCAAAATAAGAAATGAAAATACATAGCATGCAGTATAGGTGTCCTAAAAAAAAACTATTTCAGAATATGTTTAGAGTAAACAATACTAAATGCATTACAAGCTGACAATAAGGAAATAAAATCAGATATACAAGAGGAATATAACTGCCACATGTACAGTATCATAAGGCTGCCTATTTAGGCACCTTCAATTTAACAAAAATGGGCATACTTTATTTATCAGTCCTTGCATAACACACAGTAGTGCAGAACATGGTTTCTTTGAATTAGTCATACTGGCTTTCATGTTTGTTTATTTAAGACTAACCTTTAGTTATTGTGCAGTTTGGCCACAGTTGACCAAATTATGAAAATTGGACACATCCTAAGGGAAAATATACTGTATCAAATGGAAAAAATGGTGCATTTTGTGCAAATTTTGGACTTGGAAGATTGGTGAAAACAAGGCTTAAAAAATGTCATGGAAAACTTCCGAATATTAGGTCCCAATCTCCCTATTCTTTTCATTCAGTCTCCCTATTTGGCTTTTGAAAAGTTGACATGTATTCCTTACATCCCGTTTTACACAACTATGGTAATCATGCTAACATTATGAAATGAAAGGCAATAACACACATCAATGTACTGGTATAGTTGCTGGTCAAAATTTCCTCTTCACAGTAGTTTTATGGATTAACTAGCCTGAATTTCTCTCAGAAAACAAAAGATAAATCCACCAATTATCAACAAAGGAGATGCCCAAACATCAAGCTTGCCATTGTGTGGAAAGTTATGATGTTATTCTGTTTAAACCAAAGACTAAAAAACAGGTTTATGTGCCTTGTACAATTAAACATGTGTATCTTTTCATAAATATTACCTCAATTTATATGATCCCTTATATCACTGAAAATGAATAACCAGTTAGTGTGTGATTCAATGTAAATGAAACAGCTATTAATTACTAGCTGACATTTTATCTCAAAGAATGCAATTTAGTCAAAACAATGAATAAGGCAAAATCTGTACATTTAGGAATAAATAGGGATGAAAGTGACGCTATGAACGATTTGCACTGTGTAAGTACTGTACATAATTCATCCTGGTCTTCCTGGGAAAATCAAGTGACCCACAAATTATTAAGTCTGTATTTACCTTTATTTAATTTCATGTTGGAGAAATCAGAAATATGCACGTACAAAACAATCAGCAAAATCAATCATAGTGCTTTATAACAGTTTAATAAGTGTTGGGTTACCAAAAATTATTTTTTTAAAATGCATATAAATCTATGGACATGAAACAAATTATTATTTTGTGTCTTAAGATGTACAGCCATAACAGTAGTCAAAAACAACAAAAAGACTTAAAAATTGTCAAGTTTAGACACTGGCCCACAGATAAACTGACCAATAAAAAAAATTATGCTAAGTAGCAGTCCAGAAGTTTCTACTTTGTAAGCTGGTGACCATTTCTATTAAAACTCTTTATCTTGCATTTGAAAAGTTGTGAATTTGCTATATGTGTGTGTTAACATTGATCAAAAAGTTGCTAAAAATTTGCAGTGTAACATTTGCAAGCAATGAGAACGTCACTAAGTATCTGTACTACTTCCGTCATGCTGGCAATGCATCTTCCTGTTTGAATTATATATCTGACCACTTAATTCAAAACTTAATATCAGGCAATGCACATCAACTAAAATTGCAAAAACATATGTGCAGAGCATGTATTGGCAGAATAAAAAGATAAAAATAAAATTTACATATTTTGCAGTGCCTTTACTCATCTTAAAATGCATGCTAAAATTAAAATAATGCCAGATACACAAGATTTAGGGTTTTACTTGACATAAAAACCAATAATTCTATGCAAGACGTTATCACTTTAACAAGGATATGGTGCACAGAATATATTACAGTTATCCCCATCTTGCTTAAGCTTAGCTAAAAATGATTTTGGATCCTAGCGAAATTTTTACAAAAAAATTACATCCACACTCCTGAAATTTAAAAAAACTACAAAAACTTAAAAAAAGAAAAATGTAAATTTTTATTTAAAAAAACGTAAACAACAGTTGTACACTGATGAAAATAAAAACAAAACCATGCAAATCACAGTTAACTTGGACAAGTTGACAGGTAGTATATGTTGTGTGTATTTTCATGTAAATACATGCGAGGAAGAAAAAGGGATGGAACAAATTTGGCAAAGTCACAGACAGAGCATAATAATTTTGTATTGACAAACAAATGTTGAAACCCACTTTCTTTGCAATTCTTATGTCATTTTTAAGTTTCAAAACCTACATCACACATCGTGAATTTATCTGTTACTTATTTTATAAACCTAAATTTACACCATTTTCCAAATCTGTGGGCCAAAAGATGCAAAGTTTTAACAATCTTGTTGAAACCTAAGCTAAGAAGTAGGTCCTTAACTGTGCTTTTCTCAGTTATTCTAAGCCCCAAACCTTCTCGAAGTTCCAATACTCCCACCAAGCTGAACCCTTTGGTGATTCCACCAACTGTTAGTAGTTGTTGATGTTATTGTTGTTGTGGTGCTTAATGCCATTTTTCAGCACATGATAGGCTTTACATGCAGACCTGTATTAATGGTGGAGGAAGAAACTGGGAAATCCACAGAAAGAACCACTGACCCACGAGAAGCTACTGGCAAGCTTTCTCACATATCTATATTTGCCTAATCCTAGACTTGAACCCATGCAGACAGAGGTGAGATGGAAATGATCTGTAATGGAAAGCACTTTAGACCACACACCCCACCGACTGTTAGTACCTAACCAGATGTGTTAATACACATGTACTAAAGATATATAGCAGGCAGATTGTTCCAGCTTTCCCTGATGAAAAAAAAACAACCATAATAGTGGATATGAGCCAAAGATTGGTTGGGGGGGGAGGAAAAAAACTTTTTAACAAAACTACAGGAAAATCATGATCCCACACTTAAGGTTAAACACTGGAATATGCGATATTTACCTTTAACATTGAGTAAGCTAGAGATGTCACACTCTGATATATCTGCAGCAGTTATACAACAGCAGTCTGAACTTTCCACTTTTTTTCAGTTTTTTCTGACCTTACCTGTTATAACATATTTCTGAAAATCAAATTGCAGCATGTACATATGGATGGAACGGTAAAACAAAGGTAAGCGGAACTACAGAGGAAATGACTACATATCAATAACTACCAAATTGAAATATTCTCTAATAATTTCATAAAACAATCAACTTATCCTCTGCCAGTGACAACCTCCCTATTCAAAAAACGTTTCCCCAATCCAACCAGCGGTCTTAACTTGACACACCTTTCTCTGATTGTTTTAAGACTGGTTCATTTTTAGCAGTAAGTATATCGACCTCATCAGCTGGCTTTGATGTCACTTCCTTTGTTGGCAAAAGGTCTAGATCTTCAAGGGTAAGTCTTGACATTCCAACTCTTTCTCTATCATTGCTGACACAACGCTGATTGATAGAAGAAAGCTGGGAAAGCACTTGATCCTTTTCTTGCTGGTCCACATCAATGCTTGCTGTATTACTCTGCAGATGATCTCCACTTGCACCTGAAATAAAATAAAGATTCTATGAAACATGATTTCCCAACATGCTGTCATACTATTACATTTCCCTCCTTCTTCTAAAAGACAATCTATGATCTGTGTCTACTTGAATAAAGCGTGACTGAATGTCTACAGGAAGATAAAACAAAGTAATCATACAGATTTAATACTAGAAATGTAGATGAGTATGTCTAGAACATCTATCAAGGAAAGATGGGGAAGGCACTGATAAACAAAGCATTCTGGACAGAATCTGGGAAGAACATAAAAACAGAACATAAAAAAAACTAATGAGAATGAAAGGCCACGTGTATTAAAAAAAAACTGATAGCCTAAATTTGAAAGATGTTTTTTTAAAAATAACCAGACCCCCCAACATCAAACTTAAAAGTGTATTCTAAAATGTTTTAAGAAAAGGATTTTAAAAAATGTGAAAATTCATATAACAGCATGAAAATATTAATGCAGACCAAATTTTATTTGTCTACCTAAAGATGTTTTGCATATTATTAACAAGGTCTTCATCAATTAGATCCGAGTGCAGAAGTAAAATAAAATGATATTAATTTAACAACTGCTATAGTGGTTTCAAAATCTAATCTGGTAATCTACATATGCAAACAAATATGCTAGCTAAATTTAATTTGTCTAAGAGGTTGGTCTGCAATCTTCAAAATGAACTTCTCAGGACATAGGGATGGATGGCTTGACAGGCAGGACCAAATCAAGCTGCCAATTCTGCAAGCAGTGGGAGCATACAAAAAGTCATCTGCTGAAGAGGGGACATGTTGGACATTAAGAGGGGAGAGGGGTACAAATGCAAGTGAGAAACAAATGAGTGAGTGAAGTAAGAAAATAAATTAGGTGGCTTAGTAAGCTAGTAAGCAAACCAGTAGGCAAGCAAACAAGAATGTTCACAAGCACAAGAGATGATCAAAATGTTCCGTAACAAATACTGTAAATAAAATGTTACCAAACTCAAAGCAACTTTATTTTGACTTCTTACATCTTGTGACACATATCATGAACATGTGTACCAGCCTCTCATATACATCATTCAACCCAGTGAGTGTATCCCTAAGTTCTTATCTGTTTTTGTAAGTTTCCCCATAGTAAAAAGCCAACAGTTGCAAGAAACTAAATCTGGACTGCATGTGGCATGATATGGATTGAGATAACAAGTTTTTAAAAAGTGTGCATTACAATCTTAAAGTGTGGTGTGTGAGGATATCCTGGTACAAAATGAAAGCCAACCCTCAGAAAGTATTGACACTTTTTGCATATTCCCTCACACAAATTAAGACTGCTCTGGTGGCCTAGTGGTTAGAGCATTCACCACGGATGTGGGGGGTCATGGGTTGAAACCCAGGCCAAGTCATACCAAAGACTTCAAAAATGGAACTAATGGCTGCCTTGCTTGGCGCTCAGCATTAAGAGGTTAGTGTTAGGACTGGTTGGCCTGGTGTCAGGATAATGTGTTAGTGTTAGGACTGGTTGGCCTGGTGTCAGGATAATGTGACTGGGTGGGACATAATGCCACATGTCTGCTAGCATGATGCCTGAGAGCTAGACATCATTATAAACTATCACACTGCAGACATTGTAGTAATATGACTAAAAAATTGTTAAAGCTATGTTGAAAATCTAAATCACACACATACGCACACAATGAGACACAAGCCAACTAATGTGGCATAATGCTGTCTATTCAATGTGTTCTATGGTACCAAAATGTTTTCAAGATTATTCGAGTACTGAAGAACATAATGCACACAGCCTTTCCAGCAGCTTTGGAAAGACATGCTTTTATTGGTGAAGGTGAACATGTGTAAAATCATATTCTGCATTATTATATGCTCATCTTTTTTCTCCGTTAACTTTACACTGTCAGAATCGTGCAATATTCACCGATATTGAACACCTTCATACTGCACCCCACGCACAAAGGAACTATTTTCTAATATAAACAATCTTTTATGAATAAACTAAAAGAGATATTTCATGGATGGCCACATACCAGCAATATGTTTCATAGACTGACATATACAAACTGCTTTGGCACATTTTGCGTTTACTTTTTTGATACAGTGTTTCAGATTTAGCTAGATATAGACGCTGTACAGGGTCCTTACAATAAAACACAAGTTATACGTATAAATCATCTTCTTTAGCTGTTAATAAAAATGGCCAAAAATATACTTACAATTTTACATCCTGAATTTCCTCAAAAAATATACTTTCGTAGGTCTGTAAATCTGAACTAGATGAGCCACATCATGGGTTCTCAAGGTTGATTACACATTTTGAAATTGTACTGTAATTTTGAGTATATTCAAAGTGCAGTTACATCCTCCTTACTGCACTCAAAATGAAATAAACATTAAATTCCACAGCATCTTTTCGAGAATTGCAATGGAAAGGCTTCATAATTTTCTCACATTATGATCTGATTCATGCAATGACAAAAAAGAAATAAGCATGCCGATGTTCAGCACAATTCAAAACGATTAAATTGGGAGACACTGCTGGAATCCGATGCAAGTCACTTCATGTAGATAAATCCAGACCATAATCAAAAGACTGCATTGAATCAACAAAAATACTAGAACATATTCATTTCAGATCAAATGGAAACGTTGCTGCAATGCGTATTCATTAACAATATTACTCCAAATTTCAATTTTAAGAAGAGCAAATGCCATTTTCTTTCAAAACTTATGTCTAGCACGCAGTCAACTTCATATTTATCTGGGTGGACTTATGATCTCATTAATAATGTTGTGTAATGATCCATCAACGTTTATGTATTTAGTTTGGAATACGGCATACATTTAGTTACTTTGT
Organism: Potamilus streckersoni; assembly: GCA_016746295.1. Lineage (NCBI taxonomy): Eukaryota > Metazoa > Mollusca > Bivalvia > Unionida > Unionidae > Potamilus > Potamilus streckersoni. Next base: position 2,246,248 of record JAEAOA010000900.1, on the reverse strand, counting down.
TTCTTGCAGTGTATTTTTGTTTAAATATTTAAGCCTTGGGAAGAATAAGAAATGAGCATATAATAAAAAGGTTACTGTATTTGTATGGGAAAATATGAATTTGTTTTGTTGGAAGTATATACTGCACTCCAAAGGTCATGCAGAATATCCATCTGAAAAACTTGTTCATATTTTCCCATACAAATGCAGTAACTTATAATTATTTCTTACTCTTAGGATCAAAGTAGTGTATCCATGTTTCACCACATGCAATATCTTATTTAATACATTTAAGAAATTATAGCCTTCCACTTTATAACTGTATAATAGACTCACCGAAGATCTTTACGCTTAAATCCATTAGTTCCTTATCAAGCAATCTGGACACCCAAAAGGAATAAACCATAGGCACCACCAGACATAACTCCAATGCATTCCAAGTTTCTTGGTATAAAATTTCGTCTGTGCTTCTAAATGATTATAAAAAATGTGTGCTACCTCTCACACATTAACATGACTGAATTCCACTATTTCTTTTAGAAGAAATGTCAACCTTTTCTTATATTATATTTAGAAGTCCCCCTACTATCACTAAAACATTTCATCTACTGATTCCAGATTTGTCCATAAATAGCAACAAGTCAACCTTTATCTGTGTCAAGGATCTCCCTAATTTTGCATTAAATTTCATAATCAGTCTCTGTTCAAAAAAATTAATTAGTCATTTTGCCATCATGTTTACATATGTGACATAGAAAAAGATAATGAAATTAAATCTGTGATAATCAACTTGAAAATTTTGCCATGTCCTAAATTTTATGGTGTTTAATTAAATATGACCACATTTTTATGACTAGCTGCTTTGGTTAGAAGATACTGCTTTTGCTTTAGAATGCTTTAATCAATCCCCATAGGTAGAAAAGTCAGTACAGAATGAAGCATGCACACAGCACCTGGGTGATGTTCAGGACTATTGGTTGAGCTAGTCCTTGTACTGTCAGAAGTTCTCTCCACTTCCACATCTCCATCCACTTCCTGAGTTATATCACTAGACTCCAGTATCTGTTGTGGTATTAAGGTCTTTGCTTCATCACATTCAGTTCTCAACCTTTCCAGACTTGCTGACACATGAGCTGGAAGAAAAAAAAAACAAACATGCTGACAATGCCAAATTTTAAGCTACCATCAAAGTGATATTGCAGCATGAAAATAAATGATTCTATAATAAAAAACTCATCATGGTAAAACATTTAACAATTTGAATACTTTAAAACTCTGAAGATGGAAGTTATTGGGATATATAATGTTTCACTAGTTTATAATAAAATATTTTTTCCAATATTTGAGAAATATTATTTTATTAAGTCAAAGCCAGCAATTATATCATAATTATTACATTACATATGTAAGTGACTTTGATTTAATGGAGTCCAAGATGAAGTAAGTAGGGTGTACCATTCAATAAAATAATCAACAGGTGCATGAAACTGATAAAACTTAAATTACATAATTTATTTTTAAAAACTGCATCCATATCATCTGATGAACCATACTAAATTCAAAAGAAAACAATTGTGCAAGCAAGCTTTTGGTTTCTTATCCTTATTGTAGATCTCAAAATAGATGAATAGTATTTATAAAGCCAGTTACAAAACTCTTGTGGCCAAATTAATAGATTCATTAAGAATATGATTCTGTAAACTTCACTGTTTTAGTTAATGACACAAAAAGATAGTGTTTCCATATTTGTTATATTATCATAAAAAGAACTGAAATATAAATATTCAAGTGATTTGACTGACATAAATTTTGGTACTGGATGGTACAACTTACCAAAATTCAGTGTAATAAGCACCCTGGGTACTTAGAAAATTCATTTAAGGTAAAGAAAAGCAAGCACATTTTCGTTATTACAGACACTATTCCCTCCTGTATAACACTATGTCCAAAAACTGAAAAGAATTTACAGAATTAATTCAACCTTAAAATTGTTTTAAGTTATGAACTATGTCATACTTGATGCGATTTATCTGAGTATAATGCTTCAGTAAGTACTGTATTTACCATATATGTTGGGTCACTGTACATGCTGGGACACCATAAATTAATTTTTAAAGTATTTTTTTCTGCACTGTATGTTTTGGGACATATTGCTTTTTTTAGTCATAAGTTGTGGGACACCTTTAAAATCATTTTAAAATTACATGTTGGAAAATGCACTCCAACTGAAATTTTATTTAAAAAAATATAAAACTGTACTTAAGATTAAACTCTTTAATCCACTGCAGCAGCATTTCATCAACACAACCCTTCTCCTGCACATGTACGACCCATTCTTTCAGTGCATGAATATTTTATTTCAAACTGTAAAAACTGTTAGAGGCAACACATTTCCTGAAGCAGAAACTGTAAGGCCTCAAGACAGATTTTTTTCAAATGTGCAGCAGTCTAATTCTCACACTTCTTACTCCCATCTTATCGTCAGTCAGTCCATGAATGCAAAAAAAGTATACTCAAATTTTTATTCATGTTAATGATCAAATTGTCTGCAAAATCATCTGCTTCTCTTCTGGCCTTCACGAATTCATCACATTTTTTTTCTCCAAATCTTCTGAGCAACACTGGGTCACTGATGTCCATACACAAAGCACTATAATGTGTCACTTTAAAAACTGATCCATTGTTTCAATTTATTTTCCAAATTAACATTAATACCTGCGAAATGGAACCAAAGTTAGCATTCATGTTTTGGCTGTCTTTGTATATTCAAAAAAATAATTAAATTATTGGCACACTTAAAAGAATCCATTGTCAGCTTTTGAGATAAGCTGTCTTCACAATAAAATAACCTTTGTATTGATATCCTTTGAAGAAAAAGAAACTGGATTCAGAGGATACAGAGTTGGCTTCAGAGGTCAGCTTGCATTGTAATAAAAATAACCTTTGTCTTTGATGTCCTGTTGATAACTTCAAAGAATGAGTTTACTGTTTATTCACCACCCAGGTTTCTATATGCTTGGTGTCTGTAATTACAATTGATACAAAGTAGCATTGATGTCTGTGGTTAAACCATAATGACACTTTTGTAAGCCATGCTGGCGAAAAATGTCGCTTGCACTCAAGCGAATGTGTTTTCAAATAATGTTTTTTAATTGTGAGATAATGTCATACTACTGTATGACAGTATCTCACAATTAAAAAATCATTATTTGAAAACACATTCACTTGAGTATGACAATATCTTGAATATATTATCCAAAAGAAAACTGGATAAATATATCGGACCTGGATATAATTCAGTCTTGATTATTTTGTATCTAATACCATATCATGCATGAATGGCAGCTGTCTCCAATATACTGGTTGTTTATTTCCCTCTCATTTGTGAAATCATCAGTTTCTCTTCTGGCATAGACAAATTCATTGCATGATTGTATTTTCTCCAAATCTTCTGGGCCATGCTATATATATATATATATATATATATATATATATATATATATATATATATATATATATATATATATATAAAACATAAGCACACTTGAAATAATTCACAGTTGGCTTCCAATGTCTGCTTGCTTAGCAATAAAATAACCTTTGTATTGATATCCTTTAATTAATAAAAAAGTAATCAAAGTTGGCTTCTGAGGTCGGATTGCTTTGTAATAAAAATAACCTTTGTTTTTCATGTCCTGTAATATAAGTTCAGATAATGAGTTTATTGCTCTTTCTAAGTACCACTTCAGAGCTTACACTGGGGAAAGACAACATTGTGATGAAGTGTCCAGATTTGACACTCATGAATGGGAGCCCGTTTTCAGCATTGAAAGCAGGGGTCATCATACTGTTGAAACTGTATGTAGTTCGGGTCCACTGATAGAGTATGTATTTCACTGATTTCATTTGCCATTGTTAATGTAATGAGAAAGCAGATCTTATGTACAAGGTGAACCAGTGAGGCTCTTGAGAACGGTTCTAATATCTTGTTCAGCCAGGTCAGTACCCATGATAGATTCCACCCTCGGCAAAGAGCCAATATCTTTGGACATGTGTAATCAAAATTTGACAGGGGACAGACAGGTCTTTCTTTTGTCCGTTATCTCTTCCATGGTGATGTAGGGTTGCAGTAAACTTGGAATGGAAGCCTTTGTGATTGGTGCTATTTGTTTTTGATCCAAAGTAGAAAGTTAGCTATTTAAGAGTGATGTGCTGTTTATATCCATATCTTTTTGTAATGCTTGGTACATGATTGTGTCTATATTATGTGTAGTTTCTCATGACTATACATTTTAATCATGATCTATAGTGCAGATATTAGATTGTTAATCTTTTTGCCAATAGATATAAAATAAATTCTATCTTAAGCTATTAAAAGCACAGACTGCAAATGATCAATAAATGGTTGTTCATGAAGGTGTTTATGATCATTAATTATAAAAACTCTTGGCAACTTTGGGTTAATTTCTCACTGACCAGTGGGGTCAGATGGGTTCTTAGAAAAAGTTATTTCCCATTGGATGGGTTGGGTCAGGTGGGTTCTTTTATGAGGCAAGATAATGTTGAAATGTCACAATGCTAGTAATAGCTAAATGCATTTTCAACCATTATATTTGTATGAAATGGAGCGGGACAATTTTGGTCAGTCTTGTAACATCAGTCTTCATACATATTTAATGATGTGTTTATATATAAATTTACCATCAGCATCTGCTTAGATTATGCACTGGAACTACAAATTGCTCATTATCTAAAATATTATTCTGGGACTATTGTGATTATTCAGGAGTTCTGGACAATGCCATATTGATACATCATGACTGTTGGCAGCCCAGTGCATTTAAGGGTCTTAAATTCACTCAAAACATTCAATTTTTCTGGACTAAAAAAGAATTTTTTCAGATTATTTTGGATTCAAATCATAATACTTTAAGTTCCTCTTACATTTTCATTGTAAAAAACTGATAATTAAATTATTTGTTAACTTTACAAACCTTGCTGGTTTTGCTTCTTTCTGTACTAAATTAATGCCTATAGAATTGTAACAATTAAATGCAGTGGTATAATGTGTTATTGAGTACACCTTTGTATGAAGATCTTTATTTGCCTTTGTACACTTTTAAATTGGAAGGCCATCTTAATAGAGTGATTTCTACACCACTGGTTGAGAACTGTTTGTTCCTGAGGGCTTATTTAATATGATCTAGATGTGCAGGTTCAGCAACTCTAGGTTGGGATGAGACACATGCTATTGTGGTTGCCTGAGCAGATGAGGGAATATCCAATTTTCCTGGATATTTGTGTTTCGAGATTGATAAGTTTGTTGATCAAACAATTTTCCCATCTGAGTGGAGCTTTCTGTAGCACCTCTGGTACGAAATTTGTCTGAAAGCACACATGTGTGACCAGGCTATTCCAATCTATAGAAAAAGCACCAAGTGCCTAGGCCTTCACATTGAGACTGGTTAGACAACGGCTAGGAAGTTGGCATTCCACCTTGTCACAAATAGTCCACCATTGGTCAGTACTACCATCGGCCACTTATATAAGCGAAAACTGATGGATGAAGATATAATTTTGTTTGCATTTTTTTTATTCTTCTGGGATAAGTCTGCTACAATATTTAGTCAGTCTGGAAACTTGGTTCCAGCTTAACATTTAAGATAAGACACCACAGTGGAGTTGCCAGACAGAATGAGAACTCCCTGTCCAATGAAAAATATTTGAAATAGCTTCCTTCACAAGAATGTTGATATGTAAATGATGATTGAGAAGGGGCCACACTCCGATGGCTTACAGGAATGGTGGAAGGAGGTGTGTCCCCAGCCCTCAGTGTACACATCCATCCAGATTATGATTCTGAAATTGTACAGGAGACATATACCCAACAAGAACCAAGATGTGAGCCATTCTGGAAACAGATTATGGGATTTGAGGTGGGAGAAGAGACGCTGTGTTCTGCCTTGTCAAAGATTACCATAGATACTAGATCCAACAAAGAGCACACTGCCTTAGTTATGTGCACCAACTGCTGTGTGTCATTAAAAGACATCCAGTCCATGTATACAGAGGAAGGCTTTGTCATCCCCAAAGCTGTGATATCTCATTTGACTGCTGGGATATCCATATGGAAAATTGGAGAGTGGGACTTGTAAAACCACTGACTAAAATTTAAGAGAAGGCTTCTTTTCAAAAAAAAGAGTCATCTGATGCTTGGGTCATGTAACTTATGATATAAACAGCCCAGAATGTCTATAATTCTGTCAGACTGTGGAAGTAATTCAATAGTATATACGTCATATTTAGTCAATAATCAACTGCAAGTGAGACATGTATAATGTCTGTCCTCATTAGCTTTAAATTTCCTGCATTTACTGCATTTTGTCATCACTGTTTAACTGAAATGACAAGAACAGCAAAAACAATTTTGAAAATTCCCTTTTCACAGATCACAATAGCAATATTTGTTACTTACACAGACACAGCACAAAGTCAGAATAAATACAATTGCAAAAAAAATCATATAAGTACTGATCAAAAGAAACTCGGATTACCAAATGTAGTTGAAACATTACCATGCACTAGTATACTAACTTTCTATATGGATTGGTTAAAATCACAATGATATACATAGGCTTTTGTAAAGGTCTTGCAGGATTATGTTGATAGCACAGAATGAAAACTTAAAACTGGCATCAACTTGCAGCAGTAAATGGGACTAAGTAATAGGTACAAGTTTGGTCCCTTGGTCTATATGGTATATAGATGGAAAAGATGGATTTTTGGTCTGTGTAAACTACCTTGTTCAATGGTTTCATTTTGTACATTTTGTAATCCCTCCAAACAATTCAAGTAATTTTGGGCAAACATCATAAAATTTTTCTACTTCTGTGAAATTCCAGCAGTTTTTATTGTAACCTTTAAAATACAAGAATTATTCATGCTATCAAAAAACTATGCAATTATGACCAAAGGTTGTGGAAGGCATGCACTGGATATGAGAAATACGACAACTAATTTTGTTTTCGAAAGATTCAAAGTCTCGACCTTCTAGACAAACAAGACAATTGGCTGTTTTTTTTTCTTCTTGTTAAACCAATACAATTTTATTACAAATCACCACATAAAGAAATCAAACTTAATGGATGGCTTCTTGTTTTCAAAAGAATGTAAACTACTTATGTTTAGTCAGCACCTCTTGAGTAAAAATAAAAAAATCCCAAAGAAACTTGGTTTCTACAATATAATGTGTATTATACCCGATCTTCACTCAACAAAATGATAAATGATTTGCTGAAGCAAGACGTGAATTTATCACATTTTGGTTTCAATAGAGTCAATATCAATGTCACTCTGTCCAATCAGTTGATGCTGTTTCGGCTCGGGCATGTCATGAATATATTACTAACAAACAGAGAACTGGCATATGATGTACCATTTATGACATTTTGTGCTGACATTTGGATCACTGAAATAATTTTTAAATAGTATTGAGTGACTTACATGGAACACTCCATAACCCTGCAACCTCTAGGGTTTTGATCTTCTTCTCCAAATCTGACACCCTGTTGCCCAAAATTCTGAAAATCAAGCAATGTCATAGCACAATATAAAATTTAGCCAAACAAGTATAATTTGATTTCAATGCAAAAAAAGTGAAACAATTGTCTTTCTTTTAATATAAGAGAGATAATTTTAATATTAAGTCAGTACTAATTCTAATCTCTGTTTAAATTGGTTTGGAGATAGAAAAAAACCCAGAGAGAATACATGATTAATGTGTTGTGAGAGAAACCTCTAACTTTACGTGAATATCAAACAAAACAAAGTTAATATACAAGATATATTCAAGTTCAACATACTGAGTGTAAGCAACAATGAAGAAGTATTTGTAATGCACCAGAAATGCTTGGACTACAAGATTTAGACTTATCATGAAGCATTTTGCTGTCTAATTCTTGTACTAATCTATTGTCACATAAAATAAAAATCTGAATAAAAAACATTCTATCTTGATTACACTGGTGGGAAAAAAAAAATAAGAGTACCGTAAATGGCATATGATACACCATTCTCATTATCTTTTCCCTACCAATAAACTTGACCTTTCAGCTCGGGAATTGATCAATGTATGAAAAGGTCTGAATTTGGGTAAAGTTTCACCAAAATATCTGTAGGAGTTATAAAGAGTCATTGTAAATAAATAAAAAAGAGTAGTGATTTAATTGTCCTTTTGTGTTACTTTGACCTTGAGGTATGGGTATGACTGAATATATCATTATCAAGTCAAAATATATAAAAGGCTAAAGATTCAATAAAATACCTTAATGGGTTCAAACATTTTACTCATACATGGAAAGGTCATTAATATATTTCTCCTTGTTGTGACTGTGACCCTGAGGCAAAAGAATGGTATGCAGCACAACAGATATACATGATCACAAGTGGCTAAAGCTTCATTAAAATATCTTCAGGGCTTCAAAAATAATTCTCCAGACAAGGTGACAAGTTACTGGATTAAATTTTTCTTTGCCATGTTCTTGAACTTGATGGAGGTGATGTGGCTATGGTATGCAACACACTTTCTATACATTATAACTAGGTAAAATTTCATTAAAATATTTTCAGTTTTTTAAAACGTGTACTCCAGACAAGGATAGAAGTCAAAGAATGAGTTTCTCTTGCCATAACCTCAAAATTGAGGCTATGGCATGGGACATACCATCCTTATGTAATACAAAATGAAAGAGCATCATTAAAATATCTTCAGTGGCTGAAAAATCTATACTCCACACATAGATAAGGTTACAGAATTATATTTTCCACTACTGCAAACTTGAATTTGAAACATTGGTTCTAACTATGGTATTACACATGCTATGGTACCAGATATGATGTCTAGTCATGTTATATACTTTGTCAAACTTTCACAAATGGTATTTACTTTGCCAAACTTTCACAAAAATCTCTCCAGTCATTACAAAGTTAAGAGCTGGCGAAGCAAATGTTAATAAATTAATGGACATATAAATGGACAATGATGAAACTTGATATGCCAGACATAAGATGGGCAAAAAATGGGTGAAAGTGATTGGTGGGAAGAGATGACATAGCATAAAAAAATACACATATAAAATGTGCTGAGAATAATATGGTATAAATATTATCAAGTTTATTTATATCAAATCCTAACTGAATAGAATTTGTATTTAACTGAAGGCTTCATTCAGTTAGAATAATGTTATGTGACTAATAGAAAATGAACTTTGTTGGGTTAGTTCTTTTAGAGTGGGTTTTACTGCTATCAGGCAACTAAATGAAACCAATGACCAAGGAAACTGAGTCTCGGTGAGCAAAAACTGGTCTCAGTACTTCATTATTCTTACATATTCTAACAATCATTCAAAATTCCACATTTTGTTTTTACCAATGAAATGATGACTTATAATGTAATTAGATTTTATTACTCCATGAAGTAGTACACTTTAACATGTACTATCCACCACCTCTATCGAGAGATTACCTGCTTTAACTGATGGCAAATTTAGTTCAATGTTTGAACTTTGAATGTTGGAGTACCTCTATTAAAGGATCACTTTTCCTCAGATCAAATTGTGGGATTCCCAAGATTGTCTCTTGAGACTAAGCTCTGCTGTTAATATCTTAAAATCTGATGAAAAAAATATTTGCAGTCACTTAATTACTATGTGAGTTTTGTTTTCTCAAACACTGTTTAGCCCTAATAGAGCAAGGTTAATTTCATACCGAATGTTGCCAAGATGTAAGAATTTTGCTCAGTATAATGTGAATCAAACTGTTAACATGTATCTTCTATCACAATATGGGCGGGTGGTGGTGGAGGTACTAATTTGTTATCCTGAAATTATTTAAAACTTTACATGAACATATACATCAAATAAATATTGCTTAAATTATCCAGAGATCTTACATGGCTCTTTGAGATCTCTGTCAAAAGAGGTTTTAGTAAAAAAAATACAACAAAAAAAAATTCAACTAGGCTTTCTCATCATGTTCTGAAAAGTAATTTTTCTGGCAGGGGTGATGTAACATATTGTGGTTATATATTGTTGTTATAAGATGAAATCATTTTTCTTATAAGTGCTTATTTTATTCAGTGTTTAAGACATGCCTCCTACATTAGTGTCTTTAAGCAGAATGGTATTTAATGATTTAATTATACGCTTCAAACAGAAGTTTTGAATGAATTTAGGAAGTATGTTTATATAAGTTATCAAAGAAAGATACATTTTTTTATTTCACTCTAACAATGTCTATTGGTAACAAACTGTGATAAATGAAGCAAAATTTACTCAAAATTCCTGAGTGGGGAAAGGTAGATATTATAGTGCCATGTGACTGGCTAGAGAGACTCTGGGTCTATACTGTTTGCACTGGTAAATATGGTTATCAAAAAATTTTGAATTACTTATTGGTCTTCCTCTGATGTGAGAGTGCCAAGTTTTTGTCTTTGACAGTGTCCAGTAGAGACCTGGCCAAGGCTTGCAGATCAGACATGGCCTGTGCGTTGGCTGTTGTAAAATTAGGGTTGTCCAGAAGCTGCTCCGCTGTAAAATAGGTTGATAACTTCACTTTCTTTAATAGATGGTTCATGGTAAACTTATTATTTCATGCATACGTCATTATCAAATTTCTTATTTAAAATCTCAACTGTATTCATTCCAGAAAATTAATGTCAACTATCAGCTTTCTGATTCTCTTACATAAAAAAATGATTCAGATTGAAAAGAATATGTCTGGGCCAATGCAACAATGTGATAAAGTATACAGCTACACTTATTCAAGGTTTTAAATTAGATTTTTTTCAAAATGATAATGAAAACACTGAGCAGCTGCAAACTGGCAAAAGTTGATAAATCTAGCACATTCAAGTTCAACTACCTGGGATATATATATATATATATATATATATATATATATATATATATATATATATATATATATATATATATATATATATATATATTAGAGACAAGGCATTCAGAAAGCCGAGGAAGGGATAATAGCAAACCTCGCTACAAAGAGAGCCAAGAGGAAGGCGAACCAACATCAGCCCTAACAAGAATCCATCTTCACATGCAGCAAGTGCATCAAAGATTGTCATGCAAGAGTTGGACTCTTCAGCCACTTGCGACAGTGCAGATAAAGCACCAAAACAGGTAGCTACACCATCGTCTCTCGAAAATGGATGGATGCCAACCAACCAACATATATATATATATATATATATATATATATATATATATATATAAAAATAAGTCATTGAGCATAAATAAGATAAATTTGAGTAACCTTTTTCTGTGTGCATCCACTGTGGGTAAAGTCAATGGTATTGTTTTTGCCTGAAAGACCAACCGGAATGTCATTCTTAAATGAGAAATATAACTAATAATTCTCTGAGCCAGATCAAATCAACTTAAATAAATATCAGACCTTGTTTTTGTGTCATAACCATCCCACCACTGCGATTCTGTCCCAGCTTCATACAACCCTTGGTTTTCTTCCTTTCAAGCAAGGTCTATAATGAAACAATATGCCTGTAGTTTAAAGAGATGTATATTCAGAAAATAAACAGAAGTACAGTAATACTTAGATATGACAACAATAACACAACATCAAAACAGCATTAGATTGAAAAACACTTTATCCTTGGTGATTTTTATCCACCATCGCTGACATCCAGATATTAAAAAAAAAAGTCATTTCTTGCTGTCCTGATACTTTATGCACTAATGAAAACTAAATTTTCCAAAATATTTCATCCACAAAATTAATAACTTTATTTTCAGGACTGTGCATTGATGCATGCAGGAAGTTCAATGCTTGTGGGCAATGGTCTTGGCAAACTGGGTTATATTATAACTTTGCTTGCCACTACAGAACAATTTTGTGGTAATGTTTCAATACTGCCTTTTACAAATAAGAATTCTGATTGCAATTTTAGTGTTTGTTTTTTGTTTCAAAATGCTGTCAGTCTGTATATCATGTACGTGCAATACTACTGATAGTAAGCGTGAACCGATCTTAATTCAGGTAATTATTGTACATTAACTTCCGTAAACTCTAAGTTCACAAACCATGGCAGATATGATGTTGGTTAATCTGTTTGAGTCAAGCTTTAACAAAATGAACTAATTAAATCCCAGTGAGTTTCAAAAAATGTCAGAACTTATTAACATGATCCCGATTATAATAACATACAAAAACTACTGACTGAAGCCATTTCTGATATTTTTCATAATGTAAAGATTGGGCTTGACAACAAAATATATCACCAAACTGATCTTAAATCTTTTCATACTATCTTACTGCAGAAGATCTGAAAGATAATCCATACTTTCCTTCAGAAATGCTTGAAGCAATCACAACAACTTGAAATAAGGCAATGTTTGCACAAAATATGTATAGTCAAACTGTTTAGAATGGTTCAGGAATTTTAATAATGAACCCAGTATTTTTTTTATATAAATTTTATGACAGAAAGACCAAACCAACTATGTACAAAATGAGGTTATCAAGGGGAAATCTGCCAATGACTAACAATGAGAAGAATTTGCTAAAACATCTGCTGGAGATGTTGATTGTTTTATCAGAAATAAAAGTCAACCCAGTTTAGCTTAATGGAGAAAGGAAAACAAACATACTAACCCACATACATGTTTTAAAACTTTTAGTGACACAAGCTCGTTTACTTTAATGAGAATGTGAATTGTTTAAATCAAGTGCTTACATATATTGCAATGGAATAATCAAGAGTTTTAGAACATATAAGATGTTATGTTGCCACCTACTTACAACACTTACAATGAAAAATTGGGTAATCAATACAGATTCATTGCTTGAAAGTCATCTATTCAAGCACCTGATATAACATTCCTTAGTTTATGCTCCAATTTGAATGTTTAAGTATTCATTGGGTTTTTAAAAAACTTACTTGGGTGTCCAGAAATTTCAGCTTATTACAGTAATTGTTTAGCTGAAGCTAAATAAAAGGGAAATTAAAAACAGCAGTTTTGCTTAAAAAAGAAAAATAATAATATATACTAGGTAATTTAAACTCTCTATTTTACATTTTAAATTAAATAAAGTATTGGCAAGCAAAGGATATACCTTGTACTTGGAGACTGTAGCCATACCTTGTACTTGGAGACTGTAGCCATAGCCATAGATTTCTCTTCTTCCATCTGTTTAATGCGTTCAGAAAGATACCTAGGGAATCAAAATACAATATAGGATTGGTTTTGTTTGGTGTTTTAAGGCATAGCAACACAGGAAAGTTATTTGTGCTGAGGCAACTGGGGTAAGGTGCCTTGCCCAAAGAAACAACATGGCAGCCAGTGTGAGTTGATCTGATGGTAGGAATCAAAATCATGCCCTTTCAGATGCAAGTCCAGCATGCTAACTACCAAGACACCATTTCTCTCCCTCCATTAGCTGTCTTATGATACACTGGAAAGCCCATAGGGGCTTTTCTACATAACAGAGCCCTCTAGGGTTAGTTTAAAGGAAGTGGCTTTTATTTAGAAACAAAAGCCCTTTGAAGGGACCAAGCCACTGCTGGCTAAAAAGAACTTACAGGGGTCTATGATAAGTTAATTTCATTTTATTGTTTTTAAATAGTGAGCACTAAACTATCGTTGACAGTCATGAGAAACCAATTTTTCTAGTAAAACGTTTGATAGATAATATTTACCTGATCATAATACCTAGGAGAATTTCTACTACTTTGCAAATCCAGTCCTCATAGATTAAAATATTTTAGCTAAAGAGCGAAAAGTTATCTATCCACCTAGGTGCCAGTTGGATAGAGTGATCTCCCATTGATACCAGGATTGGCATTAAATCCAGTGAAATCATCAGTTACTACAAAAACAGAAGAAATCGCTCTCTATATGGTGGAGAGGCTGGGAAGGTGTATGTGTATTTTGAAATTTTAAAAAGGGTTAATATTATTGAAGAATCATATTTTACTAGAAAAAGTTGGTTTCCTCTTCCAATATGTAACCCAATCACAATACCTTAGGAGAATAGGTAAAAGGCTGAGGAGATAAATCCTCTTAGCCAGGTGAAACCATCTCCAGTCCAAAAACAGGGAAGAAGCTTTGAAAGAGAAAAATTTATTCTCCTGCAAGTCCAGTGTAAGTCATGAAGCTGTATCCTTATGAAGCTGTTTAACAACCTTGAATGATAACCTTATTTTGCTCCATGGGTAAGGGTCTACTAGACTGAGCTGATCCTTTTAGGATGAAAGATATCTGAGATAAAAACTGGAGAAGTGTACTCTGATCTCCATAACACAGCACAGATAATAACAGAGAAACTGTTTCACAATGTTTGTTGTAACTGTCTTAATCATGAGTCGAGATGAAGCAAATTTATTGGTGTATGTATTTCCAACATGCAGAACAGATCACCCATTTTATCCACAATAAAAGTGTCTGTGTTGATATATTGTCCTTTCCCTCTTCTGAGGTCAAGAAGTGGCATGATCTCACTTGATACAATGGCAAAGTCCTCCTTAAGTTCCAAGCTTGCAATGGGTCCTGTAGGTGATTTTGAGATGAAGTGTCCAGAATTGACAGGTTTTATTATCAAAGTCTGATTACCCATGAACGCTAGCCTGTTGTTGGCAATGATAGCAAGGAGAATCATTAGCAATTCTGACCCACTTCGTTGCAACTACATAGAGATGGGTCCACCAATAATACATATTTAGTAATTATGCCTGCCATTTGCCAGTGAAGAGAGGTGGACTAATGAGGCTCGAGATTAGTTCATATGGTGTTTTGTTCCACCAGTTTGGTACACATCATAAATTCTACTTAGGCAAGGATCCAGTGTCACTGGATTGATGAAATTCAAATGAACAGAAGATGAGGCAGGTTTATGGTTTGTCTTATATACTCTCTTCCATGACAATGCAATGAGCCAGTGATTGTAGAATGGTTGATTTTTATTGTGATTGGTGCTATTTCTTGTCGAAGTTAGCTATGGAGATAAGGATGCCTATAGTGGAATAATATTGTTGTTATGGAGCCTAATGCCATGTTACAGCAGAAGATAGACTATACAAGGTGGCCAGTATAATTGGTGTAGGATGAACAAAGAAAAACCCCAGAAAAGTCAACTCCAGACAGACCGAGGTGAGATGGCAGTGATCTATAATAGTGAATGCTTTTGTTTCGAGGTGATTCTGCCGTGAGACTGATGAGGTTGATTCAAGATTTCACATTTGAGTGGAATAATCAGGATGAAAAGACATTGATTATTTGCTTCCTGCATCACCTTTGGAAAATAAGATAATGGAGGAGTGAAAACATTTGGTTCTTCCAGTTTACAGAAAGAGCATCAATTATTATGCCATTTGAATCTGGGAATGGAGAGACAGAAGTTGGGATTCTGGCACTCTATCATATCACCAATTGGTCTATCATAGGTTGAGCCCACTGGGTACCGAGTAAGTAACAGTCCATTATATTTGTATTAGTTGTAACGGGACAATGAGTCTGCCAATATATTGGTCAACTTTCAATGTTGAACTTGGACACATTTGCTGTTTGGGGTATCACTTTAGAAAATCTCAAACAAGAAAACAAAGGTCAGGGTATTTAGTTCCACCTTGATCTTTGAGATAAGTCACCACAGTAGAGTTATCAGAGAGAATGAGAACTCCAGGCACCAATGAAAAACTATGAAAACGGTTTTCTTCTCAAGAATGTTATATGTAAATAATGATTCTGAGGAGGCCACACTCTTCTGGCATCCTGAAATGGTAGAGAAATTCTTCTCCCAGTCCTCTGCGTTCATATCTATATTGACTGTGATTGCCAGAGATTGTTCTTGCAGAGGAATCTTCAATGTAAGTCTGGTGTTATTTCCCTGCCTTCAAGATGCAACCTCATATTATCCAATTGTGAAAGTCGCTCCAAAGGTCAAAGGTTCAGCCTCCATTTGTACTACAAAATCACTGTAATGGGAATCCACAAAGGTAACCTAGGATTAAAATGTTTGCTGCCACAATGAGCAAAACCCAGTAAACCCCAAAAGGCAAAAATGACCTTTGATTTGGCACCTAGTTCAATTAGGTCTGATTTTCTCAATTCCACCACAAATGTGCATATATTTTGGAGGCCATATCTGAACAATATTTGTCCAGAACCAATTAAATATTTGTAAAAGTGTTTCAGTGAAAACCTTATGATAATGTCACCATTTATGCAAAAGGAATAATGAATACAAGATTTCTCAGAATGACATTATGGTACCATACTGAAGGAAAGATAAGCACCATTTTCAAATCAGAACCAACTACATATTGTTATATCATTTTAATGTAAACCATATCAGCCATTCAGAAGAAGTCACCCTATACACATTTTCTGGATGGATGTCAAGACAGTCATTTGGGAGGTTGGACATGCATCTTTTCAACACTGGTATAAGTACATACTGAAGAAAGAACATTTATTAAAAAACAAAATACAAGTGTCCATGTTACTACCTATTCTGACAAGTGGCTGTTACAAGATTTGTCAAATTTTTGAAGGTCACATTGACATTATTTTCATTTATAATCATCTACATATATTGGGACCTGATTTAGTGAAAACAACATGTCAATATAACCATTCCTTAAAGAGAATAACAGCATTTTCATCGTGGCTGCCATGACTATCACGATGATCATGATCATAAAACTAGATATCGTAAGAAGTCCTTTGGACTTCAGTGAAAATCTCATGTACATATGACCACCTGTCAAAAAGAAGTGGCTGTAAGAGTTCTAGGATGCTTAACATAGTGGCCATATTCGAGTTGTAACTGGCAACATTTTCATATAGGACCAACTAGACATCATAAAAAGTGAAAACCCTGTGTCACAATTACAATCTATTCAGGAGAAGTGGCAATAGCAAAATTTCAAAAGAAAGCACCATAAATTCCAAAATGGCAGTTTTCATTTAAGACCAACTAGATATCATAAGTCTTTAATGAAAGCACCATATTACTACAATGATTAATATAGAAAATAGCTAATACAAGATTCTGAAAATGGCCACCATGCTGACCATATTGGATGTCATACCAACACCATTCTCATTTAGGACCAAACAGACACAATAAGAAGTCTATTTGTGAAAACCCCTAGCTGGTAGGGCATTTTGTTTCAGATAGACAGTGATAACAAAATTTGGTGGCCATTTTAGAGGTTTTGAGATTAAGGTTTAGAGCTGATTAAAATATGGTCATTTTGGAAATCCTTGTTGTCATTACTCTTCCTGAACTGATAGTTAAACTGAATGCATTTTCTTTTTATGGTAGTGCAGTCTTGTACTAAACTCTTTTATAAAAATTGAACACAATAAAGATTTTTGGCACAGAAATTAATTTTTCTATATAATGACTTTCACATTAAACTGAAAAATGTTAAACTTGCAGACAATTTACCCTTTCAAAAGAAAATACAATACTGCCAAATATCATGTAATTAACTTTTTTCTTTCAAATCTATGATATTAATCACAAAAAAACCAACCTAAAACATTCTTACTTGTTTTCCATGACAAGAGCATCAATATCCAGGATTCGCTTTTCATCCCCTTTTAGAATGTAGTTCAGTTCTTGATTCAACCTTTCATACTTCATTTTGTAAGCATCCTTTTCCCTCTCTAGTTCTTCCTTTTCATCCAAAACCTGCTGCAAGTCTCTCTGTAGCTGGAGAAACTAGCAAAAGAAATGGTTAGTTGCTCACAAACAGAGAGGTAAATATAAAGATTTATATGTGTAGTATGCATGTATGCATTCTGTGAGTTAGATCTCCTGCCCACTGTATATAAGAACCAAATGGACTAATCAGATGTGTTAACTGCAATGTGGAAACAAGACAAGGATCTTTTCTAAACCCAGTTCTTTGTTCTCTTTTTGTTAATGATTTAGTTCAAAAGTTATGAACTAAGTGTGATAAGGACATTTTCATCACAAAGTATATACCAAAAATCTTGCCTTATTTTATGTAGATGATGTTATTAATTGTGATGAAACTGTATGGCTATTGCAATAATAAATTAATGCAATAGATGAATTTTGTATTCAACCAGAAATGGAAATTAATCAAGCAAAAAAAAATTGTCATTTCAATGGTGACATTCTGTGAAATTATGAGCATTAGTATCATATGTGCAAACATACTGAAATAGTGTCATTTTATAAATATATAAGGTTGCTTGTCACACGGAGGTTGAGCTGGATAAAGGCTAAAAATAGGCTTGAATTACAAGCATTGAAAGAAGAATCTAGAAATTTTAGGTACCAACATATATTTGGATGATTACATATAAAGAATATATATAAAATATCAGATGCTATTGTGAATCCAATCTTATGTTATGGTTCAGAAATATGGGGGTATCAATATTCACCAGAAATAAAAGCACCACATCGAAGCTCTTGTAAAAGATATCTTAACATACCAATTATGTGAATAATTTTTTAGTCTTGGTGAATGTGGACAAAATACCCTTTTGAGAATAACTTATATGTTCAGATGTGTATAGTACTGGACTGAAATTATACATATGCCAACAAGCAAACATTCTTTGCATTGTTATTTAGTAAAACATGTTATGAGCAACCTCTGCTTGCAGCAACCATCTGTCATTCCCAACCACAATAGTAATGCATGGATCAATTTTATTATATAAATGCTCTATCAAGAGAGACCAGCCACTGAACACGACCAGCAACCACAATGTCTTGGCAAAATATGCATTTTGACACTGCTATGTACATCTGCATCACAAAATTAGGGATACACTCCACTGACCTTAATTTAATTTATTAATGTATGTCTTCTTTGAATTAGGCAGTTGACTTTTGTCTTGGAATAAATGGTTCAGTTTCTGGATGAGATAACTGATTCCTTTTATTTCATTAATTGTTAGATATACAATACACATGCATAAATTATTCATATTTTCCCACAGCCTAGTCAAAACCATCTTTACATTTGATATTACAACTGAGCACTAACAATTTTAACATCTAGAACCTTCATGACAATGGACAAATTATCAAAAAAAAAAAGATAAATTTTAATGCTGGAGAAAATAATTATTGTAGATGAAAGAAGTAAAAAAGAGCACACCACTCATAAAAAGCGGTTTAAACATCTTTAAAACAAATTTAGGTTGTTTTTACAAAAAAGAAGTAATTCAGAAACAATTTCATATGCTAAAATGTGATCTTTATATGTAAATGTAATTTTATGTTTAATGACAGAAGGATATCTTTATCACTATATAATTTTGTTTTTTGATGAATGCATACCATATTTAAGCAAGAAATATTAATAAAGAATAGAATATTATGTACAGTGATTGTGGTTATTTTTCTTGAAAATGTTCTGAAACTGGACCATGGAAACTGGTCTTTTTGTACAAGCCTGTTATGAGAAACCACTTTTGTTGGCAGAATGGGCGGTCTCTCATAAGGGGTTTTACTGTACCTCTTCTCTGGAACCCTCTAGCTGTTTGACCAGATCCTCCCTTTCATGAGCTGGGAAGTGCCTAGTATTCATACCTTCATCTGTTGTTCCAACCCTTTGTCTTGCTATCTGTTCCCGTAGCAGCTGGAAGAATAAATGTAATGGCATACAAAGGAGATATGTTTTCTCAAAGAATCATACTTAACCCATGCATGTGAAAAGTGGATGTCACGTAATTGTGCTAACAATGTTTTTGATTAGAGAGTTCAAGTCCAAGAAGTAGAACAAGAGTACCATTAACTGAACATTATATATCCAGTGTTTACTGTACTTACCATATACATTGCGACAAGATAAAACAAATATTTTTTGTCCTGTCCCAGAACTTATGGTGAAACTTTATTCACCCAGGTCATATGTCCCAAGACTTAAGAAACTAAATAAATTTATGCTGAATTTACACACACACCAAAATGAATGATAAAAAATACTTATTTGAAAACAAAATGAAAGAAACTAACTTTTTCTTGTTATCATTTATTCCTCTTTTTTCCATCATGAGCATTAAAGAAAATATATATCCAAGAACTCCCTACAGTGGTCCCTCTCTTATCCAGCCACCCTTCTACACTGGGAATGTGGCCTTATAAGATGGGTGGCCTTTCCAGAAGGGAACTATATTTGTGAGATGTGTATATAGTAGGAAAGCTACTTAAAGCAGTTAATATCTTCATTTAAAGGTCTCTTTAATTATTAAAATGTTCTTCTTGTCTTATAAAGAGGGTTATTTCAAGTAACTTAAATTAATACAGTGGTCCCCCTCTTTTACAGCTACCCCTTCTGAATTGGGAAAGTGGCCTTAAAAGAAAGGTGGCCTTTCCATGGGGGGAGGCTAAATTTTTTGTGAGAATTAAATGCAATGTATGTAGTAAAAGAGCTACATACTTCAGAGCATTTAATATCTTTATTTAATATCTTTAAAAGTAACCTTAATTATTTAAAGGTTCTTCTTGTCTTAAGAATAGACTTATTTCAACTGAATATACAATAATAGTTTTTATTCCTGACATAAACGTGATATGTGAGTGGATATTGATGTCATGCACATTGCAAAACTATTCAAAAACATCATTTAAATCTTGGTACATACATAATTCTCTTTCCATTTATTTATTTTCCAACTGCTGCTGAATAATTTCATTTATCAGTTACGACATTGTTTATTCAAGACTTTTCAGCATCAAATTAATTTATCTGAGCTTTTCCACATAAAATTGTTTGGCAAGTCCCCCATCCTCACACAAACTGATGTCATTGAGTATGTAACAGACTTTCTTCTTAAGTAATATGTCCCCATTTACATGATGACATGCTAATGTTTTGCAATGATTTATTCAAATGTTGCTAACTGTATGCAATTTAATTATGAGGATGAAACTTTTGCAGAGTCGATGAAATGACTTCATCATAAAGGAAGCTATAAACGTATTGTCAAATAATTTTTCTGTCTTTGCCTGGCACCTTATTTTTTTCAAGGTTAATTTCTGTTTGTGTGCTAATGCACAAAATCTATTTTTAGCCTATGCTGACCCTGTTATAATCTTGACAATTATGCCTAGTTGTAATCATCAAAGAGAAGAATTTAACAAATGTGTCAAGTCCAAAACTCTAACATGTCATTGTTAGGAACATTTCTTGTAAACATCAGCTTTTTTAGACAATTATATACTGTAATATTAACCATAATGACCATTCAGTCAACACTTCTTTCAGTAATGGAAACATGACACTGGGTGACATGTATCAATGATAGAGATAATCTTATTGCTTACCTTACGTCACAATGTTAATTAATTACTTTTTCTGGATACATTTGAAATAAAAAGTAGCTGCTTGTGAGGTGAATATATTTAATTTTTGTACTAATATGCTGGCATATGGTCGCATTAGAGGGTGTACATTCTTGAGGGGTACTTTTGAATACAAACTTGTCGGTGCCAAGGCATTCTGGCCATAAGAAGCAGATGACCACTGGTGGGGAAAGGGGCCATTCAAAAAAAGGACTACTATATATGTATTTTCTGCATCCATATTGTAGTGTATCAGAACACACATGGCACATTGTACACTGAAATGTATATAGAGAAACGAATTTGTGTTTGTTTGCAATCAAAGGTTTTAATATTGATATCATACTGAAAATTGGATCCAACAAAATTGCAACAAGAAAGCCAGAGGGAAATATCAACCAACTGCTTGACAGCACCTGCTATTCATGTATAATATGGTGAAAGGTGCAAAATAACCATGACTGTATTATATTCAGGTTAACAATAAAATGGTATCTCATAAATAAAATCATTATTTGAAAATACATTCACTGCAAATGCAAATGATATTCTTTTTGCTAGCATGGGTTACAAAAAGTATCATTAAAGCAAGTTATTGCTGAGTAAACTATTCACCATCATTAATCAATGCCTGTTTGTATCAATTAAGATTACAAATGGCAAGCAAATAGAAGCCCAGGTGGTGAATAAACACAACTGGCACTAAATACAACATAAAATGCAAAAGTTATTTTATTACAAAGTAAGCTGACCTTGGAAGCTAACACTAGATTGTTTCAAGTTTGACGAATTTTTTTAATTACAAAGTCCTTTTACTAGTATTGATGAGACTTTTGAAAGTAAATTGAAACCTTGGTAAAGTTTCAAAAGGGAGACAATCTAGTGCTCATGTAATGCTGAAGGAGGAGAAAATGAATCATTTGATGAATTCATGAAGGCCAGAAAGAAGATAATCTTGCAGACAATATAATCATTGATATAGATGAAACTCCAGTCTACTTTGATCTCATTTCTGGGTGGATTTTTTATATGGAGGAGGATAAAAGTGGGGGAATTTGCAAGACTAGTGCAAACAGAATCTTACTTTAGTGCCTGTAGTGTCCACTTCAGTTTGTGCTGCCTCCATGATGATTTTTCACAGCATGAGGAAGCTAAAAAATATTCATGCACCGAACAGATGTATGTGTGCAGGAAAAGGTTTGGTTTGATGAGATACTGCTGCAGCAGATTAAAGAATTTTGTCTCAAGTATATAGTTTAATATTTTTTAAAAATAAAATTGAAGTTTGCATGCACTTTGTAACATAATTCTTGAGCGATTCAAAAGTGTCCCAAAACATGCGACTTGAAAAAAAGCAATGTGTCCAAGTGCACAAGTGACAGTGCACAAAAAATTACTTTAAAAAATAATTTATGGTGTCCTGACAAATTGGGTTTCAATATAAACAGTAAATAAGGCAATAGTCCTACATATGCATTACCCAGACAAGGTTCGCTCTTGACATTATTGATCAATGGGTCTCAATGACCAAGAACTATGGTCAAAGCATGCTTGACTTTAACAAAATGTACTGTGCATAATTTTTCTAATGATACTTTGATTGACCATGACCTTGGACCTTTAGACCAGAGAATTTATAGGCTTCTTTAATATCCTATGTGAAAAAAATTCACAAAGTTTGGTTAAGAAACTTACTTTTGAAAGGAAGTTCTTCAACAATATCCGTGTTTCTTAGAGTCACAATGACCTTAAACTTAGGATCCCAAAATCAATAGGCCTCTTCCATTTCTTTACAAGTACTCCACATACTTTGGTCAAGGTAAAAAGTCTAAAACAAAAGTTATTATATATATATGTGTGTGTGTGTGTGTGTGTGTGTGTGTGTGTGTGTGTGTGTGTGTATGAATCGGATTTTTAATTAAGTTTTAAAAAATTCAGTCATATCACTATGTCTGCAATGTGGAAATTAATAGTGATGTCCAGCACTGGGTGTGTGTGATTTAGATTTTTAACGTAGCTTTAACAATTTCTCAGTCATATTGCTACGATGTCTGCAGTGTGGCAGTTTATAGTGATGTATAGCACTGGGGCATCATGCCACAGACATGTAGCATGATGTCCCACCCAGTCAAATTATCCTGACACCAGGCCGACCAGTCCTAACACTAACCTCTTAATGCTGAATGCCAAATGAGGCAGCTGTTAGTACCATTTTGTAAGTCTTTGGTATGACTTGGCTGGGGATCAAACCCACAATCTTCCGCATCTGAGGCAGACGCTCTAACCACTGGGTATCATGCTTCAAACATGTAGCATGACATCCCACCATATCACATTATCCTGACTCCAGGCAGACATTTCCTAAGACTAACCTCTTAATGCCATATGCCAAGCAAGGCAGCAGCTATTACCATTTTTTTCATATAAGTCTTTGGTATGACTCAGCTGAGGTTTGAACCTATGACATCCCACATCTGAGGCAGATGCTCTAACCTCTTAGGCCATCAGAGTGGTCAAAGTTATTATGTAAAAACCATTTTTCTGGTTTCAGTCACAGCAACCTCAATATACTTTTTTCTTACAAGTGCATTCCATTTACAAAGTTTTGTCCAGAAGTGTATTATAGAACTAATGTTAATTGTCTGGGGAAAAAAAAAATCTCTCACTCACTGTAGCTTTGCACATGACCTAAAAAGTTTGGGCAAGGTATGTGATGCAGGATATTTTTTTATTAAGCAGAAACCATTTTATCCCTTACATCAGTGACTTTGACCTTTGATAGAATACTATTTATATACAGAACCAACTAAATATTACAATTGGCATTTGGATGAAAATTCCATGTCAATATGACATTCCATTTTTTTTTAGAAGTAATAAAAAGATTTTAAGATAGCTGCAATGGTGGCCACACAGCATGTTAGACTGGCATCACTTTTATTTACTTCCAACTAGACATCATTTGAAGCTTTCTTGCAAAAACCAAAGATATAAATTTTCATCTAGAAGTAGCAAGAAGATTTTCATGATGGCCCTTGTAGTATGAAAACCAGATCAGCAGAGTTTTTATTTAAGACCAACCAGTCATAATGAGAAGTCATCCCATAAAAACTCTATGTCAATATGACTTTCCATTCAGAAGGACTAGTGACAAACAGATTTTCATATTAGATGTCTGACCAAAACCATTTAGAAGCATCTAAATGTCACAAAAAGTCTCCTGGTGAAAATCCCAAGTTTTTATGACTATCTTTTCAAGAGGAGTAGTAATAAACATGATTTTCCAGATGGCTACAATAATGGCCATATCTGACATCAAACTGGCATCATTTTCATTTAGAAGCAACTAAACATCAAAAGAAGCCTTTTTGGAGAAAACCTAAGTTTGATATAACCATCCATTCTGGACGAGAAGTGAAGACAAGATTTTCAAGATGACTGCTATGGTGGCCATATTGGATGTCTAAGTAGAACCATTTTCATTTAGGTACAACTAGACCCCAGGAAGAATAGGTATGTAAAGTTTCAATGAAATCCTCAAAGTTGTTTAGAAGGATTGATTGATTGAATGATTGAATTTTAACGGCGCACCAGCACTTTTAGGCTATTTAGCGCCATACAGTAGGTCATATTTGTAAAAAAGTTCAATATTGACCAGCGATATAGTAAAAAATCCATAGTAGATAAATATAAAATGGTAAATGTTGGTAACAGTTAACGATATTGGTTCCCGATCAACGGGAGATGTAAATGATGTATCTTGATGAAAAGATGTAAATAATAGTTGGTATTTGTATTAGTTAAAAATTAGTTTGGGTAAGGTCATAAAAAGTTACAGTTTAAAATAAAGATTTACTTCCTTTAGGAAATCTAAAATACTAGTGATTTGAATAGTATCAAAAAGTTCCTGCATGTCGTGTACATTATAGTATTTATCACGCGTAGGTTGCAGGTCGAAACACGTGGTCATAAAGTGTTCAACAGTAAATGGTACATTACAAGGAACGCACTCTGGTGGATCTTCACCTTTTAGTATGTGTGAGTGGGTAATGTATGTATGACCGATTCTGATTCTTGCAATGACAACCTCCTCCCTACGAATAGTTCTGTAGGAAGGTGTCCATTCTCCCAAGATTGGTTTGATGGCATGAAGTTTGTTATTGATTGCATCATCCCATGATACCTGCCACTTTTAGAAGGAGTAGTACTAACAAACCTGTGTTAACCAACAGATAAGACAACAGACAAATGATGATGGACAACAGACACCAGGCTATGACATATGCTCTCTGGTCTATGACTATTTGAGCTAAAAATCATAAGTCATGTACCTCAAATTTCATTTATCCATGCCATGTGGTTTTTGTGCAATCATGCATGAAGCAGTAGGAGTAAAGAGTAAAATAAGTTTAAGATGACGCTATTGCTGAATTTGTAAGATTAAGGTATAAGGTACAATGGAAAAAATAGCATATCTGTTTATCATAGTCAAAGGAGATAAAAATAGTTACCATATATACTCATGCATAAGCTTGTTGCACATAAGCTGACCCCCTGAACTTAATAGGTAAAAACATTAAAAAATGCATGACCTGCATATACATTGACACACAAGTCTGTAATGATACCACAAGATGCAGTAAGTCCTAAATGCAATTATTTAGGTAATAATTAACATATGAACAAAACAGAATAATATGGCTTATAGGAGTACTTCACTTACCTTGATGTCCCCCTGAGCATCATGAAGCTTCTGTTTGAGATCTTCCATTTCAAACTGCTGGGATTTATTGTGTTCCTTTGATTCAAACAACAGCTTTGCCAGACTCTAGTAAAATAAATAGAGCTAATTATAAATTATACAAAATAAATTAATTTCTGAAATTCTAAAAGCCATCTCTCTACAAAAATCACTTAACACAGTACACTACTTTTTCTTCTGTAAATATGGCTTTCTTTTTAATACAATTTTATTAATGCATGCATACAATGAAGATAAATCAGAAATCAAGTATCATAAAACATCATCAAGACTAAATTTTAGCGAGTTTTCTTTTAAAAAGTTAGTCACACATTCATGGAGTCAAGGAACAAGATACATAATATCAACATGGGAAAACAAGACCAATACTAAAATCCTTTCCACACAGCCTGCAATGGGTCTGAATATGCATTTGAATGGAGCGATGTATTATGTAATTCATGTATTCACCTCTGAATTTGTTTATAGTCTTTTTCTAATTCATCTGTGAAATCATTTGAAAAACAACATTTTTGCTCCCAACTCATGCATTGACTAGAATAAATCTGACCTGACTTTTTGCATCAAATCAAAATGACTGTTTCTGTACAAGATAGGAAATAGAACAAAGAATCTGACAGCAAAGATTAAAAAAATGCAAACCAGTCTGCTCTCTCCTAACTAAGCTATACAGCTACTGTAAATAGAAACCTTGATCAAAAGTAGGAAAGTATTTTTCTTGGAAATAGGGCAACTGCTATAAATAGAACATAACACTGTTCAGAAAGTGCATGCCAGTCTAAAGACAAGTGCATTCTTACCTGGCAGTTAGGTAGAAGCCTTCTTTTATATAATACGGTCTGTGGGATTATTGGGATGTTAATAGAAAATTAGAAAACAAATTATTATTTTTTTTAAAGCGGGATATATTGAAAACACCTAATCCGGATATGTTTACGTGTAAGGCATAATTTAGTGAAAAAAAGCATAATGATTACACCAAAAGCATAACGGTTGGCATGTATGCAGTACGATATCAGAATGTAAGGAAACAGTGTTATACTTTGTTCAAGCAATATATTAGATGTCAAATTCAGACACAATGATCTATGTAAAAATTATTGAATATTTTTAATCTGTGTACATGCATTATGGATGAACTGCATGCCACGATGGCACGATAGTTAATTGTGTTGATACCCTATTAATGATATACATTAGACATGAATACGTGTATATGTGCCAATGCAATGTTCTCTGAAAAAGTAAAATACGGTTACAACTCTGCAATTAATGTGACCCAGCTATTAATGCGATCCAATATTTTGGACCCAAATTATCGCACTATAGCAGTGCTCCACTGTATCCTGAAAGGTAATTTAGATAACACAATTATTGTTTTCTTATTGTCAGGATATTTCCTATAAGAAAATTTACTCTGACAGTGCAATACATGATGGGAATATTCACATATTTTTACATGTTAGTAACATGTGAATGAAAAAATTTAAAAAAATATATTTAATCAACAAATTTATGTATGTAACTATTTAGCATATAATGTGAAAATATTAATTTTAGCAGACTTCTCAACTTATTTAAAATCTGGGAGAGTCTGTGATAAGATCATTTGTACAAGGTTTCCATTTAAGGGGCATGTGTGGCAACTTTAAATTTTAGCTTTCAGAGATAAAATAAGACCAATTTGGTGATGTAAATTATTTTTGACTGATTTTTAGCTAACTGCTCTTGTTAAATGTAATCAAAACAATTTAACTAGTAAAATATTCTGTCTTTGCAGTACTACAATATACATGCCTACCAGTATTTCATAGGTTGTTGAATAGCTTACAATGGATTAGCATTATATGCTTATTTAAAGAATACATTTATGATTCTTCTGTTCTTTGTTCTTTAAATACTTGAGTGTCTACTTTTTGTGCATAAAGCACTCTAATAAAAAGCACAGTTTGCAAAATTTAAGGTTAGCCTAAATAGCAATACTGGAAAACTAAATATAGGGACAGTCCATATATTTAGTTTTCCAGTACTGAATAAGAGATCACTCAAATCATTTTCATGTTCATATTTGTGAAGGTTTAAAAATAATATCAGGTGTGTTTGTGTGTATATATATATATATATATATATATATATATATATATATATATATATATATATATATATATATATAAAGAATACAAATCATATGGCAAAAAACAACCCTTTCAAGCATACTGCATCCACCAAGGGATCACGTGTGTCAGTGATTGATTAAAATAGATGCAATAAACTGATGACGAACAGTACAAAACTAGTAACTAACTACTAGTTAGTTACTAGTTTCATACTAATCGTCATCAGTTTATTGCATCTCTCTCTCTCTCTCTCTCTCTCTCTATATATATATATATATATATATATATATACAGTGGAACCCCGCTATAACGCGCCCCGCATTAACGCGAATTCGGATATAACGCGATCGTAGCATGGCTCCCGAAATTTCGTATATTCATTCACACATGGAAAAGAATTTTAGAGAGAGAGAAAAAAAAAGAAAAAAAAAACCACAAGAAATTAACTTCATTTTGGGCATGAGATTAGTTATGACTTTTAAAATAATATTATCGTGGCTTGGTTCCTGAAATTTGAAATTAATTTACGTGTATTTTTATAGGACCGTGAAAATATTTGTTTAACGTACAAGAAATAGTGTGCAAAACGTTTATTATAATTTGGTAGAAGAATTTGCGTATTGCTTTTAATAATAAACGATCGGAACTTAACAATTTATCCAGGTTCTTTAAGTGATTTTGGAGAAGTGATCGTGTATGAATTCTAAAATAATACGATATATATAACGTACGAGAAATAGTGTACAATGCTTGGCTTCTTGGCTTCTGAAATTTATCAATTTGAACAGGTTGTGGTGAAGCTCCGTATTCCACTCTAGAAGAGAAAACTGGTTTCAGTAGATCTTTGAATTGTTAAGCCAAAGTAAACATTATCGGAAGTGTTACTTATTACGGATCCCTGAGTCAAGCCAGTAAATCGTCTTTGTGATTGTCTTCCGTGAATTCTGTAGACAGTCGTTGCTCAAACAATAGCCGACATGGGCTTCTTATTTAGCTGCAAGCACAGCCAAGCCGCAGACCAAGCGGTGGTTGGTACAAGAGTCGCACAATTTAATAAATATCAAAGGACGAAAGCCGCCGACATGTATACTGTGCTTGGCATTGTGGTCAAATAACAAACAGTTCAAAGTAAATAATATCAACTTTATTATCTGTAAATTAAAAGGGCTTGAAATTGTACCTCCATTTGGCTTAATTTTGTTTTAAATAAAAAGTGATTCATAACCATTGCAGGCCTTCATTACTTAGTTATCGAGCTTTATCTGTGTACATTGTTTGCTTATATATAATTTTTTTTACTGTTATGGAAAAGCAGGTTCAAAAACGCAAGTCGTTTTCTGCTGAAGAGAGACTGTATGCTCTAGAGCAACTAAAGAAGGGCAAACAAAAAAAACTCAGCTTGAAGACGATGTACGTTTAGCAAAAGAAGCACTCCAAAAAAATACGAGCACAGACATCATGATATCCTTAACTTGTATTCAGTAGATGACATCTGCCCTATATATGAACACATATCAGATGACGAAATTTTTACAAATGTCAGGAGGAAGAATGAAGCTGCACAATCAAAACCTGAAACTAGTGACGATAATGATAACGATGACGAGGGCACACCAACTCCCCCCCCGAACAAAAGTGTCTGAAGCAGTAGTATATTTAGAAGCAAGTTTAAGGTGTCTGGAAACACAAGATGTTGACAGCGTCAAAGTCATTCAATCAAGAAACACTCTTGACTTTGCTAGAACCAAACAGTTCGCGGCAAAGAAGCAAACGTCATTGAATATATTTTTCAAGAAATGATGAAATTTAAATTTGGGACCACACTGACTTTGCACTTTGGACAACGATTAATTTAGCAGTTTTCACATGCTTCTTTTGATGTTCACAAAATCTGAAATAAAAGTTATTTGCACGCTGAAATCATGCTTTGATTGTTAATTATTCTTGCAGTTGTCGCATATGATAAAATTTTGGCGGTATGAAATTTGTACAGACACCGTATGTAGACCCGGGAAAAGCTGCATGCAATGACCCTACGATATCAGACGGCAAGTAAATGGTTTCAATAGATTGTTCATCCTATATTTTACACGATGAATTCAGACTATTACAAAATTATTGAATATTTAAATATGTACAATTTTCAATGAAATTACATCCATTTTGGATGAACTGTATGCCACGACGGCACGGTAGCATACAGTGTTGATACATTTTTCATGATATAGCGATAGTCTGGCATTATCAGTCAATCTGTATTATCGTTCAAACAAATAAAAATTAGTGAATGTTTTTAATGCACAGTAATAACCTATAAATATCTTAGCCATCGATTATTTTGAATATATCTTAATTAATGCAATCCAGTTAATATTCATCTGATGATAAGCAGACTTTTGATCATTGTACATGTATACACGTACATGTATATGTTCTCGGAAAAAAAAGTTAAATATTGTAAACCCCGCATTAACGCGACCCCGCTTTTAACACGATCCAATTTTATGGACCCCGATCATCGCGTTATAGCGGGGTTCCACTGTATATATATATATACACACACACACATCATACATTAAGATTGAAAACTGTCAACTGATATTGCATTTTCATAATGTTATATATGCATTGTGGTTTTCGGAAAATGAAAGCATAGGAAAGGGTAGAAAGACAAAATTAATATCATTTTAAGAAAGCACAACTGTATTTTTTGTCCCTTGTTTAAAAGTTTTAAAGGGATCATTTATGTAGTTCCATTTATAACTGACATTTATATTTCATTAAAATTCTGGTCTTCTGGTTACATATCAAATCTTTCTCCACACAACATTTTATTATTGCATGCTATAATCTATAACTGATATGCAAATTGATTTAAGATCTTTTTTGTTAGTTCAATGTTCGAAAAGGATCAGAATTATAAACTTTTCGGTGTTTGAAAGTTAAATGGCCTACATGGTTGAGTATGAACAATTTACATGTACAAAGCACCATAGTTTGCAGGCCTATTGTGGCCTAAGAGAAGTGCAAGTTTCCAGTCTTTGAACAAGTACAAGTCTCTGATAATATGAAATAAACATATGAAATTAATAAAAAATTGCTATTTTATGAATCTAAAAATCAAATTTTTATTCTCTTTGATCTGTGTTTATTTGCTGGCAACTGGAGTGAAATTTATTAAACTGCTGCAGTATAATCCACAATTTTCAAAGGTCTTTCTAGAGATGTTACTTTTCTAATGTTCTAAATATTTTCTAATTTAAAATGGCATATATTAAAGACACTTTGTGTGAGTTCAAATGTAAAAGATCCATTTTGCAGCAGCATTTAAATTAGCATATTTACAGTAAATAAATATATATTATTTAATTTATTTAAACATGAAAACCATGATATAAGATTAGTATTTATGGATATATTTTTAACCCAGGATTCAGGAAATGTTTTGGAAGCACTCTTCCTTGAAACCATGGGGTGAAGTTAACTGGGTTAAAACCCTTCCAATACTTGGAATCAGGTATTGGAAATGTTTAAAATACACTGCATTTACCCTCAACATATTTTCATGATTTAGCCCATTTTAACATCAAGCTTGTCTTTTGTATCTGCATAAACAAAAACAAGAAACTTTAAAAATATTTTAAACATATATTGAAACCATGGAGTGAAAAAAGCAGGTTGAAAACTGTTCCATTACATGGAGTCAGGTATTGGAAGGGTTATATATGCACTGCATTGACCCTGAAAATAATACACTTCTCCCTTGATAACTTTTGCACAACAGGGTCCACAATCAAAGACCATGCTATAAGTAAGGAAGCGAGTTACCGAAGGCCCTTCAAAAGTTGAAAAAAAGAAAATCACTTAGATATTGAGAAAACAGCAAAGTGGGTGGGGATTAGGATACTGGGCCATTTAATGTTTGAATGTTCATTTTACGATCACATCGATAACAACTTTTATTAATGAGCTTTTTCTAATAAAGTTGTTCATTATTCCATATAAATAACATTTGCAAAATATCCAACATGTGAAAGATTTTTCCACTGGTTTCAACAACTATGTGTACACAAAACGCGTATTACGTCACTGCTTTCTATGTTCTTGATAAGTCTGGTTCACGGAGTGGTATTTAATGGTATCTTGCCAAATCAGGCATCCAAAGAGTGGGAAACTAGACTAACTGTTGATGTACCACCAAACAAGATCCTTTTCTTCAAAAACAGGCAAAATTTATTTTGTGAGACAATCATGTACATCGAATCTCAATTTCTGCATTGTTCAGTTAGCACAGTATTGATGTCATAATTTCATTGGAAGTAATAATGAAGCTTCTTATCATCCTTGAGGATATCTCTAAATCAGTGTCAGTTCAAAAATTCCCTGAAACTCGCACGCCCAAAGTGGTCCGTATCTGTGAAATCAAGCTCTTTATTTCATGAAGTATTCATTTGGCTTGGCTGTCTTTGATCAGTTACCAATGAGTCTATTAATTTAAGGTAGTTTATGTTAGATACACAATAACATTTATAACAGTAATTTATCAAATGAATTGAGTTCACCCGACATACAACCGGGGATTGCTAGATTTTAAATTCATAGGATTTTAATGCCTTTTAACTTTTCTTTTATTCCAGCTCCTTGATTTGACTCAAAAGACATTTTTAAAAAATTTGTATGACTTATTTTTAAATTTGATAGTTCATAATCTTGATTAAAATTTCAGGTCCTATCTACCATTTTCAACGTTAAAACAAGCAATATATTAAGGTTTCCTTTAAAAATTTTGAATGCAATTTTCTTCAAGTTCAAAAATAGGGATCCACTTCTGACCCCATGTTATAAGTGATTCATGAGTTATCAGGGTGCGAGTTATCGAGGGAGTGGTATATTTTCATGATTTTGACCCATTATGAAATCAAGCTTGTATTGGGTTTATGCATAAAGAAACAAAGTTGGCTGTTTTGTAACAAGTTCGAAACTGACAACAGACAAATGGGGCAAATGCAAAAATAATAATAATAATAATAATAATAATAATAATAATAATAATAATAATAATAATAATAATAATAATAATAATAATAATAATAATGATGATGATGATGACAATAATAGTAATGATAATAATAATAATGTACACTTAGTACAGCACCTAATCTTGAGAATTTATAAGCACTTTACAATACTAGATAACAAAAAATAAATATGACAAGATTACAAAAAACAAACACCATTAAACTTAAAAACAAAAACAGGCTTACAACAAATAAGGAAGTAAACATTATTAAGTCTTTCAGTCTGCTCTTCTAGTCAAAATGGATGAGTTTTAAAAGCACTTTTGAACAAGATCACAATAACAAATATGATGATGAATGAATGCTAGATATGGATGATAGATGTTGAGCAAGATTGTATTTTAAGAGCATGCTAAGGGTAGAAAATGCACATATTTATTCACAAGCTGCAAACTGGCATCTACTCAATCCAGGAACAAGTAGTAAGGTTGTAATCCATGCAGTCAATGTTTAGCCAGTTAGGACAACAGGGTAAGTTTTTTTTAGTCTTTACTTCACTTAGTGCATAATAAATTCATAGAATTTACCTGACTCTGCATGTCTGAATACTGTTTGAATGTCTTTGTGTCCACAGATGACATTGGCACCTGAAGAAAAACAAAGATATTTCAATGTCCTTGAAATCACTCACTGTACTGGCATCTGCCCAATAACCAAATGTTACAGCAGTTTAAGAGAAATCTGTGTCAGTGGGCTGGCTACTGTAAAATCATTTTCCAATGCTACAGACTATGTTAAGAAAACAATTATTTTAAGATTTATTTATTTTTTGCATCTTCATTAATATTTCATAGCTAATCAACACCATTTGACCAATACTGAAAGGCCTTTATTCCAGGATACTGTCTGTCCAACCTCAGTAAAACTGGCAGTATTTGGTTACAGATCAGCATCATTTGATTTGTACAAAATTTGAAGGGTGTTCATGTAAGGATGGTTTGTATAAAATTCAATAAAGAGTAAGTAGACATCATTATGAGTTTTTTTTTTTGAAAACCATCATTTCAATATGACCATATATTCAAGGATTTTAGACAAGATTTCATGACAGCCATCATGGAAGCTATACTATATATATATATATATATATATATATATATATATATATATATATATATATATATATATATATATATATGATTGACATCATATTTCAGGGTTCCTGCAGAATTAAAAAAAAACAAATTCCATGACTTTTTCAAAACTTTTCCAGGGCCATTTCATAAAACTCAATGACCGTGCTATCTTGCATCGTCAAGCAAATGAACATAAAGAATGACATCTTTCAATCTAAAATAACAAAAAAGTTAAAAACAAATATTTTTAATATGTGCATTTTAAATTTACCTGGGCTAGCACACTTTGACTTTATGTAGCAATTCATGTCATAATCCAATGTTCAATGTAATTTGTATTCAAAAGAAAAAAGGAAACAATCCTATGTAGTCTTTGTATGTGTTTCTATTTACAATATTAACAAAACACATTACTTTCCAATTGCTTTCTTTTATTTAGTGATCGACACTGGAAATCATGTGATACTTCCATTAGAGGAACTTACTCTTGTTTTATGAATTGAAACATTTATTGAATGTAATTTTAACATTTTATTTAATCGGTTCTCTGTGCTCTATGAAATTTGAAGTAATCAGTTTCTTTAACTCCATTATCACAAATTCCATGACTTTTCCAAACCATTGCAAGGTTTTGACAAAATCCATAACTTTTCAAGGCCTTTGAAATTTATTTTTTAAATTCCAAAACTTTTCCAAGATTCCATGACCTGCAGGAACCCTGATATTCATTTAGAAGCAACAAAGTATCATCAGAAATCTTCTGGTAAAATCCTATACTGATATGACCATCCATCTGGGTGGAGTTGACATAATAATACTTTTAAGATAGCCAGCATAGTGGTCATATTGAAAGTTAGTTTGCATCATTTTCATTTAGGGTATACCAGATTTCATAAGATCTATTTTAAGTGGAATAGAATTAAAAAGAATTCAAGATGGCAACAGATGCAAGATTGGCACCATTTTAATTTTGGACCATAAAAATGCTGTTGAAACCCCAGTTTTGAAGGAGAACATGCAACAATATTTATAAATGGCTTCAGTGGTAGCCATATTAGATACCAGACTGACACAAACTCCATTTAATATGAACTAAACTAAACATCATAAGAGGTTGTTTAGTTAAAGCATAATATTGATATCTCCATCCATTTTGGTGAAATAACAATAACAAGATTTTCAACAGTTATTGTGGTGGTCACACTTAATGCATCATTTTCAACCAGGACCACCTAGACATCATAATAAATCTTTTGATAAAACCCCATGTTGATGTGACCATTCACTCATAAAATGAAGCCATGACAAGAAATTCAACTGTTTTATTGGATAGAATCCACTTTTCAAGAAATATTCTACTTCTGCAGTATAATAACAATACAAGTAGAATCTTTACAGCAAGCTCACCCAATGGCCTATGGACATTAATCATTGTTTTTAACTGGGTCTAGCTGTCCAAGTTCTGCCTAGTAAGAACAGACATTGTGTTTTTGCAAATTAATTAATTAATTATTTACAAGACTTATAAATTAGTTTAGACTTTGAAAATGTTGATGATATTAGAGACAAGATAGTAGATTAAGATTTTTAACTAACAAAAATAATTTGTATATTGTTTTGAAAGAAATAGGTATTTTATACTTGAATTTTGACAGTCTTTGCCAACACTTACCTATAAATGTTATTTATTTAAGATTTATATTTTGAAGTAGAAGTTGAAAGAGTGTGTGAATCTGATCAGATATATCATAATCATTTATATGTTTTTAAATCAACTTCTGGACAACACATTAGTGAGATATCAAATGTTTAGTTTATTGTAGGAACACAGATTCTGTGTACCAGAAACAATCAAGCCAATTATAGAAATATGATATCAGTAGTCTCCTGTGAAGTCCGCTAGGAATAGATATATATTGAGTTCTGAATTTGAACCAGCAGGTGCCCTAATCCAATCATCCCCATAGTCGTTCTTATGATAGGGGGAAATAAGGAAAAGACTACACTCTACAGCTCAAAAAAAGCCGTCATCATACCATCCCCAGCAGCACCCACTGGAAATTGGAGCCGAACCCCAAGAAAAGAAAAGCAAAAGGATAAACAAAACAACAACAGAAAACAAGGAAGCAGACTACGAGAACAAGAGTAGGAAGATGCAGTTACCAACAACACTGTATTACAGATGAAAATAAAAATGTCAGATGCTCTATACCAACAGAAAGACAATTTAAAAAAAGTGAAAAG
This sequence comes from Potamilus streckersoni, assembly GCA_016746295.1. Classification (NCBI taxonomy): domain Eukaryota; kingdom Metazoa; phylum Mollusca; class Bivalvia; order Unionida; family Unionidae; genus Potamilus; species Potamilus streckersoni. Next base: position 2,209,620 of record JAEAOA010000900.1, on the reverse strand, counting down.
GAACAATATAAACTGACAAAAACACCTAAACCAACCAACCAGTATAATCCAAAAGCCGCCTGCACAAGGAGATCCAGTAGAAGAAAGAGTTCCAGCCCAAACTACCTCAAAGGTAGCACAGAAAAGATTAGTTTCATTGCCTAATAAAATTAAAAAATCAAATCAAGGATAGATAGACAGCTCCAGCTAACATCCAAAAACCCCACCCCACCACGCACACAAAATAAATGATACACTACACTACAATCAAGGGTTACGCAACCATAAACCCATACCCCCAGCGTACCCAAAACCCCTCCTCTGGAACGGACAAAGCAAAATGCATAAAGAACAGGCCAGGTCACTCGACCAACTGTTCAAAGCCTCAAAACCACTGTCTTCACTTTGGCACTGAAGACGACCGGCCCGGATGCGATCCTTTTGGAATGGCAATCAAAAATACAATCCAAAAAGAATTAAACCAAATCGTGTTAAAATAGTGGATAGATGATGGAAGAAACGCAGCCCAGCCTGGGGCTTTAACAAAAGTGTCAGCACTAGACACAGGTTAGCCCGGCCCTGGAAGGGGGGGAGGCCACTAGCCCTTTTCAGGGCTTCTAGTCATAAAACACGAAAGTGTATACATGACTTTAATGCATAACAAAGAAAGAATGAACCAGCAGGTGGGAATTTGGAGACAGTGGAAAGTAACCATTAAAGAAAATATGTAGCCTAGACATTTGTTTTGTTTGCTCTACCAACTAATTCCACAAAGTAGCTGCCACCCACCCACAACAGTAACATGACCAAATAGTTCTACAGCAAGGCTACTACATCTGGAACAATTCTCAAGGCCAAAGCAGAAAAAAATGGCAAAAAGTATGGAGAATGAATCTCATTTTAGGAAAAAGCCATGGATGGCTTTGGAGATTCAAGCGCCAATATAGAATTAAACAAAATTCATTGTCAGAAGAATCAGGAAGCTGCATGTAATTATCCATACCAGCTCAGAGAGATAATTATCTGTGAACAATACACAGAGGCAGCAGAGAAATCAAAGAGTAAAAAAATGAACAGATGTTTTCAAAATGTGAAGTGATATTTGTCAAACATGTCACAAAAAAAATTTTTTTATTTGTAGACCCATTAAATTGATGTTGGTAATGGGCTAACCCTTGTAGAACAAATTTCATTTTACTTTTACTGCAATCAGATCTACCTATTGTTTTACATTGTTTTTTCTAAATGAGTGTCAATTTTTTGCATAAAAAATCTACTTTGGATCAAATAATAAAACTAGAATTTATCCAATTCAACACAAACATTTATGACATAGTACACAATGTGCAAAATTGTACATATGTTAAGTGAACGGAAACCATGTGGAATAATGTTTTGATGATCTCAATATCCTGTAAGTTATCCTGAAATTAATGTTACTCTGTGAGGACAAAAGTAAACAAAGTACACCACCATGAAGAGATATTTAATCACAGTTAATTATAGCACGATTATTAAGCATTCAACACTAACATGCCACCCTTACCCCTTTTTCCTGTATGCCTATCCCTTTGTTTTGTTGTTTGTTATAGGTCTCTTGATAACTTGCACATTTGCTTATAATGTGGTCAATGTTTTTGGACCCCGTTGTCCGCGAGTTATCAAGGGAGTGGTATATGTTGAATGGTTCTTAAGTTTAGCTGATTGCAAGCAACATCCAATGTAAAGAAACGAAGCTGCCTGAAAAGGCCAAAACTCTGTCTATGGTGTAGAAAAGACACAACCCATACCAAAGTCATTCAGAATATACTGACTGTGTTTCTTGACATATGCTGAAAAAAAGAAGAATTTGCGGTTTCCATACAAAGCCAAAAATATGCTTAAAATATGCATAAGTTTGTCCAAAATAAAGTAGATCTGACTAAGCCCATATAGGTCTAAGAACAATATTCATACCAGACTTCATCAGACTATTGAATGGTTCTTAAGCCAGGTCAGTTATAAACAACATTCAATGTTAAGACATTGTCAAAGGCCATGACTCCATCTAAAATGGAATTGACAAGACAAAACTGCATCAAAATAAGCTGTAGTACTCCTGAGCTATACTTGTTACAAGGATCTAATAAAAGTGAGATTTAAAACCTATCTAAAAAGGTCAATAACCAAACCATAAAAATGTACATCTATGTGTCATAGGCAAAATGTTTAATAAATGGCATCCAACTGTAAGTAAGGCTGTATATTTCTGGTAGTTACAAGAAGTGTGAATATACAAATAAATGAACACAAATAATGATAGACATATTGCAATTTGATTATTATAGTGCTTAAGCATTTCAAGGAGAGGCCTTAAATATACCATTATACGATGATCAAACTGGCTTAAGGATGAAATATTAACTTATATAAACTTACAATCACTTACAACAATAATGAAGATGAAGCTGTCCTGACAGTAGGCCATTATAACACAAACCAATGTACAAGCCATAATCTGAGTTCAAATCTGTAAAGACTGAACTCATGTATATTGCAGTATACTTTGCACAAGACTAAGACAGTCACTAGTGATACAACCAGAGGAATGGTCAGCAATTTTCTCATTTAAATATACTGCAATTTCTTCCTCATCCCACACTTGCCTCTATTATGGAGATGTTTCTAACATCCAAAAAGTAAATAACTCTTGCAAAACTATAACTACAATGACTGGTCAGCATATATTTCTTCTGATGATGACAAAATTCAACACAATCTACCGAAAACTGCCGAAAACTGGCCGAGTGGCCTAAAGCGATCTCCGTTACAGATCACTGCCATCTCATCTCTGTCTGTGTCAATTCGAGTCTAAGATTCAGTGAATGTGGATATGTGAGAAAGCTTGCCAGTAGCTTCTCGTGGATCGGTGGTTCTTTCCGTGGATTTCCCGGTTTCTTCCTCCACCATTAATACTGGCCGCCATGTATAGCCTATTGTGTGCTCAAAAATGGTGTTAAGCCCTACAAAAACCAACCAACCGAAAACTGCAACATGCACAATATTTTATCATATAATGCATCCAGCTAAGAGTTAAAAAGGGGCAATGACTGTTGTAAAATTCAGATAAGCCATGTGATCTATCACTGTACACATATGATTGATAATAACCATAATATGTATCAAGATTTACAGCAATCCATAAACAAATGCACAAGAAGTTACATTCACAAGATTCTATCTTACAGTGCATTCAGTTGCTGAGTGATTTGTCAACAGCGCACTTGCTAATGACCATAACATGTACAAAATTTTATGGTGATCCAGAGAAAACTATGATGCAAGTTACTTTCACAAGATTCTGTCATACACTGCATCCAGCACCAAGTAAAAGTTAACAATAACTGTGGTCAAAATTAGGGGAACACATTGATCTGTTGACATGTATACAATAATATGTAGCAATCATAAAAAACTGTACAAAATTTTATGGTGATCCAGAGAAAACTATGATGCAAGTTACTTTCACAAGATTCTGTCATACACTGCATCCAGCACCAAGTAAAAGTTAACAATAACTGTGGTCAAAATTAGGGGAACACATTGATCTGTTGACATGTATACAATAATATGTAGCAATCATAAAAAACTGTACAAAATTTTATGGTGATCCAGAGAAAACTATGATGCAAGTTACTTTCACAAGATTCTGTCATACACTGCATCCAGCACCAAGTAAAAATTAACAATAACTGTGGTCAAAATTAGGGGAACACATTGATCTGTTGACATGTATAAAATAACATGTAGCAATCATAAAAAACTGCACTATGGTTGCATTCACATGATTCTGCCACACAATAAATTCAGCTGCAAGACATAAGAAGCAATAACTCTTACAAAAATTATACAAGTGCAGTAACTGTTGAAAAGCATGTCTTCAAAAATGATTATCAAAATATGTGCAAAGCTTCACCATCATCTATAATAGAAATTAAAGACTGGCTACATTCACATGATTATGTTTTATACTACAGTTAGTTGCAGGACATAATGGGCAAATGAAAGTTAAGACATATATAAGATTTTGTAGTGAAGCTGGCAAATTAAATGTTAAGTATGAGTCTAGAAAATAAGCCTAAAAGTCATTAAATAGAGCCCACTGCAGTTGAAGACAAACCAGCAGATGGCTTTTGTGTCAGTTATTATATTTGTCACATGTATAGAGCTGCATTCATCATGTTTGTTCTAGAAAGCAAAAGTAATTGCTTATAGATGTGTTTACAAAAAATCTGTAAGACATCTACCTTTCAACAATTTTCAAATAAGAAAACTAGTTTTCTATTAGTTGTTGTTGTTGTTGTGGGGTTTAACGCCATTTTTCAGCACACGATAGGCTATACATGGCGGCCAGTATTAATGGTGGAGGAAGAAACCGGGAAAGCACCGGAAAGAACCACCGACCCACGAGAAGCTACTGGCAAACTTTCTCACATATCCACATTCGCCGAATCTTAGACTTGAACCCAAGCAGACAGAGGTGAGATGGCAGTGATCTGTAACGGACAGTGCTTTAGACCACTCGGCAGTTTTCTATTAGTCTGACTACATTGCATAAACAGCATTCTCTGTACATTAAGACATGAGAAATATAATTTTCCTACATTTCTACCTTTTTTCTATCCATTAAGATAATTAGTATTTTACCTTCATAACAACTTTATAATATTGAGTTCTTTGAAAAATGAATGCTGTATTTAGTTGGATAAAGATTCTGCCAACAATATTATTTTAAAATGTCTTTTAAACTTTTCAAGCAATAACATTATTTTTTGTTTGCTATGTTCACTTTGTACAATTTCACAGCAATCTGATTAGATATAATAATTCTGAAGTTGTTTTATGTAGTATGTAATATTCTGAAACAAACCTGTATACACAGATGGTACAGTTAGAAACAAAACAGCATTGGTTTCAAGGTCAATCAAAACAACACAGCACTACAACAAGAGTTAATTTAAATGCAATTTAATCCAAGAAAAAACACAGTAAGCTGGAACTCAGCAGTCACCCTGAATTGAAGCATATATGACAAATTATGTTTTGTTAAGAAATGTTGATAAAAGTGTAAAATATGTATGAGTGGCAAAATTTTATGTGCACAATATACATTCAAACTAAGACGAGCTAGCATTAAAGCTTTTCAAGAAATAACTAGAGTTGGGACACAATTTTAAAGCAATTTTGATTTAACACAAGAATTAGACCACAGTAACTCTATTTATGTATATGGAATAAATTCATTCTAATATGCATCTATAAATGCAAGTCTGATCTAACTGGTGTCTTTAAATACGACTCAGAGCCTGAACAGGGCATTATAATGAATATCAGAAATATGGACAAAGGAAACTATATATTCATCACTTCTTGAAACATAAAAAGAATCAAATGACACTAACCTGCCCAAAATTTTGCTTTTTCAAGGCTTGATAACGTTCCCGCAGTTGCTCTGCCATCAGTTTGAACTGATCCCGCTCGCTACGACATTGATCCAGTTCTTTGCTTAGGATTAACAAGGCCTCACCCTTACTGTCCAACTTCTGTTTACATATCTGATACTGTAATGATAAGTGGAAACATAATATGACAATCATTTGTGTGTGGTTTTCTTCCAAAAAGGTGGTATATTTGTGGAAAGACAGTTTTCATAAGCAGGTAAAGTGGGAAGAATCAACCAATCAATTGATTGTTAAAGATAAATAATAATTTGCATATACATATAAACTTATAAAACCACCCATTCTAAAATGAAAAATAACTGCTTTTCACCAGACAAAATAGTTAAAATGTACTATGTCAGTGTCAGCCATAATGCCTTATCAAAGAAGTTGCTCACAGTGTGTGTGTGTGTGTAAATACAGTAAGACACAATTGTTATGAACACAGTGAATTAATAAAAGCTTTTGTGCATGCATAGGAAGCTTCATTAATTTTAAGAATACAGGAAATTATAAATACATTACAGTGATTCTCATGGTCCTGCCATAAATGTTTCATTTTATTTGTGTGCAAGTCACAATAATTTTGATAAATGAAAACATACTGTAATGGTTGACTTTTCAAAGTGTACAGAGTTTTAGGGAATTTGTAATTTGAATAATAAAATCTTGGTACATATTTGTTTGGTTTAATGCAATATAAAAGTGGAATTTTTTATTGACTGCACTTGCTAACAATTAAAACTGGAGTTGGTATGAATAACAAGAAAACAATTATTTTTTATCAATTTTTCTCTTTATTTTAATTGCAATACCTTCCTGATAAAGAACTTTCAAAAAGGGACTTTTAAAAAAAAATTCTAAATACAAAGCAAATGAAACAACAAAGTGACCATTACTTTTCTGGAAACCATATACAGTCAAGATAATCTGAATAGTCCCCTTTATATGCCACGGCCAGTTTAATCCCCACCCTCCAGCAATTTCCAAGATAAAAGTCAGGTATAGAATGGTCACCTGCATGCTGCATCAGGGGTTTTCTTACCAAATAATGGTTTCTTACTGCTTTGAGTGGTCACTGGAGTGTATTGACAGTTTGCTCATTGTGTACAAACTGAACTTTTGCTTCAAGACATGGTTTAGATAAAGGCATATGTCCATCAATGTGCAGACATTTTATAATCTTGCTTGTACTCACTGTATTCCAGTCACATTGTCAGTGTAACTCAAAGGTCAATATGTTAAATTGGCAGAGCAAAGCAATTTTTATCATTAGGGGAGAGGGTCAAAGCAATGTTTACTGGATATGATTGGAATATAGTTGTGATATCAAAGCAGAAAAGGGAACTGCCTTTTGTGCAATTGTGACATTATAGTTTAATATCTTCATTAATCTGCCTGTGAAGTAAAGATATCTCTGATGATAAAGTTATCCTCTGAGGAGAGAAATGAAGTGCATCCCTTTTTATCTGGGTTAGGGGTCATTCAAAATTTTAAAAACTAGTCTGTATATGAAAGTTTTGATTCATATTGTATTAACAATAGTCACATAAGGCTTCTTTTCATTTACTATTCATCAAAGACCTCTAACATAAATCAACTGCCTTTTCATATTGGTGAGTTGAGCACCTGGTTCATTCATATACTTACTGAAGTATGTACATCTGTTACTAAGTTTAACTATGCAAACTGACCAATCAGTCATTTATGTTTCAGTAATATGTAAGCTGTCAATTAATACTGGCATTAGTGTTTTGTTACAAGGCACAAAATGCCAGTATTTTGTTGTTTATGGGCTTTTTTTTAAAATAGTGATAATTTTAAAAAATGGAATAAAGTAAGCAGGGTATATTGATCATGTGTGGAACTTAACTTTGGTAGAGAAAATTCTGACATGTTCTTAATGATTTTGCAGATTAGTGCAATAAACTAATCAGTTGATACTACTACTACTACTAATAACAATAACAAATGTACTACTTACTAATATTAATGAGAATGGTATATGGTACTTGTTCAAAAATGCAAGTTTCAAACATGAACCTGCATACCTGTGTACAAAGGTCAATTTGGTATTGTTCCATGGGTGACCACTAATATAAATCCAACAGGAGTCAAATTCTTAAACTGAGATCCCTTTGAGAAAATGAAGGTTCAGAGAAATGAAAAAAAAAATCTGTTTCTAAAACTATCAAATAAAGAATATCAGTTGTTCTTACCCAACTAAGCTTATCCAAAATGCAGTCCAACATATTCACCCAGCAGAGAGTGTCAACCATTCTTTTTTAAACCAATTATAACTGCTAGATATGATGTGATGAGATGATTTTTAACGCAGCTTTAACAATTTTTCAGTCAAATTGTGGCGATGTCTGCAGTGTGGCAGTTTATAGAGATGTCTAAGCACTGAGGTATCATGACACAGACATGTAGCATGATGTCCCACCCAGTCACATTATCCTGACACCAGGCAGACCACCTGAGGGGGCTACTGCCCAGCCAAGGGTAATTGGCCTAATTATGGGCTGTAACAAGTTGCAAAAGTCTAAGGACATACACGACTATAATGAGAAGAGAGAGATCAAACACTAACACCACTTGTTAACTGCATGATTTTAGCAAGGGATAGTTAGTTTTATATTTGGTTTACATGTAGAATGATGACATTATCCAAACCAGTGGGGATATAAGTTCAATTTTACCATTCTTCAGTGACTGTTAACAATATGGTTGTGAAAAAGTATTTGATGTCAGTTGGTGCGACTGTATGGAGAGCATTTTAATTAACAGATGATATACATGTACTGTAATAAGTGATTAGTTTAGTGTTTTTGCTGTGTCAGCGTCTTATGATGCTGAGAGTAAGTGGCTGATCTGGACAGGTGTTTGATTTGTATTCACACTGGTGCCAGTCTTGTTTTAACCATTAAAGCAACTGATGTTTGTGGTTAGCATAATTTTGTTTCTTGGTATTCTTTATTCAGGGTATTTATTATGTTTAATCAATGAAATTAAATACCTTCAAATATGTAAAATTTGTCAGGCAGAACCATAAATTTAAGCACCCATGAAGATATCTTTTTTAAAACATCATTGAGACCCACAAAATAAATGATACTTCCATTATCTATAAATCTAAGCAATAATTTTGTAAAGTTATTTCAATGACCAGAAATTTCTTTAATGGAATTCCCTGGCCTTGATGATTATTAAATGGGCTGTCCCATTGAGACTTTGGGATTGAGTGCTGCATTTGTGCATTGTCCTGATGCTTGGTAATGTTATTCATTGGATGGAGATATACTTCAGAATGACTCAATGTCAACATGGTGTTTTTAATATGGGCAATTAATAAAGTGCCTCTCCTTGCTACTGTGCTCCAAATAGTCATTCAGAAATTTAAACTTTAGCTCTGCTGGGCATTGATCACTTTACCAATGACCCATCATTCCCTGAATAACACATAAATTCTGAGTTTGCCTTAAAATCTTAATCACACTTCCACGCTAATAAATTCAACCAAAATAATAATCTCATAAAGAGAGTAAAATCCATTTTAAAGAAATGTTGTTGATCATGAAGCAGTCAATAATCTTGAACAAAGATGGCATATATTATCATTTGCGGTAACAAATAACTATTGTTTCTTCAATACATGGCCATTTCATTTAAGTAACTTTGAACAAACTAGGTTCTTTTGTTTCATGTACTATTTGTATGGAAATTATCCCAAAACTATCCCACATCTGTGCTCCACAACAAAAGTTAAGTACTCTGGTTAGTACTTATCTCTGACACCTAGCTAACTAATCACCTCTTTGATAATTAGTGTGTAAAACTGTCATGTAATATTTTTCCACAAGTATTTGACATGGTTGTGGGCATATATCATGGTTCAAAGAGAACTCTCCATCCCCCACACACACTCCAGTTACTGAAAATCATGTCAAGGGATCTGAAAGTAATAAATTGTGTTTTATGTGACAAGTCCCATTCTGGCAGATGTGATTTATCCAGGTATTAAGCATGTATTTTGGATACAAAGTCTCAATTCAATTGTTCTATGTAGTCCTAGGTATCTCAAAATAACTGGTACAAAGGCTAAGTGCAACCTCAAATAGTTATGACACAGTCTGTAATCGTCTTTGTGTAAAGCTTCATTTACTAAAATAGTTCACATGACCTAAGTTTAATTGAAATATTTTTTATTCTGCAAATAATATAATTAATGTTGATATCTTCTCTGGAAATCAGGGGTCACACTACCAGGTGAAGTGGGTGATGACAAAGTCACCTAAAATATGTTAACTTCACCTTTTTCTGTTAGGAAGGTGAAAATGAATTCAACGAGATTTTATTTTTCAAGGTAAATTAGTGTGTAGTGAAATGTAATCTTCAATACATCAGTAGTTGGGCCTAGTTTTGTTGTCAATAACACTGACATACAAACTCTTGCACATTCACAGGCATGTGTTTTGATAGCTGATTGACCCTTTCCTGAGTAAATTAGTAAATATCAACAATGATGGCAGACACCAAGCTAATACTATGCTAGATAGCTGTCCTGACCTTGGAGATAGATTTTAATCCAGATGGGTAACTGCAGAAAATAACCTGCTAGGGAAATATAATTTCCTTGCTCTACCAGTGGCCACTCAGCCCAAGATTGGCGATGGCCAGAATGTTTGTTTCAAAACTTCTGAGGAGTGTGAGACATAGCAACATCAGCTGAAGATCCAAATGGTCTCTTGGAATCATTCCGGAAGGCAGATGGGGTCAGGGATCAATCTACTGACAATGCGATTTGAGAGCTACAAGCCATCCCTGTTTGGATATAATAAAAAGTGGTAATCTTAAGAAATATTTGGGCCTGCAGTAAATATTTTAAATGTATTTGCAATAGGAGGTTTTGTTTATAAAAAAGTTTGTATTTTTTAGTGGGACGTAACATGCTTTTCGTATTGTAGAATAAAGAATATTTGTTTTAGCATTTTGTTTAAAAGAAACATTTCTTATTTTGGTAAGTTTTCAGAAGAATGGAACTTTTCAAATCTAGAAGTTTCATGCTGCGAGTTTTTTAAATGTGTAAACTTCTTGTTGTATGATAAATATGTTGTTGAGGACAACAACTTTTGATAACAGTGGGTAATGTTACGAATTTTACATGAATACAAATATACTACTTTCATGTCCAGATGTGTTTTTTGAGACTAGATTGATTAAGTAGGATGTTTTCCCAAAGAATGTTATGTATCATTTATATTATGCACCATGATCAATGTGTTTTATGATGTCTGCCACCTTTGTTTTGGAGGCAATGTATGTATTGGAGGAACTTCCAGTGTGTCATATCATTTATTTTCAGTTTCAATGCTGCAAATCACACATATAATGGCTTCATGTTCTGAGGGGTATTTTGAGTATGTTAAGTTCGATGTATTACAAAACAAATGTTCAGTATGATTGATATTATATACAATGTTTAATGTATTTCACGATGTGGGCCATATTTGTTTTGGAGGCAATTTATGTATTGGAGGCAACTCAAGATTTCCACTACAATGTGTATGCAAGCATTATTGAGCACCAATAAAACAGTGATGTAACCCACTTATCTCGACCTCGGTTACCTCGCCAACCCTATTAAGTCGATGTTTTTTAAATGGAAATTTTCTCTTTGTCTTTGCATTTTCTCATCGGTAATTGTCGATTCTTTTATGTCACCAAACTCTAATATCTTGAGCACAAAAGAGTGCCAAATTTGCCAACGTCGGTTAGGTTATCTCGATCCCCATAACTAATCGATGGCAATTTTTTCCCCCTTATTAATTTGTACAAACAATCATGGCCTTTGACTGGATAAATAAAAGAGAGAACCTTAAGGAAGTGCATTGGAATCAATCAGTACACAAATGATATTTTGTATGACAACCCCATCTTAGCAGTGTATTGTTACATCATAATCTGCTTATGCTGACTTACAACAGAGTACTGTATGTTTTGACAGTTAATTATGCTACCGTACTATACCTACAACTGACTGACTTCTGAAGATGCAAATAGAACAGATAAAATTAATAGAATGGCTAAATCCTTCTGTTTCTTGGTTGTTACAGACACTTGAACTCAGCAAGAAGAAATAGCAAACAACAAATAAATAACTTTTGCATGATTAAAAATAATTATTTATTTCTCAAAATACAGGAGTGAAAGAATTCCTATAGTGGGTGTTAACTACAGTAATATATAGGGTCCAATATTGCCAGGTGTTGACTTGGTAAGTTTCATTCCTGGGAATGAATAAAATAATAAAATAAAATAGAGACAAACAGTCATACATACAATTATAGTGTTATAAAAGATATACAATTTAACAATTGAAAAGAAAATTTTACAATTTTATATAATACATTGGTACTAAGGCCATTAGGATACAAAGTATCTAATTTATGAATCCAATAAATCTCTTTTATAAGTCTATTCATGTCTTCATGAACAATATCTATTGGCATGTAAGAAAAATCGAGTAGACAGTGATTATTGGTGTTAAAATGTGTAGAAAAATTAGACAAAAACTGAGGATCTTTATAAATTTTAATATGAAAGCAATGATTATTCACTGTTTTAGAAAACTGTTGAAGTCTTTGTCCAACATATTGCATATTACATTTTTTACAGGTTATCAAATAAACCACATTATTTGATATGCAGTTAGTGTTATAACGTAGGGAAAATGTCCCTTTTGTATTAGCGCTACTAAAAGAACTACCTTATGTTTGAACATTGAAAGCATTGGTGTCTGTTACATTTAGATGACGTGAATTGTCTTTTTTTAAATTATTTTCTGTATGTTTTGTTCTAATTAAAAATTCTTGCAAATTCTTGGGTCTCCTATAAGCAAGAACAGGTTTGTTGTTGTAAAGTAATTTTACGCTGTTTTTATTTGATAAGTTTAGAAGACTACAATATTTATTAATTATAAGACCTATATTAGGTAATGAAGGATTGTATTGTATTGTAAAAGGAACTATATTTTTCTCCATTGTACAATTTGCTGTATTTAAAGCCTCATTTTGAGTTCAGTTTGTGTTGTTTTTTTTATCCCAATTAGTGGGAATGGAGATTCTATTTTGCAAGAATACAATCTTCTGATTTTTTAATTTACATGTACTTATTGCAATTGGTTACGTTTATGCGAGCTTGTCTTATCAATAAAATGATTGTACTTGGTTAACTGCTTATGTACTGAGTTCACGTAGAACGTTATCACTGTCTGTATGTTCACTCCAATGACAGTTCACCCACTCTTGTTGATCTTATCTGAAGGATAACATGTTGTAGCTATTCTGTTTACGATACTTTTCAGAGCTGTCAGAGTGAAAATGACTTAAATTTGAATTAAATTTTGACACTGGCTAGCTTTTTGTAAAAACGAACTACACATTGCACATTTTTTTTGTGATTTTGTGAACAATGTTTGTGTTTGCAATGATGGAGAATATAATAAAGGTTTGTATCGAGAATCGATGGTGGTTTGTATTGTATACTGGTAAATCTCGGCTGTTAGTTGGTGCACATATGCCTTTTGTTAACAAACATGTATGTAAATTTTTATAGCATGCAAATCGTGTCAAACAAATCGCGGCAACGCTGTTGTGTAAAAAAAACATCCAAAAATATGTGCATGTACATTCTCATTTATTAACACACATCATGTACATACTGAAATTTCAAGCACGTTATTATATTGATGCCATATTGGTTTTCGTTTATCTCGATCATCGGTTATCTCGATGCTTTTTGGCACACCCCTAGACTGGCGACAAAACCGGGTTCGACTGTAGTTTTTTTTAAGTAGAATACTTTATGTTCAACAATAAAATAATGCACTTACTGTCTCCTGCATAGATAATGCATCAGGATAGTGCATGTTCTAATTTTACAGCACCACTAACTTGTTTGTATGCTGATGTTTACTGTTAAAACATATGACACAATGATTATAGTGTTTGATTATATGTTTGTAATTAAGAATCTAATAATATAATTAGCATTCAATATTTGTTTATCTGGACATGAAACTAGTATATTTGTATTCATTTAAAATTAGTAACACTATATATATATATATATATATATATATATATATATATATATATATATATATATATATATATATATATATATATATATTCTTCTTCTCTGTTGAGCTCTCACTTCTTCATGTTCTACCCAAAAAGTCACTTCTCCCTAAAATTCAAGTCCAGCTTGACCCCTGGAAATAAATATATTCATTTCGAAATCATTACCATGGCTAGATAATACCCAAATGAGTTAAGGTATTTCTTGAAAACAGCATACAGTATACATGCAAGAGAATAACCTGAACAGTAATATTGGTCTATATCACACATTTCTACTTCCTCTTAGCCAGAAGCCTTCTTTATAAGTGAAAATGTCAGCAAATAAGTTCTTAATAAGGCTAAAAAGATGTATTACACCACAAGAAAATAAATCTGGGTTAGGGCATAGTATATGGCTGCTGACAAATGTGATTTACCATAGATGCCTTTTTTTTCACAATAAAAAGATTGAATCTCTATGCATGTTTTTTACGATAAAACAAGACTCAACCCATTTTTATGACATTATGCAGAACAGTTTTTCATACAGAAAAGTTTAACAAAACAAAGTCACTTTTTGAACTGCATACCCCTACAGTATAGGATGTCTCATGATATTTATGTTTTTGGGTGTGAAATATTACTGCCTAAATAACAGCATTGTGTAGTGTGTTCCCCAGTCAAATGACAGGAACATTAGGCCAGATTTTTTTAAATTATCTCACATGCTCAGCAGCACATATTGATGCTTTTCCACATTAATGTTATGTTGCTTTACCTACATTTTCTTTTTCCTAACAAAATCAAATTCTCACACAAGCTAATGGACATGTTTTCAAGTTCTGGAGACCTACATTTCAGTAGGCTCTAATGCTATGTAAGCAGGAAATGCTGAAATCAGATTAAGATAAAGTTTCTTTAAAGTAATGAATAAAAATATACTAATAGTGAAGAATATGCTTAGATAGCTTCTCTTCATTCAAAATGCTTGTCATTCTTTTAACCAATTTTGGCATCATTACAAAATAAGAGTGTAATATATGGTCCCACTAAAGCAACATGACTCTAATTTGTGGAAAAGTGTTGATATGTGCTGCCAAGTAAGAGTGATATTCCTAAAAATTCTGCCTCTTGTTCCTATCAATCAACAAGCTACACAACCTTATTCTAGCAATAAGACATCACCCATGATAATAATTGTCAGGGAAGATATCTAGTCTTTTAATGTAAAACAGATCACATGTTATTTGTTTTGGTGCTGTCTTACTGCCTAAAAAATGGCCTTGTGTCACCTACTCTAAAGTTGATGGACAGGAGAATGAGAGAGAACATTTTCAGGAATATCTCACACACTTAGAAACAGTTATTGACTCCTCTGCAAATTTAAATCTAACTAAATCTGCTTGCTTTGCTGTTTTTATCCTGATGGAATGAAAATCTGACAGCAGCAAATTGATGCCTTTTCATGTTCCATTAAGATGCTTAGAATGCAATGGAAGCTAGGAATGCTGAAATCAGATAAGGTTGAAAAATGTTTCTTAAATGAAATAAAAACAAACATGCCAATATCAAAGACATTATTAAATTTCCCTATAGTCAGAAAATACATCCCCATTGGTTTGTACCCCCTACCGATTTCAATAACGAAAATATTTCATTTGATAAAAAGTGCAAGAAACTTAGTCAATTCATTCATTGATTTATATTTTCTAACCTAAATGTGAGAAGAATTGCCATAACACCGTCATCACCTGTGCATTTCATGCTTAACGTAAGTTTTCACTGAAATAGACTGACATGCTTGAGAACCATTTACAGTTTCTGGACCAGGCCATTTTCAGCAAAGGGGCGCATGCACAACTAAATATGTACATACATATGTTGTTTGCTTCCGATATTTACAGTGTCAAATCAAGCAAAGGAAAAGAGACAAAAAATTTGCCTTTCACATGGATTTAACAAGCGGTTTCATTAATATGTTCATGTGTGCAAAGGAATATAATTCCAAAGTCAACGTTATTGCAAATTACGGAATTATCAGGCAGTTACCAAATATGATCAATTACGTCATTATGTTGTCGGATGGAAATAAACTACCCTGTAGTGTACGGAATATGGTGCAGTGTTAGTATAGAAAATCCATTAAGCATGAAAGGTGCAAGGGGATGCAAGCACTAGTGCCATTCTGGTGACAGGTTAGAAATTATAAATCAATGATTCAATTGACTTAGTTCTGTGCACTTTTTATCACATGAAACTTTTTAGTTATTTAAATCAGTAGGGGGTACAAACCAACAGGGATGTATTTTCTGACTATAGTATTAAAAGAACAGATTCTGTGCCATGTTCAGAATGATTATTAGACCCCAACATACATTTACTGCAGGATAAAAAATAGTAGAAATGGGCTACTACCCGCAATGAGTTTGTTTGACAGGGTTTGTGACCATAAGGGAGAAAATAAAGGTTAATTTGCCGGATTGGATTCATGTGATGGTCGTCCGAGAGTGATGCGTTGGCACGTTACTATTTACTGAACGGATGTTTGTAGTTTTTCAGTATTCTTGTGATTCTAAAGCGTTAAAAAAACACGTTAGAAAAGTCGAATCAAGCGGAGGGTTGTGGTCATGACTGCACTCCTTGTGTTAATTTATAATACCGGTGAGGTGACTTTATGCTGTCAGAAATTTCGTCGTGCTTTAACTGATAAAACTGCAGACTCCTGTAATCTTACAATCCTATGTACATTGCTCATCAATTGGAGAAATACTTGCCAAGCATCACCATTAAAAGATAGGTTAGTTTCCTTGCCAAAGCTGTACTTTATTATTTCATATTAACAAGAAAAGCAGACTATTGCTAATGTTGCATTGATTATACATGACACCTTTCAAACCCTTATAATTAATCCTATATTGCGAAAATTGTGGTCTCTTTGAATCAGAAGACATGTTACTTCATTTTGCAGTGCTTCAAATTTGTTCTCTAGTCTTGTGTACTCTTCATCAGAAATTCTGACTGATGACTGCTCTATTCGTCTGCTAGCCATTTCACTTCCATAGCTGGCAGCAGACTGGCTTATCTTTCTACAAAACCTACTATGGGTTTGGTTTTTATTTCTGATCATTTTGAATACAACCAGTCTGGAAATCAGAAAAGTTAGTATAAGTTTGTTTCGAATCAATTTTTTTTTACTAACCAAATTCTAGCCGTGTTTAGTAATCTACGTGGCCATGATCTGCGCATGTGTACAACACACAAGTTGTTTCCTGTCTAATTTAGTAACATGTTGGTTCGACGTTGCACTTCGTTTATCTTAATTATTTTTGTTTCTGCTGCCTCGGCACTTTATTTTCACATCGGAGAAACTGAGAAAAAATGTTTCATCGAAGAAATTCCTGATGAGACTATGGTAGTAGGTAAGTTTCAGCTGAACAGGTGTCCCATTTGTAAGGCGTCTTCATACCGTTTTGTTCTTGGTCATAGTTCACGAAAATATTAGGGTAAAATATGGAATTATCCATATAAATATGCATTTTCGGTTAGTCCTTTATTGATTTTGTATTCCAAGTAAGATTTTATTGGACAGGTTGTATTTCAAGTTACTTATTGATGGTAAATGGCATTGAGATTCTAGGGATGACGTGTAGACCCATTTGTTCTCTCCCTTTTATTCTTAACTGACGTGACTGATGGTGGACAGCAAAGTGGGTGAAGATTCAATTCTTGCTGGAGCGTCCACTTTATTACTTAATTGAATGATCGGGCTATTGATTAATCAATTTATTCGATTAAACTTGGTACCCAAACGCTAATTATAATCTATTTTCCATTGATCCATTACGTTAAATCCGTTACAACCCTCGCTTGTATAGTGTGATTATATCTCTGCGTTTGTTTGTACCCCCTCCCCGCCGATGTCAAAAACGAAAAGCACACAAAACTAGTTCATTATTTTATCATTTTAAACATGGGGGTAGGGGAAACCAACACCATTATCATCTGCATGTTCAATATCAAACAAAAGTTTTTCATTACAAACTTACAACACATGTATGTACATAAAAGGAAAATACTATGTTGTCTTCTGATATTTAAAATATCAAATCAAAATGTCAACTACAAGTTTGCCTTTCATATGCCTTTAATAAATGTTATAATTTCTACATACATGTGTGCAAAGGGATATAACTCTCCACTTTTAACCTGATGGTAATTTACAGAATTATCATGCATTTATTGAATAGGATAAACTGCATCACTTTGTTGACTGAGGAAAATAGACGAACCCTTGGTGTGATTTGGCACCATGTTAGTATGGAAACAGTTAGGCATGAAACTAGCAAATGACAGTGTTACGGCCACTCCAGTAACGTAAATTATAAATAAGTGAATGCAGTGACTAAGTTTTGTGCATTTTTAATCACATTAAAGCTATTTCTTATTGAAATTCGTAGGGAGTACAAACAAATGGGGATTTATGCAAAAGTGATGGTATTAATTACTATCTGAACAGAACTGGTGAGACGTACTTGGATAACAGCATTACCTCAATACAATGGCTTTGCATTGTAAAGATTACAGCAAAGCTTATATCGCTGGAAAGTAACTAAAGTTTGGCACCATTAAAAGACATTGCTTCTGTGTTGATTGATGCTGGGGGTTTTTTTGCATCCAAAAATGAAAAGAAAGGACACTATTACTTGTATTTCATATCTTGGAAGTCCTGCATTGAAACTTCTGTTTGGTGTGAAACACAAAGGGGATGAGATTGTTAGAGATCTGTTCCCCATAACTGGGTTAGAAAATTAAAAATTATGAGTAAAATGACTGAATTTTTGTATCTTTTTTATATCCTTCAGATTTTTAATTTGTTAAATTAAAAGAGAAGGTACACAAGTACATGGGATTGTTTTGTCTAATGTTTTTTTCAACCAAAAAAAAAAATGACATAGATGTAACTTTTATTCCCATAATCTTTAAAATTCTATAGTTAGGTAGTCTGAAAGCAACATTTATGGTTACAAATGAAACCTGGAGAAATGCTGATTTTTTTTTTTCTCATTTCCCTGTCAGTGTCAGCTCAAATAGATATACATATGACTGCTGGTTTGGTTATTGGATGAATTTAATATTACCAAATATAATGGAGAAAGTGATTAAAAAAGAAACCAACATATTTTCACTTAAATATTTTCATTAAGAGCTAGACTTGTATACTTATTTTCAGATGCATCTTCATTTGGTAACTTACATACTTTCAGTTAACATGATACATAATGCAGAACTGTTCCCATATGTCAAGCGAATATTGTTTTATCAATTAATAATTTGCTACATTTTTTCCAATTGTGCTTTTTAAGAAGTTGGTATGAATACAGATAAAACATTTAATTGCCAAAGAACTTGTAAAAAATAATTATCTAGAGAAATTAAATTGCTGCCATAATCATCTCTGATGACCAAAACGTTTGAAATCAGTTCTACAAACTTGAGTTGCCAAAGTAGAAATAAAAGCAATAAAAAATCCAAGATAAAATATCTGAAGATATATATGTGCAAAGTACAGAAAAAAGGGTAGGGATAGCTAGTCAGTAATTGTGCTAGAATTTTTATTATATAAGGCCTACTGAATGTTTACTGAAAGGAAATGACCATTGAATTTTTAAGAGGAGGGTAGCTGGAATCTTTTTACCTTTCTTTACATGATTTTGTTAAACTAACATAGGGACTAAGAAATGTCTAATTTTCTATAGATTAGAGGAAAATGACTTATATAAACATTTCAAAATGAATCCCAAGCCCCTCCTTGCCTTATAATGTTTTATGGTCTGTTTTCAACAAAGACATGACTTTAGTTGCTGTAAAGAAATCAAAATAGATGCCATTGTGGACTCGTATGTAAAATATTAACAAGAATTAATGTCATACAAGGATAACAGTTTTAGCTTGGGAGAAATGTCAGTTATATTATACAAATCAATCTGACTTGAGTCATATTTAATAGCCCCAGTTATAACCCAGCAATTATAATATATAGTACATGTATGACATGTAAATTGTAAGCAACAATATGAGCCTCTTGGCACATTCCCAATTCTAATATTTGCAGCATACTATTGTACAAAAAGCATAATGTATATCGATATTCATGAGTATTTGTAAAACTTAAAATCTAATTTTGCTTGCTACAGAGCAAACTAAGAATTGAATCTAGTTTCACTAACATTGCGACTAGAAATACAGGATCATTATGGGTATGAGTGATCACTACTGCTATTCTGACTTGCACTTAATGGGATTAAAAAAAATTTATTCATGATTAAAGTAGATTGTGATTTCGGGAATTCTTGATATATTTGTATGCTGTATGAATCAGTGATTTGCCATCTCAAGTCATGAAATTCACACCAAAATCATGAGGGTTGGCAGGTCTAGTTCATCAGTTATAGTTTGTTTACTTGCATTTTTAGATTTTAGTATATAATTGTATGACATTCAAGGCTACTAGATTTCATTATCTCAGGCTGCCTCAACACCTAAAATTGTAACTGATTTGTTGTTGTTGGTGTTTAAATCACTAAGATATTTTTGTCAACCAATGAAATGGATCCCGTTTTGCTTCCTTGGTCATGAATGTACTCTATTTAGTGAGCTAAACAATTTTCTTTGAAGTACACTAATTTGAGATGCAAATACACAGAAAATAAATCAATATAAAGCATTCGTATATTTTTTAGCATTGTGTCAATAATAATAATAAAAAATTTCCTTTTGGGTAAATGGAATTGAAAAAAGGAAAAATTATTTTTTTTAAAGTCACATGCCCAGGATCTGTGTCTGAAACAAAATTATTTGAGCACTACAGAATTTGACATGTATCAGAATTCAGATCTGTGTCAGTAAGTACATATGAAAATAAGCACACACAATCCTTATTGTAGTATACCAATGTTGTCCCTTGTTAAAAATCAGGCCTATGGATGCACCATGACCTCCTTACAGTGATTGCATCAAGTAGTCCTAACAAGACAACCTGTTTTCCAGATAACAAAATTGTCTCTTTGCTGGTTCAACATCAAGTTTTAATTTTTGTAAATAAAGATCAAAAAATTTTCATTAATAAAAAATGCATTGTTTCCACATTATGAATGTGTTGCATTTACTGTGCAACCATTGATTAGTTTTGCACTCAGAAGCGGTTTTGTATTATTGCATTTATTTTCCTAAGAGAATTGCACCCTTTTTTATTTGATAGGCAAGAGGCACTGCTATACAGACAAAAACTGAACATGTATATTTGTACAGTGTACTGTCTATATTGTACAGCAAGTCACTCTGACTTTTATATATTTGGTTACCATTTAATGTTTTTGGTTTTATTTTATTTACAGGAAGATATAAAGTTCTTATATTTGATAAAAACAGCAATGATTATGTCCCAACTGTTCATGGACTTGGGATGCATGTAGAAATTAAAGATCCTGAAGATAAAATGATCCTCTCCAGGGTAAGAAATCAGATGACATCCACTTTTTCAGAGTTGAATAACCAATAGCATGTGCAGTGTTATTTACAGGAGACACCATGTATCATCAAATGAAAGCCAGCAATATTCATGTTGTTGACCATCTACATACTCAGTCCACACAGTCAAACACATGTCCAAAGAATTAAAATCTGCCAAGCTACATTTGTTTGTTAATAGTCATATATTGAGAATTGCAGTGGACCATTGGGCAGTCTTACTACAGACCACACATTGATACTTAAGTTTGATTTTGGCCAGAAAGTTCAGATACAAGACATTGTCTACTATACAAAAAAAATTTAATAAATTAATGGTCTTTCAGTCCATTTTTGTACAAAATAGTAAATAATCGTAGTTTTATTACAGCATATTCTGTGATCAATGACTCTTATCAAATGTAATTTTTTATACATATAACTGACTATTCAATGATTACTAATGTTTGAAAATTTTGTAATGTATCCATCTGTATCCCATTTTGTTCTGTTTTGAACAGATTTCCTCTGAAAAAAGTTGCTGTCTTTCATTACATTCAGGGCAAAAAGAGTTTTATTTCCTTTGCTAGCATATTAAAATATATAAGTTGTACACAGAGATCAAGTGTCCATTTTTCAAACATATGGATTGTGGCATAGTGTCTTTGATCTATTTGTTAACATGACAGGATTCCGAATTTGGCTTATTCAAAATAGTATAGATCAATGAAAAGTTCTTTGCATGCAAAGGAATAAAAACAAATCCCTGATTTGCTAAGCGCTATCTGTACACGGCTTTTTTGATTCTACACTAACCATTGGACTGAACTGTTGGGCCCAATAGCAGTATCCTAAAAATATGAATTGTTTTCAAATAATCATGTATGTTATATTTGAGGTACATATAACAAATTATATACGCTCCAGTCAGCTTGAAAATTTTTTCTGATACTCAGTTTTCCTACAGTTAATCTAAACTTTATTCTTTGGACATGTTTTGACTAAGGTGCAGTCATTTAATAGAAAATGCTTTATTTCTCTTATATTTCAGAATCAATATGACAGATTGTTTGGGAAGTATTTTAAATTAACACAATGTCACAGAATATTGCAGCTAAACAGTTCAGTCTAATCTTGAACATAACGCTAGTTGTGCAATCCAAGTTGTTCTATGTGCTTGTTTATTCCTCTTTATCTCCTTCCTACACCACTATTTTCAGGAAACTACAAAGTACAGGTGTACGATTATTCTGTAAAAGATTACCTACCATCTGCGCCCGGCCTGGGCATGTATGTTGAAGTCAAGGATCCAGAAGATAAAATTATTATATCTAGGGTGAGTTCTGACATTTCTGAAGCCCAAGGGTAGTTGAGAAAATTCAGCACTGAATTCTTTAATATGATGATGTACCATACACTGGATTATTATTTCCACTTTATTGAGAGGATACTGTGATACTTTCTGTCCCAGTCCATCCATCCATCTCAAATTTCCTAAACCTCAGCATGGAAATTTGCCAATCACAGAACACAGGTTGACCCTGTCATGATCATTTGCAAGAGGGTTATCATTGTAAGGCCTGTGTCCATGAGTCCCTGGGAAATGGTCAAAGCATACTAAACAGGTAATATCAGTAAGTAAAATAACAGACTTGAGAAACTACTTGAATTAGTGTTTTGGCAATTAAATTAATTTTTACATCTTTCATTGTAGGCAGAGATTCATATTATGGGTGGTGTGAGAATACTAGTTTTGGACTAAAGCAACCATCCTCATTTTGGTCGTATTGACATACAGCAGCTTGCAAATGTACAGGTTATTAAATTATGTGACCTAAAACTACCATGACAAATTCATGTTTTTTTCCATTACTTCCTTGTGTCACTAATTTGATGATATATAATATTCACAAAAAAGGTTTAGAGGCTAAATTTTTATTGGAAGTAGTTAGAAGTGGAAAAATGAGAAAAAAATGTTGAACCTACACTTGGAGCTGTATGTTTTATAAAAGCAGGACCAACACAAAAATCATAACTGGAGTATTGTATGCCATCTCTATTATTACCACTTGTCACTGATTTCATTTCATTTTTTTCCTGGCAAAATTAACTTTTTGCATTTAGCTCGAGAATAATTTTTTTTCCCCACTGTCTCATTATACTGTTATACCAGATTCATTTAAATGGTTAAAGGATGAAACTTTCATCACAGAAGTTGGTCAGTGTAAGTCATTTATCAGCTTTTACTGATATCAGTTAAATTTTGTGGTTGTAATTTATTTCTCAAGTTCTGATAAAGCAGCACTCCTCAGAGTAGATGATTTTATATATTTGTATGTATGTATATAACCATAACCTACATATTGCATTTTTCTGGATTAGGTTAAGTCTCTTTTTTTTTTCTGTATTTAGCTCATTACCATGTTCTTTGCACAAGATATATATATATATATATATATATATATATATATATATATATATATATATATATATATATATAACATTTTCTAAATCTATCCTTCAATTTTTACTATAAGAATAGCCAGTATAGAATCAAATATCCGGGATATAATCTGCGTTACATATGTAAAAATAGATGTCGCTTTGGCTTGTAGACTTTTAGGGAATTATACTAGTCTATACAAGCTGGTTGTATTTATAGTTTTAGCACATGTGAAGACAGCCATGTAGAGGTTTACAAACACAACGTTTTTGTGTTTATTTGTTTTGTGTTTATTTGTTTGTCGTATATATGTTTTGTATTTGCCTTTGAAAAAGACTCATTAAGAGTCGAAAGCGCCTAGGCTAGTTAGTTACTAGTTTTGTACTGTTCGTGGTCAGATTATTGCATCTATTTTAATTAATCCCTGACACACGTGATCCCTTGGTGGATCCAGTACACTTGAAAGGGTTGTTATTCGCCATATGATTTGTATTCTTTATATATATATATATATATATATATATATATATATATATATATATATATATATATATATATATATATATGTACCTAGAATTTTGAAACCTGCATGATCTTGAAGAGTACTGCTACAAATATTTAAATATTTGCCTTTCACTGACTTGGGTTTAATCTCAAACACTGTCAATGTACGAATCAAATATGTTCAGCATGGCCAATATATTTTACTAGTTTTATCATTTAGCTCCAATCTACATAAATTAGTGAAGATCATATAAATATCATAGGTACCCACACAAAAAAGGTCACTGTAATCTGTATTTTAATTTTTATTCATGTAGGTTACATATTGCATTTAGTTTATGACCACATAGTATTTCTTGTGTGCTGTGTAAATATTTTTTAGAATACAGAGGTAACGCTACCAGGCGAAGTGGGCGAAAAAGTCGCCTTCTGTCATGAAAGCGAAAACGACTTCGCCCTCTGATTTTTCGGACGTAATATGACTGTAGATTATGACTTTGAGATGCCCCCTTGCTGTAGCTAGTAAGTTCTGGCACTGCAGTAAACCCAATGCCAAATGTATTTACGTGGTGTTGATACCAATCAGCTTATGGTGACAACGAAATTCTTGTACATTCACATGCAAGTTTTATTAGCTAACTGACCATTAACCCTTTTCTGGAGCAAGATATCACTGCTTGATTTCATGAAGTTGGGACTACTGTGCTATGATGAAAAGACACCAAATTCTGTTTCGAAATTTAAACATCAATATGCAAATAGTAATTTGCTTATAAAAAGAAGATCGGTGAAGAGAGTTTTCTAATTTATATCCTATTTTTAATAAATGGAGATGTTAACAGCCGTATTTGCATATTTTCTGTATAAAATCAGTTTGAAACCCTAAATGAAATTTTAATGGCGGACACCGCTGCATATTTGATATGACGTAATATGACTGTAGATTTATTAAATTCATTAGATTCATGATGTAATATGACTGTAGATTCATTCATTATCACTTCATTAAACTGTGAAAATAACGAAAAATATAGTAATGAAGCAAATAATATTTAACCAATCCATGTCATTATTACCAGTAGGTACACAAACCATACATATGCAGAATTTTTAATGGGTTTTTGTAATGAAGCAAGAAAGTGTATAGTTCGAGAACCCTTCCCCCCATCTAAAAATAGATGCACTTGTTCTGTGCAAGACCAATTCTTGGATTTTTGGTTGGGGGTAAAAAAAATAGGGTCCAGTTTAGTTATATATCGACTTTAGTGCTTCAGTGTGTTGTTTATGAATAGTTACATTAAAGTTTTATCCAGAACAATGAAATCAGGACGAACAGTGGTTTGAAGTCACCTGTGCATTGATTCCTATGTACATGTATTAAGGGCTGTTTCAAAGAATGCTAGAAATATTTTTGACTGCAATTGCACACAAAACTTAAGAAAAATAAAATAATTAAGTGGTAGTTTATTAAGCAGTTTTACCAACTTGCATTTATAAGGCTCTAATCTTATTACTTCTCTCAGTGAAAATTAATTGCAATGTATAGCTTCATATGTGATTTTAAGTCATACAGCCAAAATAAACTGCATTTCAATTCAAAAACACATATACTAAGATGAATGTAATTATTATAAGCGTACCAAATATATTGATACTCACAAATAACAAATATTTTTTAACTTGAAAATAAGGCATTGCTTAAAACTGTTAAAAGCATACCAAGAAATAGAGCCCATCATTAAAATATGATAATGCATCTCTCTCTTAGTATGTGTGTGTGTGTGTGTGTGTGTGTGTGTGTGTATATATATATATATATATATATATATATATATATATATATATATATATATATATATATATATATATATATATAGTGGTCTCACTTCTCTCAGATTAACTTCAACTTCTCCCTGTTTAGCTCACACTTCTCCATGTTTTGACCAAAAGGAGAAGTCACTTCTCCCTAAAATTTAAGTCTAGCTTGACCCCTGGAATAATGAATCTTGTTGAAGGGATGCATCTTGATGAGCACTACTACATTTTGGTTTCATTATGGCACATATTGGATGCTTCACTAGCAGGAGTTACATTTTATATAGTGTTGATATATTGATAATGATCTATATATGTTTAAAAATGTTTAAAATTTGAAATTAAGGTTGATATGTTCATTGTTACTTTGTCTTTTCACCATGAATTCGGTTAATATCATAACTTATGGAGGTCACTGAACATGATGGAGATCATTGAATATGTGCATCTTTTTCAATTAGATTTGATTGCAGAAGCTGTCAAGGGTTTCTAATTGAATTGCTTCCAGATTGGTATAGCGAAATGATGTGTATTGATCAACAGTTAGGGAAATAACAATGTGCACCAGCAGTGAATCTTTCTCCCTGTAAATATCAGCACAGCTAAATTGATCGATTTATCAACACATTTTTCCACTCAGCTTGTGGTTGAAACAGGACTGGATAGCCCTTGAATTTGCGACTTGCAAAATGCGTGTGTATGGGACTCCAGTATAAGTGATTTTCTGCATTCAAGATTAAACAATTTCATCCAAATACGCATGATTGTATCCAAAACCTCTGATTAAAAAGATTTATTAATAAGTGAGTGGAGATTCTGTTCTTGAAGCAAAATAAACTGATGACTATACAGAATTGGGAGTTTGGAGATTCATGTGGTCATTTCCATTAAATGATTTTTCTCTTTTAAAACTTTTGAAAGCTGTGATAAGAAACAGAACATTTTTCCAGCTGAGCAGACTGAAATGGGTATGCAGATAACTTGTATATTATGGGTCAAAGAAGTGATACAAAGTCAAAAAAAGCATGTATTAAAATGACTATGTATGTACCTTATAATATGTTCAACATTTCCTCCGCCATTGTCCCTTCATCTATCCCCATTAAGAGGTTTGTGTGGAGGTCTTACTGTTGATAATAAAAGTTCTGGCAGCATCTCCACTCATGTTTTGGCTACTGTATGCATACTATCCTGTCAGGAATCATGAAATTTGGTGAGTGGGTGCATCTTCACAAGTTTTGCATTCCTATTTTAAAAAAAAATATTTTGGACCCATATTTTACATATATTGAAATTTTTTGTTTAGAGTTATTGATTAGGTTTAAATCATGAAACTAAATAATTGTATACATGCTTAAAAACAAATGGTCACAGTGTTAAGTATAAGTGTTTATGACCATATGGATACATATCCTGGCCTCCTCAGAAGGAATGACTAGTGAAGTTGGAAGTAGGAATGAATCTATTTTTTAAGTGATAGACTATCAGTATTAATCACCCTGCATTGTATATTGTACTGTTTTTGTACATGTTAATGAGTGTAGGAATTATATCTGGGAGCAGCTTGCTTTTCGTGTGATGCTTCATCTGTAGTGGCTTAATTTAAATTTGCTGTGTTTATCATAGTATAAGCTGTTGCTGAATCACACTAAAAAATTGCTCCAAGGGCATTCAGCATATTTTAGGTAAAAGTACTATATATACTTGCATATAAACAAACCCCCTCCCAATAACCACCACCAGACTCGATAGGTAAAACATTAAAATGTTCATGACCCACACATAAGTGAAACCACAGAAGTTCATCCATATTGAAAGTCTTGCTATTGCAACACAATCTGAATCAAAACTCGTATTCACGCTGGGTTTCAGTAGGTGAGGCCCTGTGGATTCAAGTTGGGCATGTTCTTTCATTGGTCATGTACAAGGACAAAATATAACAGTTATCATTAAGAAAACTTATATTTTCACAGTTAGGTTTAGTATTAGAGGAACTACATTATTCCAGGTTTTTATTTTTTCCTAAATTATTTTTATGCGAATATATATGGTATTTTTCAGCACAGGATCACATGGTTACATGTTGACAAGTGAAAACACTCTTTACATTTATAAACTAAGCAATGGCAGTTATTAATGCATGAGCTATATTTGTACTACTGGCCATTTCTTGGATACTCAGCCAGTTACTTTCACTCAGTATAGTTTGGCTTCTAAGTCAGCAGTAATCTTAAAAACAATGGTCAAATAATAATAACAACAACATTAACCTCTGATTTTTGTCAATTCATTATGGTGCTGCTACTTTTATTATTGTTGTCATGTATGCCCTGTCACATTTGGTAGGTAGGCAGGTAGGTTTGTGGTTGGGTGATTGGATCAGTGTAGTATCAGCACAAAACTGGCAGTTTAGTGATGAAGTTCAAATTTTGTGTTTTACAGAGATTACAAGTTAAGCCTATTGATGAAAAAATTAGAAAAACAGACCATCATTTTATTGTCTTTAGACAGAAGTGATAATTAATGTTTGTACTGGAAACTACTAAAAACTTTGTAATGGCAAGCTGTGTAATTGTTTATTACACTGGTTACCAGAGGGTATCATACACTGAACACTGGAATGGATATAAAATGATGTGGATCCAAATTCATTTTCTTATTAAATAAGAAGAAGATAAATTCTTATTGTTTTAATAATCACAGTAACAGTTCAGAGAAAATTGTTTTATTTAAAAATAATCAGTCTAAAGTAGAAAAGAAATTTGGAAGCCTTTAGCGAGTTGCAATCTACATTAAAATAGTCACACATGCTTTTAGCTGCAGAAAGCTTGTTATCTCAGTAATTCACTCACCAATGTATCCATTTCTTAGTGTATTTGGAGATTATGAAGTTAAACCAGTGCAGATTTGATGCATCTAAAATATTTGAACTAGACCATTTCTGATGGGTGCATTTTCCCATTACTTATCTATTTAATATCCTTTATCAATTTATAAGATATCAACCAATAGTAGAACAAGAAAATACACCCTTACTTATACTAAATTTTAAGTATTTTGAGATTGCTTGAAACTTAGTTACATATAAAAGCAATTCTTAAAAATGGTTAATAACTCCACTTTTACACAATCATAATTGATGGCATCCACAGCCATATCTATGTTACAGGTGACAGTGTGCAGTGGGAGTTGGATTTGAGGATTCACTATACATACATCTGCATGTTGTTAGAATTGCTCTGCATATATATATATATATATATATATATATATATATATATATATATATATATATATATATATATATATATGTATTTGCTTGACATTGAAATTATTCTAGTTTGCAATCTCTACATTTGCCATTGTGGTTTTGTGCTTTTTATTTGCATACATTGTATTCAGAAAGCTACAATATATATATTCACTTATAGGTCCAGTCTAACTGCAAACTACACCTGCACAGATCCATTGGTGCATATTGCACCTGCAAATCTGGATCTCTCCAGTTTTGCTAGGAATTATCACTACAAGCAAATCTGGATCTCTCCAGTTTTGCTAGGAATTATCACTACAAGAAACAACATAGACTCTGATCCGCTGGTACATCATGTAAATTGTTTGTTTATTAAGCCATTCTAAATCATTTTATTTGACCAGGCTATTTGCAGTTGAAATCATTTATATTGAAATGGTAAGACCATCCCATAAATAAATTTAGCATGTTGATTATATTAAAAAAAAATTCTCAGTGATGGTGGCTTAGCACACCCCATGCCCTCACTGTGCATAAAATCTGTAAAGGGGGCTTTTGAGGTTACCATATGAAGAGTACAGCATTTGATACCTTTGGAGTTGGGCAAATTCTGTTTAACATGCCTAATGCCAATGAGTACATAAGGAAAACTTTTGTCATAAATATAACATAATTAAATTTTGCTACACTGTTTTTAAAAGTATAAAATTTTATTTTTTATCATAGACATATGCAGCAGAAGGTAGATTTACATTTACATCCCATTCAGCAGGAGAACACGTGATTTGTCTTCACTCAAACTCCACTGCCTGGTTTTCCAGTGGACAGCTGGTAAGTGTGCTAATTTTCTAATTTAACAACCCCAGTCAAAATTACAAAGTCAACATATTTGCATTTTAAAATTCTTATAGAGCTCATTCAGACCTTTTAAGAACAGTCTTAATTTGTTAAATATGATGATTAGTTAAAAAGTTACAACTATTTGAATACTGGTAAAAAGTGGCTTTTCAGTGAATTTTTGCCTTCTATAAATGTATGTTTAATTCTTCTGAGTCACGGACCTGACACATTTAATAAAATAAGTATTTCCATAACTTTTAATCTAAACAAGATATCACCATGAAACTTGGCAATCTTATAGAATTTTGCCTATAGAATTCAAATATCTGCAGTAAATTAAACTATGTCCACTAGATTTCAGTGTAGAGAAGAAAGAATATAAGGGGTTTAAAAAAATAAAATTTTCTTCTACCAGACAATTCAGATACTGGACAAGATATTTTTTAACACATCATTTAATTCAGAAGTAAACTTTGGCATACATTGTAAACAGTTCCTCAAATTTTCTATGCTATGAGAATGCCCAATGACATCCAGAATCAGCAAAATTCAGCAAAAAACAATTATTTTTCTTATTAAAGTTAAAAAGTTCTATCACAATTCCTTTTGACTCAATAATTTTACAAGATTTTGATGACATTATATCAACACTTATGCCTGCATTTGGCAGTAAGGTCCAGGATAATCTATACTCTCCTATTTCTGCACTGAAAATGAACAAACAAAATGTTTTAGGAACAGTTAAAAAATATCTATATATTTAAAAAGATGTATAGTTCATCATATAAATTGCTAAGCAATACTTTATCATGGTACCAAATGTAGATCTGTAAACCATGTTTTCATTCTCTATTTGTACTACCTATATTTGCAAGTAATTAGTTTAAATTTCATTTACAGATATGTCATTTTGTTATTAAATGTTAAAACATCATTTGCATACAATTTGAGATTAATTAGTATTTAGATAAAAGTTTTGAAGAAGAAAAATAACGTAAAATAATTCAAGAGTAAATTTGTTAAATCTACATATACATGTCAACATCAGGACGATCATTTATGATAAATTTACACTGTATTTCACAAAAATATTTAATAAGTACAAAATAATTACATACGGATACAGAACACTCGAACAGTGTATATAAAACACAGAATTTATCTTGTGATCACCGATTATTCACATGGAAGTTATGTTTATCCACGTGGATTCAATATGGTGACTATGCGCATGTGTCTTAAAGTGGTCAACTTGTAAATTGCGTACTTTCAAAATTAAACGCAGGTACTTAAATATACGTTCAGAAAAATAAATTTGGTATCGAAAGAAAGTTTAGAATATGTAATTTGTAATAGTATATTGAACATTTAAATATAATGTTAATGAGTTGAAAAATATTAGCGAGACTTTAGTGACTTTTTTCTCAGCATAGGGTCGTCATATGCAAATTTCCAAAACACCATTGGAAATTTCATTCATTCACCATTCAATATATAAATACCTCATTAATATTCATGAGGTTCCAGTGACCTACATTTGCAAAACAAACATATGGGTACTGACTCGTGCACAGAAAAAATGGCAATTAACTGAAAGCTGACAATTTTAATAACCGATTGATGATTACATGACCATATGGTTAAACAACAAAATGTATAATGAATTTTATATGCATTTGTAGATAATTCAAAGGCCTTTTAAATAAAGTTTATTTCATTAAAATGTTATTATAAATATTGATTTTTTTTACAAATCTAGCACACAGAGTAAAAGAAAAGTCATTTTCACCCAGTTTACTGATACAGAATAAGGCACTGTCAGGGTTTGCTACTTATTTAAAGTAAGAAAGAGAATTTTCTCCCTGAACTTGAGATAAAGAGATGTAACTGCTTGTGAAAAGAAACTATATATTAATTCAGTGGATTGAAAGGTGAAATTATGAAAGTTTAATTTTTGCTGTTGGACAGCCTAGGTTGTCTACTATGGTGTGTCACAAAGCAATAAACTTTTACTAAAGGTAACTCCACACTAAATAACCTTTATTAGCTTCTGTGCCATTAAACAAGAAACCGAACAAAAAGTTGCATGTGCTATATTCCCTGAATAATACTGAATCTTGAAAGATATTGGTTCTAGACATTGATGGGTTCCAACATCTTTGTTTTGCCACATTATGATCAGTGTAATCTCTCCTCAAACTGAGAAACCCTGCTGTTTTTCTCATGTACAATTTCATCCACTTTTAATCAGCAACATCCATGGGTCAGCCAATTTCAGTGAACAGCTGCAAAACAAGATTTGATGACATTATCATTGTAAACATAAAAAAAATCAACACCACACTATGTCCACAATATGTCAGACAGTCTTCAGCCCAAGTTTGCACTTCAAAGTATTCCAGTGCCCTAGCTGATTCACAAGAGGCTTATTTTTATTTAATACATTAATTTTCTACTCAGATCTGATTATAATAAATCATGGCTTGCCTCTTTTCTTTCCCTCTTGAATCAATTGTGTGCCACATTAAAATGTTATATTAATCACTAATGGAATTTGTAGATTTGTTAAATCATTCAAGAGAAAGAATAGAATTATGAGCTTCTTCATTGACTGAATTAAGGGTTTGCACCTCTTAATTCTGAAATGAATGTTCAAACATCGTTTAAACCTCACATCTTTAATATTTCAAAGAATTGTTTATGTCAAACAACTTTTTTTAAAAAAAAACCTCATTTTTTTCTTACCATGCTTCATTTAGATTGGAAGAACGGTAAAGTTATGATAAATGGTGGCATCCGGGCTTTAAATTATGTGTTAATTGTTATATAAGAAGACATAGCTTCCCTAGGTTGGTGATAGAATTTTAGAAACACATTCAGTATCAATGCCCAATTTATTTGTATATACATATTATTGCCTGATTTATTCACAAGTGGTATCACTACCCATCTAGTACTATCTGATTTACTCTCACATCTGGTATCACTAGTTTACTCAGATACACATTTTGTATCACTGCCTGATTTACTAACACACATCTGGTATCATGTTTACCACCAATGATACAAGTTGGAATTTTATTTTACTGATAAGTGCCTATGTAATTCAATCTAACTTAAGACAAATTGCATATTTTTTATGAATAAGTACAAAAACATAAAAATCTAGGAACTGGTTGAACTTCCTTTAAGAATTAAAATGACAGCAGAAAATTGTATTCCAGGAAAAGACATTAATGCCATTCCTCAAGTCTTTTAATTTTTAAAGGACTCCACACTAGTGAAATTTACCAAGATTAAAAATATTGTTGAAGTTTCAAGTAAATTTGAAGTACAAGTACAGACATATAACTGTTGATAAATTAGCTATCAAACATTTGCACCATTTTTGAAGTAGTTATCCCTATGATACTATGATATTTACATACTTTGTACCTGCTGTAATTGTGTTGGATTTAGATAAGGAGTTTAATTGAGTCATAATTGAACTGATTATGTATTAAATTTATTGAGTTCTTGCCAGAATTTTGGTGGTTGCAAAACTCCTCAGTTAAGTTACAACAGGGATGAGTTTGGTGCTCGTCCTAATCTGGTTATACCATAGCTCGATTTCAGCATCTTTCTTATGCAGAGGTGATTAAGACCAGTCTGTTCTCACTCTGTGCCAACATGTTTTTTGCAGTATGCAATCTCTGTATGTTTGACAGAAACATCATAAAGTATATCTTCCCCATTTCCTCTTTGTCACCATTTCTACCCCCAACTCGGCAGGTAGTGAACTTTACCATCGGAAATCAACAGACTGTTTTCAGTGCAGAATCCTATACTGTGAGAATTCTTTACAATCACTGCATGAAATATAGTCCATAGCTGGATTAAAATTCAAAGATGTTAAGGCACCAGCCAGAAATAAGTGAATCAAGACAACAAAGGATAATTAATCTGTTTTTATACAGATGTCTATAATTTTTAAGGGTTTTTGGTCAAAATTTAAAACAGTATTTTCCAAAATATTTCTTGATGACACTATTTTCAGTTAAGCACGGTAAAGTTACATTTCTGTAAATAAATAAATTCAATAGTAATACTTTAAAACATTGACACAACATGTCATGGTCATATTTCAAATTTACATGTTGTAAGAGAGCCTCAGAATAAAATTAGCTTTTAAAAATGCACATTTTCTAAGCCATGCTGTTTTTTTTAATTCAGATCAGTGATAATCATATGTTAACTTTTAATAAATCTGTTTCATTCAAAAAAAATATAATATAAATTATCTGGAAATTTTGTTTAAAAAAGGTGGGGGAACATTGGTAGTAATCAAACCCTCCAATGGATTTAGTTGGAAGATGATCAACACAATGTATTTGGCATTGAAGGCAATGGCACATTAACTGCATGACTAAAAAAAAATAAGACTATTCCACTGTCACTTCATATAAATGATCATTAAATTACACAGAATTCTCATAACATATAAAAATAATATTGTTGTGGTAAAAACAATGCATATACAATGAAATGGGATTAGTAATTGAGAAAAGCATGGGCAAATTGCTAGTGAAGTCAGTACTCATCAGCATGCATGTTCATAGTATCTTCTTCCATGTACAGACTTTCCCAAAAGGCTAGCATCGGTAGATTTCCTGTCACATCTTGTGATTTAGTAGTGACACTTTACAAGGTTGATCAAATAATTCCCTTGTATGTAAATGAGTGTTTGACCTTTTTTTTTTAAGCACATCATTTTCTAAGGTCACCTTTTCTGCTATCACAAGGTGTGTTACCTGATGCTGAGATCTATGTAGATAAATTTCCTTCCAGTTATCTTTAATATTAGATTATAATAAAAGTGCAAACTTTCTTTTTTAAGATGTGAAAAGATTACAAACATCATAATCCTTGCATTCAACCCTGGGAGCCATTACTTCATGTATTTTCAGACATTTTGTATTTCTGTATTTCTTTTAACACTTCAAGGAAGATTCTTGCTGCTTCATAAGTTAATGTTTTTTTTTTTTAAAAAACTCTGTTTTTTTTATTCTATATACTTTTATCTGGCCTTGAAAGTCAAGACCTTTACAAAATGTTCATTTTTGCATTTCCTTTTTTCAGTCTATAAAGGCCTTAGTTTAGTGATCTTTTTTTATCCTTATTTATTATTTGCCAGAAAGATTAAAATTATTCATTTTGTACATGTACAAGAAATATAAGAAATATTACTTGTAGCATGCTTTGAAGAATACAGTTCATACATTCAGCAACACAATAAAATTATATATATATATATATATATATATATATATATATATATATATATATATATATATATATATATATATATATATATATATGCCACTGAAACTGGTCTGGTACTGGGATAACCAATGCTGATAATCTCTTGACATAAAAAAAAACATGAAGGTCACCTAATTTACTGTTTTACAATTATTCCAATATTGTGATCCTTTTGTACAAGACCTAAAAAATAATGTACTTTTATTGTGATTTGTAAAAAATTGATACTTGTATCTGTACACTGATAATATGGTCTGGTTTCATAGACTGAAAATGTATTCCACTAGTTATGTAGTATTTATATGTACTTAGATATTACATTTGGTTTTTTTGTTGCTTTTTCCTCTTCTAATTTCATTTCATTTTTTTTTACATGGTTCAGTTAATGTAGATCTATGAAATATCATCATAAAAGGAGCTTAAAAAGTTATTTATTCTGTTACGTTGCTAAAGACATGTATCAGTCAGAATGCTTTAAAAAGGTAATTTTTCATCAATCATCATACATTTAATATTATTTTTAAGTTGTATCTAGATCCTAATATATTTATTTATTCTATTTACTTGCAATTGAGGGATACTCACCTTCCAAAATAGTGAATAATTTCTCAGGGAATAGAGTGAGGTAATTTGGATTTAAGTATAAATTTTGTGGGAGAAAGGATTATCTCTTTTCTAAGACAGTGGAACAACAATCTTTTTAGGTAGACAAATAAAATTTGGTTTTAATGTTTGCATGTTTATGACCAGGTTTTCATGCTCCAGTATTGTAGAAAGAAAAAATGATAAAATTATCAACCTGCCTGAGAAAAGGTAGTTTTTTTGGAATGTGAAATGTTATAGTTGCCTATTATCTTATCTAAAATATAAAGGAAATATATGAAATTGTGTCTAGTTTTGTGGACTCTACATTTCAGGTATATTATAAGGATTTCCACAGCCACATGTATGCACAATATGCTTTTGAATAACCTTGTGGTGGTAGGACTGAAGGGTTTGCAACATTTGAATGGGGAAAAAAAATTATGCAGACACACAGGTACACGCACATTGGCCCAACCATGAACATGCATATTTTCTCTGCTATACATTGGGATAGCAATGGTTGTAAATTACATTTTGAAGCTGAACAAATTGAAGAATTTAGTAAAAGCATTTCATTATTGTCAGTAAACAAATTCTAAGTCTATATTGTGAGTATGATGAATGTAATGAATTGTCATATTTTTGGTGCTAAAATATTATAATTGACATTACTGAAATACTGGTTCATCATTTTTGTTTTCAGAGAGTGCATTTAGATATCCAGGTTGGTGAGCATGCCATAGATTATCAACAGGTCCAGGCAAAAGATAAACTCTCAGAGCTCCAACTTCGTATCAGACAGCTTGTTGATCAAGTTGAACAAGTCACTAAAGAACAAAACTACCAAAGGGTAATGACACTTCTTCGTCTGTGGCTCATTTCAATATCTTTTTTTTTTTTGGCTTCTATTTAAGTCATATGGCTTGAACCTTTCTATACTAGCCTGACTTTTATCAAATATATCAGAGTATATGAAGAACTCAGAAGCTAGTCCCTACATGACATTTTCATAACAGGATTTCCATTAATTTTTTACTTCTTGAAGTTCAGGACATTTGGAAGGCCCCATACCTAAAACCAGAAGTGCCATCGTTGTACATGCTAAGAACATTTTATAAATTAAATAAAATTGTAGTCGATTTGCTGAATTTACAAAGAAATCCTTGCTAAATGAAATTTGTATTGAGTCCATGTTGGTAACAATTAATATGTAGCAGTCACTTTTTCAGTGGCAGTGGCATTATCTGCTGTTTAAGGCTTTGAATAAAGTTTTTCATTTGCATATATTTAGAAAATGTCTTTAAGGATTCTAATTCTAAACACCTCGCTGGATTTTGTTTGGCAGCATTACTCATTACCATTTTTGTGCTTTTTAGACCCCCAAAATTTTTATTTGATCGTTTTGATTAAAAAGTTTGAATTTATTACTCAGTCTGACCTCCATTTCTGACATCAAGGTGATTTTTTACTTGGTCTTGCACCCCTAGGGGATACACTATTTGGGTTGAATCATTATGAACCTAAGGTGAATGATTCAACACATGCTTTTTTACCAGTGTTACCCAAAACAATGTTTGGGGTTAGGTCAGAATAAGAAAGATTATAGTAAGGTGAAGTTGGAGTTTTGTACTTGCTTATATTTTCCAAGTATCTTGCTGGATTCTGTTTATGCCTGGAGACGTATTTTGTTGTCTTTTTTAAGTCTTTTGTGAAAATGGTACAATTTTGGACCACAGTGGCCATCTTGCAGATCTTGTTATTGCTACTCCACCTGAATATGAACATTCAGTTTTTCTCTAGAAGACTTAATTATGATGTTTAATTGGTCATAAGTTCAGATGGTGTTTATCTGACATTCAATATAGCTACAAGCATCCATCTTGATACCACTGTTTGTAGAGAGATGGTCATATTGACACAGGTTTTTCACCAAGTCTTATTGTGTGTTTCAGTGCTGCTATCTTGAATATCTTGTTCTTGGTACACCTCTTGAATGGATGGTCATGTTGATAATGGTTTTTCACCAAATGATTTATAATTATATCTGGGTTTGTAAAAGAAAATGGTTCCAGTCTTATATCTGCTATGGCAACCACACCTGCTGATTTGAAATTCTTGTTCTAGTTAGATAAATCAGATAGTTTCAGCTCTCACTACTTAAAACAAAGTAAGCCACTGGGTAATTAAAATAAAGAAATGGTCTTCGATATCTGAAAATTCTTTTCATCAGTAGAGCATCAATCCCTTTGAGGGCCTCTTGTTTTAGGAAAGGTGCAGGCAGATTTGGTTTGAGTGCTAGAGGCATGCTAGGGAGGAAATGGCATTCAAGTCTGCATTGATTGATAAAATGGAACAACATTAGTTCTCAGGGCCTTAGATTTAAAATTGTGATTTACCAATGAAAGCATGGAGTTTATGGGACCTCCTCCCAATGAGGATACAGGTTTGTTTCTTTTGAAGTGGCCAGGTGTAAAGCAAAAAGTGCAAAGTAAATCACCTATCTACATGCTTATATGGAAAGCCATGAGTGCAATTTAAGTTCATCAATAACTGGTGATTTACTTGCTTGGATAGTTTTTTAGTATAAGTTTTTTTAATATACTTTATGATGATATTAAAAAATGTATGTCTTGACTCTAGAAAAATGCTACTTTTATTTGTTGATAGATTTAGAAGATGAGCTTGAAAATAGATAAAATCAATTACTGATACTCATCAAGAGTAAATCATGTTATTCTACTTCATTTCAGGTGAAATATTGAGAACATTAAGATCTTCATACTTTTTTGGAGAGTTCTGATTTTGTTTGCTTCTTAGAGTTTAATATTTTTCGTTTAGCAGTAAAATTGCAAACAGTGCATATTTACAGGCACCTGAAGCTACTTACAGTTAATTTTTTAAAGCAAGATTCTATTGTGTAAGGCAGGGGTCTCAAACATGTGGCCCACAAGCTGCATGTGGCCTGCCAAGCCATATCCTATGGTCTACAAAATGATGTACATCACAAATTGTCATGAGAGATAACAAAGGTGGTGCAACCTTTGATCCATCAAAAATGCTCTCGTGATGCCTCAGGTGGTTTTTGTTTGAGACCCCTTGTGTAAGGCATACATACATTTTTATAACAACACCAAAAAAATGCACAAAATTCACCATTTAGTACAAGTTATCAATGGGTTCATGTGGAAAAAGGAAGTAAGTGCCAGTTCAATGCAAGGTGAAGCCAACTTTGCTTCATGTCATGTTTAAGTAAAATGTTTTGGGTGAGGTTAACTATTTTGGCAGAATTACACTCTGGCATGACCCCAGCTAACTAATAGCTGAGATGGTGATCAAATGAATGATTGAGCTTATTTGTTGGGTCACTGTTCCAATATGAGCTAGTGGACATTAACATGGTCGAACAATTGTAAAAGCAGCTGACTGTCCATGAGTACTCAGAAATTTGAGTTATTAAAAATTGAATATCATGGTGTTTGCATAAGTTTACTATAGGAACTGAATTAGGAAAACTTGGTAATGCAGCTTATATTTGGTAACAAGAGAAAGCACAAGAATTTCATTTGACCTTGTTTATTGTCATTAATTCAATAATTTCTTCTTTGAAACATTTTTTTTACTGATGTTTTTAAAAATATCATGGTTAAACCCCATTGGGCTTCCTTAATTCAAAGTGGAGTAGCCCAGACCCAGATTTCTGGTGGTTTCTTGGCTATGGCTCAAGATTTGTCAGCCCTTGGAATTATTGGTGTATGTCATCAAACTTAAAAGTATTATATTGATATTAATTAATGAAATCCTCTAAAACTGAAATTCATATTGTGTTCTTTTGAAAGCCTAACAGCTGATTTTATTTTTAAAAAGGATGTAAAAATTTGTAATCTTTGTGGAATTCCTAAATGATCTACCTTATGCTAAATATATCACATACAAATAAATATCAGGGTATGCTTACACGAATATTCAATTGTCATTGTTGCAAAGATAATTAACACACTGATTATGAAAGTCAGTTGGCTAAAAATCCTATAAAATTTGCAATAATCAGGCCACTGTCCTTCACATCCCTGCACTATCTATCCCATATATTTTCCCAGCATGCTCTGATGTTTGCTTGTGCTTCATGCACGACTAATTGCAAACAGCCCTAATCCAAACAGGGGGATTTAGTTTTTGTTCAATGTATTATTTCAGACTTCATCCTCCTTTACCTATTTCAGTAATGTGGCAATAAATCTGAGCTTACACCATTCAGTCTGTATATTTTTTCAGTGAGACTTAAAAGATCCTGTTCTACCAATGCAATAATAGGGCAGTATATCTTGGTTTACGATGTTCATTCGGTTTATTGCTTCAATCATACTCATAGACCTTGATCTGCATATTAAAATAATTAGACTAGATCTGGGTTTATGCTGTTTGCAGTTGAATGCATGTTATACAGTGGTAAAACAGACATAAAACAAAAACAAATTCCTAAAGTATAAATGCAAGAACTAGAGATCACATAACATTAATATTAGAATTAGTTCAACCTAATTTTGACAGTTTGTAAAAAAAAAAAAACATTAAGAAAGTTAAATAATTTGGCAGAACCCCAGGTAAAATTTCTGATGATAGGAATTGGTAGGCTATTAGTGCAGTAGTTTGCAAGAAAACACAATTTAAGATCTATTTGCTTTTGTACCATTTTGTTTGCACTTTTTGATAGAAAGAATAGTTGTGTAAACCACACCTTCTCAAGGAGTTGTATCTGACCAACACAGGTTGTGATGTAGATAAAGTGGATATGTCGAGTGTTTATGACCCCAGTAGCATTTGCTAACATGTTTCATTGAGATAGAGAGCATGGTAGAGTTATCTACATAAATGCCTTTGTAAATTATTGGACACATTTTTGTTTTTAGTATTTTCCAGACCAAATTTTATATAACATCAGCATTATCAGCTAAATATTGAATAAAAATGTATCAAATCATCAGAATCTTTTCTTTAGATGGTGATATGCTCACAACTGCTCAAGACATACACAATGATGCGGATATTTTCCCAATACATTTATCTCCCCCACAAAAAAAAACTAAAAACAAACAACGCCATATTTTTATGAGGAAATTTCATATGCAGCCGATATTTTAAAAAAGCAATGAATGATCAGATTGGTAAAACATAGTTCTCCTCATACGTATGTGTGTCAGAAACAGACATATCAACATTAAAGTGTTATTGTTAGTGAAGATGTTCTTGGCTAAATGTATATCAATAAATTGAAAAGGATATATTTTTTATAACAAATATACCATAGGTTTATTTCAAATGAGAGAGCGAGTGGATGATTAGAAATGTGCTGTAGGACATGGAATTAGATGTAGAAGTATCATATGTCATTAATAAACCTAGATTTGGAAAAGATGTTTAATTAAATGCAAGAATATTGGAGAGTGAGAAAACATGGCGAATGAAAGGATTAAAGTTGAGGGCTGAAGTATTGCATGCATGTTGTTTAATATCAGGAAAATAAAATATCAAAACTGAATTTCATTATTAAGTCAACTGGAAACACTGTTTACCAATCCTCAGATTTAACAGAGTGAGTGACACCTGGGTAAAACGGCAAAAGTTTGGGCATATGCAATGAGAAAAACAGTCTTGATTGCAATCTGTGCTAAAAAACATTAGCTAACATGAGTACTGTGTAATATCATCTCATTGCATCTTTAGTTTTCACAGTTTCATCTACCATTTTTTGTGTTAATTTCTTATTTTGTTACAAATAAATATGTTTATTTCATATTTTGATAAAAATAAAGACAATTTCCATTTGATTGGGTACTAAGGTAATTAATTATAGAGGTCAATGTCTACTTATTGACATATTCATTTGATGCTAAATCTTCACACAGAGAATATGACATGTCTACACCAGAGGGATGTATGTTTCACACAGAACAATAATGATCCACACATAACAAAATTATGCAAGCCAACATGAGGTTAAATATCTGCACCTGCACAGGGAACAATTACATATCCACACAGGACTGGAATATGTTCTGTGTGGATACTTTTGCATCCACACAGGAAAAATAACATGGTGTAGCACAACAGTTGGACTGTGGATTTGCATGAGTGTCATCCTGGTACTTTGATAACCAAGCTAGCAAACCACCTATGAATAAACTACAGTTTAACTAGGTGCAAACTCATTTATAACAATCCCTACACTAGTTTATTTCATAACATTAATGTATGTGAAGCTGTCACTTCAATTCCATAGTAATTTATCCCTCAGCTGACAAATATGTACAATAAAAAATCTGACATTACAAATGAATTACTTCAACTCACTCTAGGTATTAACCATATGTTAAAAAATATATCTTGCAATCTGTAAATCATAGGTATAAAATATTGTACATAATTAACGTTATACACTCACACATGTAACAATACCTCTTCAGCACTAAAATTATCATAATGAAGTACATCAAACTAGTGATTTTCAGGTGTTAAAATTACAAGAAACACAAATACTGTAAATGTAAGGTATATTCAGTTAGACCATTGTTCATCACTACATGTTTAGAAAAATTATAAATGCCTATGCTGCTTTTCCATTAGCAAGATTGCTTGGCTGTACAAATTAAGATCTTTATAGGAGTTCATGCAGCACAGCATATCATTTTTGGTATGCTACCTGAGTAACTTGACATCTATTTACAGGGCATTATCTATACTGCATAATTTAAGTAAGATACCTGTACAAATCTGCATTCATCTGCCAGTTATATTGTTGGATAAACATTTTAGTAGATACAGTTTTAATGATTATGAACTTTACTATCAGTTTGACATCAACCAGCCCCATTTATGGTGGAGAAGCACAAGCTGTGCCTACCAAAATCTTATTAGTGTTTTGTTGATATTTACCCCTCCATGGCAGAGTTTCATCCCAGAACCTGTTTGAAGAGGATTAGCTGTCCCACTATGACATGTAGAGAATCAACAAAATTGTTTAAGCTGTACTGTAAAATAGTGAATTATGAGTAATTTGTGAAATATCTTCATAAACTCACACTTGCACTTATCATCAATCCTATAGATCATTCTTAGAATGTATTCATGTACACATGTGACTGGGTCAACAAATCCAAAACAAGACTAACCTAGGCACCAGCTTATAGATTTGTTAGAGCCAGGGGGGCTAATTATGGCAAATAATGGTTTTGTTAAAATTAAGGAGAAAATAATGTTAACCCATTCTATCCTGAGATGCAGTTCTAAATACACTGTGGTAAAATGGAGCATCACAAAGCAGCAGCAGAAGAAATTGTGATGACCTTCACCATGTTTACAAAAAATGTAACATTGTTATTTATTTTTTAAAGTATATAAAACTGTCTCTGAAAAGGTAATAAAATTGGCAACACAGTGATATGTTTTGTTAAAATATTTTGATGTACAAGTTCACAACTGTATTTTGAAATTGGGATTTAAAAAAATTAA
Organism: Potamilus streckersoni; assembly: GCA_016746295.1. Lineage (NCBI taxonomy): Eukaryota > Metazoa > Mollusca > Bivalvia > Unionida > Unionidae > Potamilus > Potamilus streckersoni. Next base: position 2,166,285 of record JAEAOA010000900.1, on the reverse strand, counting down.
AATAAAAATTACCATGAACTTCAGTGAATCTTTTCTCCATGAAGATTAATGAAATGCTCCAAATAGTATGGGAATAAATTAAAAGATAATTCTATTTCTAATATGTTGGTCCAAATTTGAAGTTTATAGCACTGTTAGTTCAAACGTTATAATAATTTTACCAAAACTGCACAACTAAATACTAGGAACAATTCGTTGAGTTCACAATCTAGAACATGACTTCAGCCTGCAGTTTCTCGGAAAAAAACTTGTCCACAAATTAATCCTGGAAATCTTTAAACTGAATCATTAAAAGTTTTGAAGTCCACATCATCACTAGGCCAGTATTTTTCTGGGTGTTGAACATTTGCCCTTTAATCAATTTAAATCATGGATGCAACCGAGGAGAAAAAAATTACTCTGGACATAATCATATTTAAATCCTTCAAAGTTAGCGTAGTTGTCCGAATCGCTGTCGAAAAGTGGATGCAGTCATACACCATCTATTTCATCAACTTCATTTACATCTAAACCATCAATTAAGTCAATTTTATCTTCATAATCATCGAAATCTTCAACTTTAATGTCACTACCTTCGCTATCAATATCCATGTTTTTGTCCATCATTTTATCGATCGATTTTCAAATAAGCTGTTATGTTTTTAACCACAGGTTTTTTTCTAATTTTTCTGCACATGCGTGCTTTAACCATTTCCTGTTGTCGGTGAAGAAGTACACAAGTATTTGTGGTGTATAACACGTTTCTAGACGAAACATAAACACCTAGTGAAACTACGACTAAATGTGTATTCCAGATAAAATGGTAGTCTACAACCAGAGGCATAGTCAGGATAGAATGGATTATTAATAAACTGATTATCAGAATATCCCATACATAAAATAACCAAATTTTTTGTTGTTAGTCAGGATTCATCCCTATTATGTATACTTTATCTAACGTCAGCATGTACATATTGGGTGTTAAAATTCATCCATCTACTAACTCCACAAAAATAAAATTATAATTAATGAAGTTCAGATAAATAAGGATAGATTTGTGTGTTTGGGGGGCAGGGTGCTTTGACAATGCATATATATAACAAATAATCCTGCTGTTTTATGGGTAAACATACCAATCTTTTATTCAAACAAAAAAATTGTGTTTGTATGAATAAAATTATATATATATATTGCCAGTTGACAAATGATTAAGAAAAGAAAAAATGTCATTTAAAGAGAAAATAGCAACCCCCACCCCCAGGCACTAAAAGTAGCAAACACCATAAAAACAATCAGGTTGTTTGCACTTTTAATACAATGTACACAAAACAATTTAAAGTACACCACAAAGTCTCTATGGTTTGGGGGACATGGTTGGTTAAAAGGGCAGTTTGTGTCCCTATGCACATTTTATAAATGTATTATTCTGACCTCGTGTTTTGATTATAGCTGTACATTTATACCATACCTAATCAGAAACAAAATTCATGCTTTAAATAGTTTCTTTTGTTAACTTGTTTTTTGTGTGCTGTAGAGAAAAGCAACACTCAAGATAGGATGTAAATCAACTTATGTTTTAGAGAATGGGCATATAAAGTAAGTTTTTGTCACTATAATATATACAGCGGTAATTCTATAATATAAATTCTTACGCAAAAGGTAACAATCTCTTTAAAATACATTACATCCATTACAGATGTGATCAGTATAATATAGTTGCGAGCTTCCTAGCTTAGCCTCATTTTTGCAAAGATTACTTTGAGACATTATGAAGATTTCAAAGTGTCTAGGTGATGATTGTTCATAATATAAATTGTGGGGTTTTTTTACATGTTTGTTCGGAAATCTAAGGTATCCATCTGGATTTCATTAAAAGAGTATGCAATGTACCGATCTGTAGAACAAATGTTTTAACTTTGGTATATAATGCCTCGGGGTTTTTATATACGGGTACCCGGGTATAAAGCCTTAGTACCCAGGTAGCTGGGTACCCGATGACAGCCCTATTCATCATTTCCTTGCTTGGACACTTTTATTATAGTTATGAATGATTAATCAGATGCTCAGATAACCAGCTTGTTTGAATACCTGGTGTACCTTATATGTAAGAGAGCTGCACTATTAAAGATTTTTCCAGATCTTGCTCTCATTTAACTTTCAAGTTCACTCATTATGTATTAGCATTTATTTATAATAATTAGCATTTTTCAGAATTATTTTCTTTTCAGACTAAATATTCATTGATTAAATGCCAAATTGTGCATTTCACATTCCCACTGCCTTTGTATTATTTGTCATTAATTCAAGCATGAAATAATTTACACTAGCAGCTGTTGCTGATTTTCCATTGCAGCAAAGTACCACAAACTTTGAATGTTTTGGTTCCCATAGGTAATCCTAAAACTTTTAGTGACCAGTGCTAGAGCCAACATAAAAGTGGAAGGACATGCACAATTTTTAGGCCGATTTTGTTCTATTTTTCTAACATAAAAGTATTCCAGGGAGAGCGCAGAAGTCAAGATTTGGAGGATTTTGGACAAAATATTAAAGGAAAACTAATTAAGTTGCAATGCTGATTATTTGAAGGCAATTAATTTTAATGTTAATTTTTGTTTGAATTTAGTGAAGAAAAACTGTGTATATGCTGTACAATAGTTCTTGTATACAGCATTCAAAATTCTTAATTTTTTGGGCAAAATTCTTTGGTGTAAACCAAAACTTTCAAATGAACTCTACACATTCTTGCAAGGTTGCTAAAAGTAAACCAGGGTTGTTGCTTTATGTACTTTAACCTTAACTAAAACTAAAATAGGCATTCTGTCTGCTTTGAAGAAATTGTGTGCTTTTAAGCTGACTGGTTTGTCAGTGTTGACAGCTTAATATTTAGATGTCATTGGCTGCCACTAATTTACATCCAGCATTAGGCTCCATTTTCTCTAAATTTAAGTTTTTCTCAAATTTAGATTTGTACATTATCTCATTTTGATACTTTTGAGTGTTAAGATATTAGGCTGAGATAGAGATGGAAGAAAGAATGAAAGATTACTATTTTTATTTTGTACACCTGTGATTGTTTATTCCCATAAAACGATTTGAGGAATTCTGTAAATATGACAATTTCTCAGATTGTACTCAGAGATTAAAAAAAAATAAATTAATTTACACACAATACCTACTAAATGTAAAGGGAGAAATACATTTTTGGTAACCAAGTATTAATAACTATTTTTGAAAGTTTAGAGAAATCAGATATGTTTGATAAATTGGAACCAGTTTGTTTTTGGAAGTGACATTGGATCTACATACATCCTGTTAGAGCTTCCCTATTTCAAGACCTACAAAGTTTAATGAAACATTATTGTGTACTTCAGGTGAAATTGTTGGTGATTAGTCATTTGTGCATGGTTACAGTTGACAGTTTGACTTGTGGTGCCATTTTGCTTCTTAAATGAACTTTTTTTACTTACTGCATTGAGTATGTAGAAGTAATTTTTCAATTTAAGTTGAATTTAAACTACTATTTGCGCTTGCATACAAATCTAGTCCAACTGCAAACTACACAGGCCCACATCTGCTTTTGCATAATGTGCTAGCATTGGGTCTATGCAGTTTGTTGCATAAAAAAAACAATGAACAGTGTAGACCCTGATCTGCTGTTTCATATGTCATTAACAAATCAGGGTCTTTGTGGTTTGCAGTTTAACTCATTATAAGCGAGTATAAATGGTATACAATTATTGGTTCTTTTAAATGTTTGACTCAACATTTTAAATGTTTGACTCAACCTTTTCAATTTCATCCTTGGTCATCTAATCTGTGTACTTATACTCACACTGGAATTAGTAGGTACAGAAGTCATAACTTTCCTGCATATTTTACCAATATTTTTTCAATGCTGATACAAAAAAACTGTATACATTACCATTCTGTTGCAGGTACACAGACTATTAATATTTACAAAAAGTGATTTTACTTAATATGATTTACACTAACATACCCTAAAAATCTATACTAAATATATGTTTCATTGATATTCCACATGTTTTTACACATTTTATTTGTATTGTCAATTTTCAGTATCGAGAGGAAAGGTTTCGAGCAACAAGTGAAAGCACAAACCAGAGAGTCTTATGGTGGTCAATAGCTCAAACAGTTATTTTGTTAATTACTGGATTCTGGCAGATGAGACACCTTAAGAGTTTCTTTGAGGCCAAGAAGCTTGTATAATTTCAAGATCTCTAGTTTATATATTTTCAATGTAATATTTCTTTCTTTGAGAGAAAAAATCTTGTGGTTTGTTCAAATATATCATTTTTTAGACAATATTACATTTATATTTTGTTTAGGAAAATTCTTTGCTGGTTTAATTAGGTTATGTACCAATTATGTGTACCAATTAACAAGAAAAATGTATCTTAGTTGTTCAATCACTATATGGCCTGCAAGATTTATTTTTGATCTATCTGTTTAATTTGTCCTATCAGTGAGCATTTTATATAAAGTTAATTTGATAATATTCAGTGCCTCTGTTATTAGTGCAAATATGAAAACTATTAGTTATGGTAGTACTATTACTATTTTTAACCTGAGACAACTCCATTATAATAAATTCATTGGCATTGGCATCTCAGCCATTGTTGTGTATGTTGCAAGTGAATAGAGTACTCACCATTCTGATGCCACTGCATAATCTTCATGTTGCAAGAATGATTCACATTGCATGTTTTAACTATAAGTGCAGATAACTGGCATAAATTGCATAATCATCATATTTATTGCCTGTCCAGCAGCTTTATAAAACTAGCATATGTGCTTGCTTATAAATCGGGTCCTATTGCAAACATCATAGACCCTGACCTGACATCACATCCTACTCTACAAGATCAAGGTCTGTTGTTTCTTTAGCAGATTACACCTAACAAACGGCATAGACCCTGAGCTTTTGTGGGAATTTTAAGTGATGGCAGATCTTTGTTTTTGCAATTTGCTTTTGGATTCAATATGCATGTTGGTATATATTGGTATGTGTGGTACTTTATTTATAAATGGGGGGAGGTTCATTCACCTTATTGTTCATTATGATTGCCTTCCCAAGATTTTCTCTCTCAAATATTTATTCACTTATCATTTTTTTATGTCTGATGGATGTAATATCATTTCTTTTTTAGTTCCAGTCTTCATTTACTTGAACACTCATATTTGCAACATCTATTTTAGGGTACATATTTGATGGATTCATGCCAATTTGTAAACAACCATGCAAAAATAGTCTCCGCTCAATGGATGAAAATTGCACATTATACTTTCAAGCCATGTCTTATTTTTTCCAATATTCAGATAATTCTCCTAACTTTCAATTCTGCAGTAGACTATGTATTTCTTGTCAAGACATAAAATATACTAGGAGTTAATATTATTTGAATGCCATTACTGTATGTGGATGGATCGATACTGACAAAGGAGTCATTGTATAGAATGTTACAGAAAGTAAAACTTTTAATTTTTGAACCAGCTGTTTATTTGTATCAAAAAGCTGATAAAATAATTAAAACCTAGCTTGAGATATTCAGAAAATAGTACCGCATCCAGTCCAACCCTTATGTAACAGTTTAAAGACCATGGAAAGGCAAACTTGTAATTTTAAATGAATGATATTTAACAGTCATAAACTTTTATGAATATTTTGAGGGTTTTTAGATCATACATCAATGCTGCACATGTAACGAGCTTTCCTTTGCTGTTTCCCTGTAACCTATTTTGCTGTTTTGCTTTTGTTCCTGTATCGATGGTTAATGTAAAAGCATATTTTTTGCCATACTTAGTTACATCCTCTGTGAATTTTACTTTTTTTAATATCGGGAATGCTCAAAGAAAAATGTACAACCCATTTATCTTAACTGTAAATCCCCACCAACCTTGGCTGATATTAATTCTGTGCACTTTATTTCATAATTCATTTTCTTCTAAATATTCCATCTCTATTTGATACATAAACTTAGTTTCTTGCCGTCAAAGTCATTTTGACTACAGATAGCACCCCACCCCCCGTCATTTATATTTACAATAAATCATTATTATAACATAAAGTAATTATTGTAACACCCATTTTTCAGACTCGTGAAGAACGTTTTCGTCTTACCAGTGAGAGTACAAATCAGCGAGTATTCTGGTGGTCAGTTGGCCAGACTCTGCTTCTAATAGTTATTGGTCTTCTTCAGATGATTCACTTGAAACGATTCTTCTTAGCAAAGAAACTGGTTTGATAGATTGGAGTTATTGTGTTATAAATTGAAGTTATTGTGTGATAAATTGTAGTAATTGTAATTTTCAAATGTTGCATCCTAGTCTTTGTGTCCTTATGAAGATGTTAGTAACAACTAATTTTTTTTTGTAATGAAAATGACATGTTACTTTTTTAATGTTGCCCCTAGATAGCATGAATGTACTATGGCCTGTGCTTCAGAAGGCTTCACTCATGAACTAAATTTCTGAAACAGGGAATCTTAAGGTCTATTGTACACAAATGCCATCTTGAGGAATAATGTCTTTGAGTTCCATTATGGATACATTTTGAAAATGAGTGAAAATAATCAGTGTCAGTGCTTGCATCAGATCAATAGGTAGAATTCAATATGCAATTTTCACATGAATGCATGAACGGAGATAATTTAATATTTGCTTTTTCTATAAATGTTTGAGTTTATTGTCAATGATATTTGTACTTCATGTCACATTCATATTTGTTGTAAAATTAAAATCAGATTGAGTGAGGATTTAAAGCAGGAATGACTTTACACATCAGACAGTGATAGATATTTTGAATTCATTTATTTTGTGTATAACTGTATTCATCTTGTTTTGGTATTTTTGCCAGCACTTTTTGATTTTGTAATAGACAGGGTTCCTGCAGATCATGGAATCCTGAAAAAGTTTTGAAATTTAAAAAATAAATTTCAAGGGCCTTGAAAAGTTATGGATTTTGTCAAAACCTTGCAAAGTTTTGGAAAAGTCATGGAATTTGTGACAATGGAGTTAAAGAAATTGCTTACTTCAAATTTCGTAGAGCACCGAGAACCAAATAAATAAAATGATAAAATTACAATCAATAAATGGTTTAAATTCATATAACAAGTGTAAGTTCCCCTAATGGAAGTGTCATATGATTTCTGGTGTAGTTCACTAAATAAAAGACAGCAACTGGAAAGTAATGTGTTTTGTTAATATTGTAAATATGAACACATGCAAAGACTACATAGAATTGTTTCCTTTTTTCTTTTGAATACAAATTACATTGATCATTGGGTTATGGCATGAATTACTACATAAAGTCAAAGTGTACTAGCCCAGGTAAATTTAAAATGTACATGTTAAAAATATTTGTTTTTAACTTTTTTTATTTTAGATTGAAAGATATTATTCTTTATGTTCATTTACTTGACAACGCAAGATCTGCGCGGTCCTTGAGTTTTATGAAATGTCCCTGGAAAAGTTTTGGAAGTCATGGAATTTGTTTTCGTTAAGTCTGCAGGAACCCTGAATAGATATCCTAATGTTTCTATTGCAAAATCAGCTAGTTGGCATTCTTAAATTCATGGTTGGTGGTAACTTTGACATCTGCAAACATTGTTACTCGTCAATAGTAAGATTTCACAATAATTCATGTATACTATAGATTCTTCATTTGATGCAGGTCATACAGTTTACCCACGTTTTAACATGGTTCATTGTAACATGGTTCCAGATATAAATCTGTACAACTATGGTACCCATAACCAAAATCATACCAATGTACAATAACATGGGTTGAAAGAAACTAACATGAAGCGTAGCATTATATCTTTATTTTATTTACAGAATACTAATTTAGCAAATTCTGTTAATCCCAATTATACTATAGTTTGGTATACAACAATGTTCTCAGTATATCATGATTTGGTAAATACCATGAGTCTCACTGTAACATGGTTCATTAAATAAGTTATGGATCCAACTGCCATATAATAAAGGAGACCTGTACAGTGTACAAACTGTTTAAATATATTTGCATGAAAAGTAATGTATAAATTGTACATAATAAATTTTCTGAAGATATTTCATATATCAGTGAACAGAAACTGACACATTCAGTGATTAAGTAACAAGGTGAAAGTGTACCTGAGAATTTTACATTGTGTAATTAGGCTGGTTTGATGTGTCCATTTTTCTGATAACAGTCATACATCAGAATTGCATGTGCAGCTTGAATACAAGTTTGTTTTTCGGGTGTAAGGTACACATTTCTGTATATATTTAATAATTGTATGTACTAGTGAGTTATTATGTAAAGTAACAATTACATCCTTGTATGCTCCTACATAAATTTGAACTGTTTTTCATGACTTCATTCACATGTGTTTAGATGCATAAATAATCTTGAAATGACCTGATTACTTTCCAATTGGAAAAATCCCACGTATAATCCTAAATGTAGGATGATTACGCTTCATATTTTTAATATTTTTTTCAACACAGATGAGCACAAACCACAAAACCAACACGAGGTACATTCAGCTTTAAAAAAATGAGATCTAGATGAGTTGTAATCAGAATGATAAAATGTGCACTGTGAGGATAAATTGTGTTTGTCAAATTTCTAGATAATGTAAATGTTGGCATAGCTTGAAAAAATGAAGGTTGAAAGTATCTAAACTTCAGTAATTACAGGACATATTTTGTAAAAATATCAGCCTTTTATAGCATCCTATATTTTTTTAGAAATTATAGGACAAATACAATCCATGATTTGTCTAAAATGTCAAACTGCCATGTCCAAGGTTGAATGTGTTCAAGTTGTCCATATATATATATATATATATATATATATATATATATATATATATATATATATATATGAGCTTGTTAGTCTAGTCCAGCTACAAACAACATAGACCTTGATTTTCTTATACATTAGATCATAGTCAACGTTGTTTGCAGTTGGAGTCAACTCATGACTATATACAGTAAATACAAGGATCAGTTACCAAAGTTTAGCCAGTTTATGTTTAATTATTTCATCTCGTAATGCATGGTTTTATTTTGAATTTTGGAGACATGATTCTTGATGTATCAGAAAAACTTTTCTATTTCTTTATTTTGGCAGAAATAATTACATGGTCTAAGTATAAATTTTTGTTTTAAACTTCTTTTGTCTTTCTTTGTTTTGTTTACTCGGTAAATAAAGTCCTGTAATAAAATTAAATATCTACAGCATTTTTCTTGTTTGGTTCCCAACACATAAGCCAGATTGTTGTCTCTTTTGTGAATGATAAGACATAGTTATCACTTCTTGACTGTAGCATCCCTGTCAGCAATGTTAAGGTATATCTAAAGAATTTGGAAATGATGTAATTTATCAATGTATTCAACAGAAACTTTGGCATAATGTTACTACATACCAAACAATTTCTCATATATGTAATTACTGGGGTAAAAAATGTCAAGAAATTGTACTTGTATAAAATTTTAGTATTCAAGTGATTGTAAAAAAATGTTAATTTTTCTTGCCTGCAACACACTGGCAAAAACTTGGTATAATTTTTCAAATGGCATTGTGCAGGCATTGATATTAAATGTTAATTTGTGTTAAGTTTTCCTAATGATATTACTTGCAGAAGCCTAAAACTTGTTCATCAAGGTTACTAACCATAGCAAAAGTGGTAACATTTTCCTACTTTTCTTCACTGCCATATGGAAATGTTGTCAATAGCTTCCTGAGGGTTGGTGGTTCTTTCCAGGGTTCTTCCTCCACCAGATATACTGGCTGCCCTGTATAGCCTATCATGCTGCATTAAATCCTAAACAACACCAATTAAAATTTGTATATAAGTTTATAATGGCAAGAAGTCAACATTTTAAATTTATGAATTTTACAACATAGTGGCTGAGCTTGTTACCACACAGTATGTACTAATTCCTGGGCATATTGTCCAAAAAAGTGTACAAGAATGTCAAATTGACAAGTTCAAAGAGTTGGGTAATGAGCAGAGGCAGGGAGAGGTGAGTTGGGTAATGAGCAGAGGTAGGGAGAGGCAGTTGGGTAATGAGCAGATGCAGGGGGAGGTAAGTTGTGCATGACATTGTGTGTGCATATGTGTATATGGTGGCACTGAATTGAAATAAAGTTTTTCACAGTGTTAATGGAGGAACAAACAATAATTTTGGAGTTGCTGCATTGATAACTGGTATAATATTGCAACATTAAAAATATGGTGAATTCACTTTTATTTGCAGGGTTGTTGCTATAAACCATGAATTTAAGTAACATTTAGAATAGGTCTTTGTAATATATATTTCTCACAAAGGCATATCTAGGACTTGATCTACCATCAATACCCTAGAAATAAAGTCTAACTGTACAGACCTAGATCTGCTGTTGCAATGTGTTGGCAGATCTGGATCTATGCGGTGTAGTAGGGGTAATCAGCAGAACAGACACCATAAACTCTGATCTTCCAATGCATTATATGATGGCACATCAGTCTCTTTTGATTGCAATTAGGTTTGACCTGTATGCAAGTATATATATTATACATTTTTCAAAGCACAGTAATTTATCCTATGTACATAATTTAATTCATTTTAAAAATTAAATACACTGCTCCTGCACTATCAAATATATTTTTATCGCTTGGATTATTCTTTCATTGTGTGTAGTAGTGAAATTATATGAATATGTTCTCACCAGTAGGGTTTTATATCCCATGGTACCTGCAGTTTATCCACCCTTAAATAGACACATTTGAGGTAAAAAAATTTTAGCCGTTTGATAGAAGTCCATTGTAGTTATTGTTGTAAGGACAATATGTTACCAATATCATATTTGGTCTTTCAATAGAAGAAGCTGGTGGTATGGGTTGGTTTCAGTGTATGTGTTTTCTATGATGACGGAGTTTCTGTATCTAATACGTAAATTTACAACCACTTTTCAATTGGCTGTAAAAAAATATTTCTAGGCAGATTTTTTTTTAAAAAAAAGACAGGCATGTTTTGTCTATCCAACAACCATTCTTTTTGTTCATGTTAAAGAAACTTGGACAAAATTTCAGGTGAAATACAGGATGATTTTGGGCAGAATTTTATGCAAGATATGTAACTGTTACTCCGGGTATTACTTTTTTTATTTTAAAAAATCCTGATTTCTGCCTGAAATAAAAAAGCTAAAATATCTTCTAAAAAGAAAAACTGAACAAAAATTGCCAGTTGAACAATCATCATAAAAAATACCTTTATATTGGTAGTGAGCCATATTAAATATTGGAAATGGATATAGGTGGCGCTCTACAATTTCGTATTTAGCATAGGGTTAGAATTTTAAAGAAAGAGTTTTCCCTGGATTTCTCACTAGTTATACTGGCTATTTAAAAGAGTTTTTATATATCTTAGGTATTGTTCAAAGAACCTTTAATTCCCTTTTTTTTGTGTATGATTGATGGGTGTAATGTGGGTTAGAGAGTATACAGCTTGGCCTTACTCCAGATGTGCACCTTTCAAAAAAGTGCTAGCTCTACTTGCTCATTTTCACTTTTTGAACTTCAGAGGTAAATTGTAAAAAAATAGAGCCTATAACTTTTTTTACATTTTATGTATTTGGTAATTCATTCATTGTACTTTTAGAAGCTGGTATTGTCTAGTTTGGCAAAATTCATTTTTCATATTTTAATAGCGGCCAAGAATAGTGTACTTTAGACAAATTTAGGTTGATTTTTGGAGCACAAGGGAGCAGCCATTTTAGTTAGCAGTGTCCTAAGATCATTTAAAATTTCCAAAAGTACAATATCCAAAGAAATTTCAGCCACATCACATGAAAGTAGTATATAGGTATGCCAATATTCTCTCCACTATGCATGTTTAAAAATGCAAACAACTTCACCTTACATACATCACTCTCTCAAAAGTACATAATAACTGGTGAGTGTCACCATAATGACATATAATAATTGGACATAGATCATGAATTTAATTTGGACAGTAAATTACACTTAAGTAGTTTCAGCTCTTCTCATTATACACCAGGATAGATCAAGTGATAGACTCTTGCCCATTCATCCATTAGCACAAGTATTGTATCACTACTAAAGTATCGAGTCTTAAGATTCGGTGAATGTGGATATGTGAGAAAGCTTTTCTAGTAGCTTCTCATGGGTCAGTGATTCTTTCCGTGGATTTCCTGGTTTCTTCCTACGCTATTAATACTGGCCGCCATGTATAAATTATCGTGTGCTGAAAAATGGTGTTAAACCCCAGAACAACAACTATTACTAAAGTAACTGAAACATTGCCTTGAAACCTTGCACATACATTCAACCCAAGGTCTCATTTCTCCTAAATGAAAATGGGTTTATGGTGCATCTCATATATTCAGTATGGCTGCCACAGTGGTCACCTTGAAAATTATATTGCTACTCTTTAGTGGATAATCAGATAAACATGTTTTCACTGAAAGATTTAACATGCCTGGTTCATCCTGAATGAAAATAGTGCCTATCTGATATCCCTTGCTGCTACTCCTGAATGGAAAGTCATATTGAAGAAGTTTGCACCAAAAGACTTCTTAAAATGTTTTGTTAGTCCTAAATAAAAAATGGTGGTTCTTGCACTCCTTGTGCAAGGAAGTTCATATCAGCCATTATGGTCACCACATTGGTCATCTTGAAACTATTTGGTATTGCTATTTCTCCTCAATGGATGGTCATAGTAAGATACCTTATAATGTCTTTTAGGTTCTAAGTGAAAATGGTGCAAGTCTGACATCCAATTGTCCACCAACCACAGCAGCTAATAAAAAAAAAAGTTAAGAAACAATGCCTTTGAAGTTCTGAATTTTTTATGGACAGTATCTTTTCTGGATATGTTAAATAATATTAAAGAAAATACTCTATTAATAGATAATAAATGGGTTATGTTAAAATGCTGTCACATATTTGCTGACAGATTGACTTTTATTTTTACCTGCATGAGCATCCACATCACAACCATGCACCTTATTAGGCTGCTATACCTGCTGAAAAATAGCATTTCTTGAACACTGCACCCAACATTAACAAATTTTTTTTTTCTAATTTAAAAATGTTATCTTTTGACAGAATAAGGTTTGTGGACTAATTGTGTCAGTATATACTTTTAACAACAGACTTTACATCATCCCATTTTATCCGTCTGATGTTGTATGTGCCTGCCAATCTAATCACCATGTGCTTGTCTGATCAAAACACAGGCCAATTGTATCATCAAATATTTTTATTCAGATGGAAAAAAATGCACTGCATTCATGAATGACTGCTTTCTTTTTATAAGAGGAAGAGAAATGTGTGAGTGCAAAATGGCTAAAATAGGATCCTGGACAGAGACAAGAAATGGACCAACAGGAAGAGAACAGATGAAGAGATGTACACAAATAAAGTGGATGGATGAAAACTTGGCAAACAGATGGATGAATGAACTAATGGGCAGACAAACAGATGAATAAAAGGATGGAAGTATAGATGTGCATCAGCAGACTAATTAACTGTCCCATCCATTAATAAACTGATGGTATGGTTTAGAGGGTAAATGGGCAGAAAAACCCACAGATGAATTAAGTTTTAGACAGATAGTAAAGTTTTCCATTGAATAACAGGATTCAAGCACAGATGGACTTTCCAATAATTCTGTAGTATTTCATTGTTAAAATGAGTGAGAGACTGATTAAAGTATCTACCAGACAACAACTCTCCAGTTGGATGGATGAGGGTGGGACTTAGTCTGGGTACATTCATTTATTTCTGAATAAGGGAAACTTAAAGATGCCCAACAAATAAGCTCTTTTAAAAAAAGTCTGTTGATGGACACATTATATCTGAAGCAAAATATCAAGGTTCTGTTGCGAAATTCCAGCTTTGAATTGCCTCATTTTAATGACCCCATCTGGAAGGCATAACATGCTAACATTGGACTGGTTTGTCACTACAACAACACCCCCCCCTTTTTTTTACAACAAACAATACACAGAGAATATTTTCTTTTTTCTTTCCTGATGTTAATGTCAGATATATATATATATATATATATATATATATATATATATATATATATATATATATATATATATATATATATATATGTGTGTGTGCACCAACTGTGCTTAAAATGGTAATACTATGAGGTATTAAATAAGCAAAAGAAAGACTTTATCTCTTAGAAAAGAAGTACAAGCCACCCTGCTGATAGGTAGCTGAACAGTATATGCCAAAATTTATCATTTTAAGAATATGCTAGAAAAGTGATCTTTAGAAGTTTTAAGACACAGAGCTTTTGTCAACTGTTACAAGGAAGCTTCAAGGTCCAGCAAAGACACATGGAGAGCTTGTTAATTAGTACCTAAATACAGCTTGTTACTTACGATCCATCTTCAATTTTTTTTTATCTCTGTTGATCTTGAAGTAGTGACGACTTTGACCATTACAGTTAAAGACCCAGTTGACAACAAAGATCGTGACCAGGTGAGAAACTCAACAGAATCCAATGTGAGAGACTCGGAATATGATCCAGTTAGCAAGTCACTGCAAGTTACAATCGATGACAGAAGTGTGAGAGATCTAGAGATTTACCTCTTAAGCACCCAAATGCTGAGCTGATGCCAGGAATGGGACAATATTCAGGTGCACTAAATGTCAGACAGATACAAGATGCACCTATATGTGACTGACTGGCAGATTAAGATCAACCTATCAAAAACATTACTTGACTGCAAATTTTGCCAAAATATATCCTGAGTAATATTCCCAAGTGTTATGAGTCAGGGGCCAGGGTTTAACAGAACCCTATCTTCTCTCATGCATCTTGCTTTGCTAGAGTGATGGATGGCAGAGTGGTCTAAGGTGCTCAACTTCATGAGATCAATGACATCTCCCTACTGTCTGCATGGGTTTGAGTCTCGAGCTTGGCCAATGTGGTTACCACAGAAACTTGCCAGTAGCATCCTATGAATCGGTGGTTCTTCCCATGTTTTTCCTTCACCTGATATGCACTGAAATATGGCTTTAAACCCACCAAATCAATCCCACAGTAATTATATCCAGGAAGGTGTTTCTCACCAACATACTTAGCCCATGGTAATCCAGGTAATTTTCCTAAAGAAGCAGCAATATTCCTACCTATCTTTGTTGTCCCTGAGATAAATTTATATTTTTGTGTACCACATTTTACACATTTACCTGTTAATGCACGTCGTTTATTTTTTGTTATTATTGTTGTCAATCCAGTGGTGGGTGTAGATGATCTACATTGATCACAATATAGACTCATGTTATTAATAATATGGATACAATAATTGACTTTTCGGCTACACAAAAACAGGAACCAGTGAAGCACCATCCAGCATTACCAAATTCGATAAGAATGATTATAATAGGTCCATCTGAATCAGGTAAAACACAATTATTATTAAATTTAATAATGAGGTGGTTGTGATGGAACAAACTATATTTAATAGCACCGTCTGTAGATGATCAGCATTGTTACGAAGTACTTAAGGATTTTAACGAGAAAGCAAAATCAGTTAATAAAGACGGTGACGATATTATTGACTTTATCCCAGATATAGATGAAGCCCCGTCTGTAGATGACTTAGATGGATTCATTAATAATCTCGTAGTATATGATGATGTGATGCTGGACAAACAATCTAATCCAGCTAGAATATTTTCTCGAGGTAGACACAAAAATACAGACGTGATTTATGTTACTCAAAGATATACACAAATACCTAAGGTGATCAGAGATAATTGCAGTATTTTGGTTGTGTTTAATGGAGTAGATAATTATACTCTGCAGAATATTTATTATACCTGGTGTTCAGGGGACATGGATATGAATAAATTTAAAATTTCTTTTCTAAAGCACAATCTGTTCCGTTTGGATTTATAACGATGAATCTACATGATTCAAAATCAAGATATCGTGTAGGTCTAGATAAAATCTTTGATTAAACTCCCCTTGACTATCAATAGCAGCAGAGAGGGTGAACGACAACAATAAAGTCGCTTTACGAGTAAACAAAATCGCCTTACAAAATCATAAAAAATACGTCAAAAATGATATAATAAAAATAAGTTAACTTCATGATTTTATTATACGATTAAATACATAACCGTGTGGAAATAAAAAAGTTAGAGACTTTGGTTTTGCGTTGTTGACGTATTTTTTTGTCAGCCTCTGCAGGAACCTTTATTTTTTAAAATAAAGGTCTCAGGCAAAGTTGTCTGTTCACCCTCTCTGCTGCTGGACAGCTTCAGTCCAAAAAATGTATAATTTAAGATTAAATTAGCTAACAATAGGATTCTTGATAGTACATAAAACAAGAACAGTTAAACAAAAGCTCATAAATTAACATTTGCTGTCATCAACTGAAAAAGGGAGCGGGATTTACATATTACATTTACACTCCTGACCATTTCAGGAAAGTATTAAAGATCTAAATGAAATGAAATTTGATTACCCTCTAAAATGACCTGGAAGGTAATTCTAAAGAATGGCAGCCGAATATCTAAACAAAAAAATATTACCAAACGTTGAGGTCTAACATCTTGAGACATAAAAACATATTTGAATATCTAAAATTTGATTTTGCTGTTGACGAGTGTCACGATTGGATTTGATAAAACAACTTTACCTAATACAGAAGAGTTTTATTCTGCACTCAATCTCGAAAACATCACAGACGACGTATACGACTACACTAATAGGATCTGGAAAGAATTCGACTGTAAAGTGTTTGGAAATTATCATGCTTTATATCTGATATAAAATGTTCTGTTACTTGCTGGTGTATTTTTTTTTTCTTTTTTTGCTTAACGCCATTTTCCAGCACACGATAGGCTATACATGGCGGACAGTATTAATGGTGGAGGAAGAAGCCGGGAAAATCCGCGGAAAGAACCACCAACTCACGAGAAACTATTGGCAAGCTTTCTCACATATCCACATTTGCCGAATCTTAGACTCGAACCCACCCAGACAGAGGTGAGATGGCAGTGATCCGTAACGGAGATCGCTTTAGACCACTCGGCCACTCGGGGCACTTCTGGTGTATTTAAGAATTTCAGATGTGTTAGCGTCGATAGCTATGGACTCGATCCAGCTTGGCATTACTCAGCTCCTGGTTTATGGTGGAGCGCGCTGCTAAATTTAACAATAATTGAGCAGTATCTCATTTATAAGCGAGTTGGTTATTGTTGTTGTCTGGAGGAAGAGCCATGATAAAAGAAAACAGTAAGTGCCACCGACCTATTGGAAGCTACTGGCATGCTTTTTCACATACCAACATTGGCCGAGCCAGAGACTCGAACCTACGCGGTGAAAGGTGAGATGGCTGAACTGTTTTCCTTTTTGAAAATACCTACAAGATGATTGAGAAAAAACTGCAAAACTCTCCCTCATATTTTCATCTGAGAGGAAATGCATGAAACCACTCACATACATAGGCTGAAATCTCGAACACTTGTCAGTTCAGGATATTCTTTGCAATAACCGAAACATCTTTCCTTCTAAGTCAATAAATTCATCTCAGGGATAGCAATATATTAAATGCTGCTAGAAAATTTCTCAATATTTTATTTACGTCACATTTGATTCTTTTGGCCACAAATTCAGGCTTACATGACCAAAGGGATTGTAGTGATTCGCCTAAGTCACATCTTTGGGTTTTATAGAGATGTTCGCAAAGTAATATTTGGTGTTAAGCACACAGTCACTTTGTTTCGTAAAAGCAATTTCAATTTGGGATGCTGCAGGTGCAACTGCTGACAATTTGTATTATAAACATTAACAGCGGAAGATGTCTGTGTCATTCCCTTCACTGACTACAGAATCACGTTTGTTATGATTGATGCAATTAGGAACCACATCAATGGTGTTGCTTCTTGTATATACCACAGACACGCACCCACCAACTGCTAGTACTGCAGGGCAATCTAGTTGGCAAATAAGTACCCAACGTGGCCTTACTGTACCAAAACGTGCTTCAGCATTTCAACATGTAAATAGAGATAATAGTCAGGAGCATAGTAAGATGGCATTTGAAACCCAAGCAGTAAATGAGAAACATACTCACCCATGTTGTTGTAAACAAGAGAAATATCGCTATGGTTGTTAGTTTGTTCATTCTAGTCAGAAACAACATCAATGCTATCTTGCGCTATCCACGGCTGACACTTCTTTGTGTTAATAATCCTTAAAAATCCAAGTACCGCTCTGGATTTTATTGTGCGAACTACAGATTTTGACAGCATTTTGCATAGTGTCCCCCTTTCTTACACTTGTGGAATTATGTTTCTTTTGTTGGACATTGGTTCCTATAATGATCAACTTTGTTTCCACATTTTATGCATCCTTTTGTGCCGACATTATTTTGTTGAACTTTTTGTTGAACTTTTCACTCATTCATTCTCCATCCAGTTGCTCGTATAGTTGATTGCTGCTTTCTCATAGCCTCATTTTGTCGACCTTGATTAACGGCAGACTAGATTTGCATCTAACTGCGATTTTTCCTATCTCTTAGTGATTGATTGTTTGACGATACATCGAAATACCAAAATTGCAAGAAACAGGTTCAAAAGCAATTGTCAATCATCTCAAATCAATCTTTGCGCGACACAGTATAACAGAAGAATTAGTTTCCGATAAAGAATTTGCGACAAAGTAAGGATTCAGGCATATTACAAGTAGTCCAAAATATCCACAGAGCAATGGTATCTCAGAAAGAACAGTTCAAACAATTAAAAGAATGCTTAAAAAAGTAAGCTATCTTGACACTGCTATTTTGACATATCGTGCAACACCATTACTGAATGGATACACCCCTGCCGAATTATTGATGGGAAGAAAAGTACAAACTACTTTGCCAATGGCACCGAACATTTTAGAGCCAAAATGGACAGATTTGATGAAACTGAAGAAATCGGAAAACTATCAAAAACTTAAAAGAGAATTTTTGAATGTCGACATCGCACCCGAAATATATATATAAAAAAGCTTTAGTAGGTAGGGAATAAAGTATGGATTAAAGATAATTTTCCCCCGGTACTGTTAAATCTGAGGTAATCAGGCATCGTTCATACCTGGTAGTAACTGACGAGGGAGAAATACGACGTAATAGGATTAGTTCAATTCCCATGCATACTACATCCTTAGAGCCAGTCAAAGTGACCGTTTCACACCGTGATTCTTTGACTCCGATAAAAGTAATGCAGTACAAACCAATGAAAACGGACATTTCACACGTTCGGGTAGACTGTCAAAACCACTTGAGAGAATGAACTTGTAAAAATGAAGCTGATATAGCTTGTTTAGAAATGCGGTTATTTGATCACGTTTCATTTTAATGTCAACTTTCTCAGGAGACGAGATGTAGTGTAAGCCTTAACCCATTAATCTTGGTTTTTGTCGTTTTCGCCTGAAATGCGAGTAGGAAAATCCATTTTGGGAGACATTTATGAATACATCCTAATACATCGACCTCCAAAACATTTTAGGTTAACCTAATGCCTATTTGTGTTAGAGTCTTGGTTTTTCATCGGCTATTTCGCCTGAGCATGAGCAGAAGGGTAAAACTTGAATTTTTTTTTTCTTAACGGACCCATCATTTTCGTATCGAGACCACTCTTCATTCTAAATGCCCATCTTATCCTACTTTTTGCAAAGATTCACCTGTCTGTGTGCAATTTACACCAGTTGGTCTTTGATTTGAGGCCAAAAAGTCTAAAATCCGGACACAAAACCGGATTACGACCTCGGGCGAATTTCGGATGGAAAAATATCGAGCCCAAAAATTAACGTTTTACCCTCTGTATTTTGCTGTTCAACTAGAACATCAAAATTATTTGGTATCATCGTAAAGCTACATATGTCTACCTTTCTATAATACTACCCACTTTATTGTGTCGCACGTGACCATAATGCTAGAGAGCTCAGATCTAGGCTACCACCTCCTGCTCCATAAACGTGGCGCCAGGGGTTATTGAGTTAATCTAATTAGCTTTGAAATATCACTTGACTGTAAAAGTAATCAGATATTCCACACTGGACTAGAACTGATACACACCAACTGCTGGGTTATATTAAGTATTCACCAGGGTTTAAAGTTTCATGGGAAAATACTTTTAGGTCAGTCTTTACTCTCTTTCCTACCTGTACTGGTGTCTTGTATTTAATAAATAGTATAGAACACCTTATGCAGTAACAAATAACATTGCACAAACTGTTCGAAGATGAGTAAAAAAGACAAGTTGGAGGAATATGCTAAGTTGCATGGAACCTATCCCGAAAGATAGTTTTAAAGAGTGATATAAAACTCGATTAACCAATCCTTTCCGCCATTGACATCTTTTGAAAATGAAAGGCATCAAAGCTATTTTGCAACCGAGTATGAAGGCTTCCGAGTCATTTATATACTTTCTAGCAAAACCTCAAATATGGACTAGTGACTTTTCATTATTGATGAAAAGAATGAATAACTGTGCACTTTATTACTTTCTAACTTACAAGTGCATAGTTTCCTGGGATCCAGTGGTGGATACTAAAGATGAACTTCATGCTTGGGAACCTAACGATTAAAGCCTATGCCATCATCAAGTCACCATGCAGAAACCTAGTGGGTAGCTGTCTACTTTCTGATCAAACACATCCTGTAATATATTGATTCTTAAATTCTCTAGAAGATGATATAATAGACTTTATGAGAAAATACTATATCTCCTCACTTCAATAATGTGAGATTGCAAGGATACTGTGGAGAATATGGTATTTTCCTAATAAATGCAATCATGGA
Source organism: Potamilus streckersoni (assembly GCA_016746295.1). Classification (NCBI taxonomy): domain Eukaryota; kingdom Metazoa; phylum Mollusca; class Bivalvia; order Unionida; family Unionidae; genus Potamilus; species Potamilus streckersoni. Next base: position 2,145,464 of record JAEAOA010000900.1, on the reverse strand, counting down.
TTCCTCTTGAAACATATAATACAAGTTTTGGAAGTGATTTTAGTAGAAATGATAACAAAAGAGAAATGTTGTTTAGTGAAAATTATGACTTTATATTGTTTTTGTGCACCAATAGTACATTGACATTACTTGATGAAAACTGGATAGTAAGTCTTTGGTTCTAGTCACTATACACAGCATTCTGATGTTATAGTGTGGGGTGTTCAATAGTAGATGACTGGGCATTGTTTACTAAACAATACAGTGAATCATTAAGTGAGGTATTAGTCAGTACATATGACATGTTGTATAGTAAATATGTGTTGCTGACTAATGGTAACTAAACATGGTCTGTGGATGGTACAGTGTGTTGTGTTGGTCACAGTGGCATGCTGATGGTATAATGTGGGGTGTTCGATACTTGATGACTAGATGTTGATCTCTACAAACACTTAACAGTATTTATACCATTTGAGGCTGACAACTTCAAACTATGTAAAAATGTATATCTGCAATATTCAATTCCTATACTCTGAAATAAAGTTTGAGTGTAATGTGAATTCCTGCTTTGAATCAAGGGTGAATTACATTACTAATGCTTTAGCTCTTAGCAGTAAACACCAAACAGTCTCTCTCCTTGAAAGAGAAGTTCGCTGATAAACATATGATAGACAGCAAGGAAAAAGTACTTCCTACAACCCCAATGTCCAGAATCAGAGCCCCGGTAAATCATGTAGATAGAGGTTCCCAGTTTGTGGTTACCAGTTTGCCAGAACAGAAACTGGAAATGTACAATAAAGACCTTCCTCTAGGAACAAAATTTGCCACAGAGTACAGAATCTCCAGCAGGGAAAGGAAAAGATGGGTAAACATCTTTGTTTAGTCTAGATGAACCATTATGAGTGACAGGATCTTGCCAAACAAAATCCTGAGAAGGGATGTGATCTGATCTCATTAGTTTGTGTGGTAGCCAAAGATTGGTCACAGTATGCTAACAAGGGAAGATGTTGTTGAGAGAATCTTTGAGGCTGTTAAGCACCAACCAATCAATGATGGAAGAATGGGCATCCATAAGGGTCTCATGTAGGCATAAAGCGATATCACTCCCTTTCACTGAGAAGAGGTGGATTCTGACAACTTTCTCCCTTTGCTTTTTTTGAGAAGTAGATATTACAGAAGGATGTAAAGTAACTCTTAATTTTGAAAAAAAAAATAAATCTGGAAGTCATTTAATTCTTTAAAAATAAGCTGAGAAATTCATCAGATGTGAAGAAATCCTTCACTGTTCCTTGGAAAAAAAAATAAAACTAATTTTAGATGAATACAAGATATAAATTATGGCTGTACTCCCATTAAATTCTTATCTAGTAATAATTAACCTCTGTGAATTGAATTTTCTTGCATTCTATTGTAGCTAAATTTATCTAATCAATCTATCTAGTGACAGAAGAATAAAAGAATGAAAACGCAAGTTTCAACATGACTAATTCTCAAAATGAAGGTCTCCTTTAATTCTTGACAATAAAACTAGCATATATTTAATTTTTTTAAAAAACGCAGTGAAATAATACACAGTGTTTATTGGATGCATGTTAAAAATGTAGAAAACCCAAAAAGAATCCTTTATTTTTAATGACATGATCATGCACACAAAAATACCCACAATGCAACATACACACACCTTGCACTGCCATTTTGCTTCCCTAAAAGAACATTGTCTGGATAAAAAAACTCCAATTTAATTGTGGAACAGGATATTTACTTTTGTCAAATAATACATAGGTTAAGTCAGATCACTTGGTAAACTTGAATGATCTCTTCATTATCGTTTATCCTGAAATTAATGGTAACTTGTAAAGAAAAAACCCCATTACATTCAAAGATATTTATTCACAGTTAATTTCAACATGATTATAAAACAAGTATTCATCACAGTAACCTCTCTGCCCTGCTCATCTTTTTCCTCTCTTTGTTGATTTCCATACTTTTATTAGTTTTTTTTTTATTGGACCCTCGGTAACTCTCACTCTTGCTTATAGTGAAATTGATGTCTTGGGATCTGGTTGTAAGAGAGCTATTAAGAGTGGTATACTCAAATCTCTGTAAGCTTCAATTTTGTTATACAAAAAACTTGTTTTTTTTAAACTAATAAATATAAAAATAGAGATTGAAAATTTCAAATTGGAGGAAGAAAAATTTAGATGTTGAGTCAAACCAGGAATATGGGTATGTTGTACATTATACACACAACTAGAAATGATAATAAGTGGGCTTACTGCATCATTTTTGATGGTATAATTTACAATACAATATGTTCATGAGGCTGAATATAAACAATATATTTGTTCATTAAACACCCATTTAACAGTGCTTGGTTGATCTAGTATTTCAAATATTGAATTGTAATTTAAGTGATTAAATATAGTTTGAATGATACACAGTGCATCCTTCTCTAGCCCCTTTTTTGGACCCCTCTTTGTCTACATGGGTTTCACTACCAGAAGTAATGTTGTTGTAGTCAGTATTATGTCAATAAGCTAGTAACTAAATTGAGGTATGTCATGTTGAACCAATCAGATGACTGAGTCTGGAGCATGTGATCACGCATTAAGTTGTCCAAGGCATTCATTCAGCAGCTGGGGATGCATGTGAAGGGTGCGCCTTCCAGTGCGAATTATCAACGCCACAGTTAACTTGAGCAATTTATCGGTGGAAAGAGCCACCCGCCTCCCCACCTTCCATCATGTCATTTATTTGGGGCATTTCTTGCATGGTATACTGTTCCAGTTTTGGTTCCATTGCCAAGTTTTCATTCATTCAAAACTTTGATTTTGAACCCCAATTTGTGTCAGTGCTTAAATGTAAACGACTATATGCCCATATACTTCATACCAGCTTCCTACGGTGCATGTATGAAGTATCAGCTGATGTTTGTTATCATAGCATCCTCAGGATCGGACTTGTCGAGTTTCGGTATCATTGTCCCTATATACTTCATGTCAGCCCCATGCCGCTCAACATACAGGTATCAGACACTTCACAACCCTACAAACTCCAACATGTATCGTGTCCTGAGGGATCCTTTAGAACAATTCAGAGCTGGGCTGGGGCAGTGTGCTGTGACAGGATTTGCCCCCATTATGCCAAAAGAATGATGTTATATATACAATAAAGTGTCTATTGAACCAGTGTATTGTGTGTTATTTAAATAGTCAACTTAAAACACATCAGGAATGATTTATTGCTATACATTTTAAATTATTCAAAATATATAAAGATATATTTGTAAGAGAGAGAGAGAGAGAGAGATAGAGAGATAGAGAGAGAGAGAGAGAGAGAGAGAGAGAGAGAGAGAGAGTCAATCATGTAAGAAAGACTGAAAGAGTCATGTCAAGATAAACATATAACTAAGGGACAGTCACTACACCAATTAAACTTCAAATAACCTTGCTAATTGCCACAAATTGCTGAGTTCTAAGCACAATGACCTTAAACAAAAAGGCTGAAGAAACTGAAGAAAAAAAACTCTTGAACCCATTAATATCATGCCTAACTATAACAAAGATGACACAGACTGGAGACATTCTAGAACGTAATAATCTAAAATCCTAAACTTACCAGAACTAAATTTCTGGTTTAGATTTTCAAAGATAAAGTATGTTGAAAAATTGTTTTTTTAAAAAAATATTTTCCTTTAAGGAGCAAGTTTTAAGTGGTGGAACATTCAATTTGTCTATTAATATTACTGAGGAAATGAATTTAATCAGTAAAATTGAGGATAAAACAGAAAATCAAATGCAATATGCAGATAGCCATATCACAAAGAACTGCAGCTGATCTGACAATGATGTGAACTGATAAGTATTATTTCCTGTTACATGGTGGTCAAGACTTTTTCATCACCGAGTCACACTGATAGAAGTATATGTCTGCTTAAATCTTAAATTCTTGCCACTTTTCAAGCAGAAAACAAAGAAAAGTAATTGAAACAATATTGTTTAGAATTTTCCTATTAAAAATATCCAAATGAACATTAAAAATCTAGTCCACTCACTGGTTCATTTATTTTTCGAAGAACTGTACATCATCTTTTACAAAAAGTCAAATTCCAAAATGAATGTTTAAAGAAATATATAAAAAAATTGAGACGAAAATGTGACTATAAAGGGGATATGCAATCAGCATAAAACTACACAAGTCTGTTGTTCAGAGATGGGTGGAAAGAACTTGCTTGATACAGTATAAGAACATCTCTTTACTGACAACCTCAACATATTCCTATGCCCTATCAAACTTGTTCTTTGTGCCCACTCAGAACAAAACATACATAGTTTTATCTATGAATGGTACAATCTACTTGTACACTCACTTTCACATAAGCTGTGACTGATAAAAACAAGTGCAGAAGCTGAAAAAAAAATTCTTGTGATAGTGCAGAAATATTTCTTTTTTTTTCTTGAAATCATTCATTTCCACTATTGGGATCCTCAAAAAAGGGATCCTGTTTTTTTTTTTTAAATTTTATACTGGCACTGTAAACTATAATAAATGCCATCCTCTATGAAACTGATATGATTGACCAATGATCTCTGGACTCTTTAAACCACAATGCAATGTACATATCATTTGAAAACAATGTCACCATAATGACAAAGAAACATTATTTTCAAAAGCTCATATCTGACACTTAATCATAAAAAGATATATCTTACCTCATCTTTTCACGGATTGAAATTATTTTCATCCACATCCTTGCTTAAGACATGTTCTTGAATGTTTAGAACAGATGGAACACTGACCCAGTCTGGCTCCCACATAACAGGCACATGCATATTTATCTACCCCTTTCTTAGACCAGACCATTTAAGGGACATCAAAGTGGGATAGGAAGATGGAATCTCACAATAGTGACAGACAAGTATTACACCCTGCAAATCAGCTTTACTTTCATCCTCTGCCCAGTATATTATTTTAATAGCAGTAAAAATACATTACCTATCACTACTGCCTTGCTGAATTTGCCAGTTCTGAGGAAAACTGATGGCCTAAAGATCTGATATAAAAAAATTACAATCGAAGTGTCAACATCTTTAATTTGGCAGCAAATTGAACCTTTTTTGTGCCATAACTACTGGGCTGATGGGAAAAAGGCCTTTTTTATTAGTGCTTTAAAGATAGAAAGTAGTATTTGACTGCCCTTATAACATTTTCCAATGACAAATGACTTAACACAATCCAATGAAAGAGTAACAGCCCACATTTCATCAGTTTAAATCCCATGAACAAAAGGTCCCTCTCAGAAGGGACTAATAAGCTCTCAATCTAGAAATGTGCAAACCAAAATATCACCAGAACCACTAATAGGTAGGAAAAGCCATTTCCTACCCTTTCTTCTTACTTTAAAGCGGCCAAACTGAAGAATAACACAATAACAGAGCAGAAGTATATCCTTATCATTGCCAGCACAGACACAAGTTAAACTGGAGAGCTTAAAAAAGGAGTGGCCTTATCGAAGAAATCTGGGGTTCTTCTGCTAGAGAACTTGGTTGACAAAGGAGAGAAACAGTTTCATACCTTCCACTAACCATAAACAACCTTTAATATGGACAAAACCTCACTCATCCTTGCTGATACTTAGGAGACCACATAAAAGTTTTATGGGTAAGGTTCTTGAAACTTCACCAAAAGAACTTATACAGGGGGTTTTGACATGAACCAAAAAATACATGAGAATCTAGGCATTAGTGAACATGACACAGGTTTCTGAAGCTCAAAATACTTTATAAGCTCTGAGAAGTGTGGATTGGAAACTATGGCCAGACCCCTGTGTCCTGCAGCATTTAGCAGCAGAAACAGAACAGATTATGTCTTCAGATAAGAAGTGAAAATACACCACTGCACATTGGAATAGCCAGGATCAATGTGCTTCCTACCAGAAGATTGTCCACTTAGCATTGTATATCTTAGGCATGGATGATGCAGCTGACAACTTGTCCCAAAACCACCTTTCTGAATTATTGGTTAAATAAGTCAATTGAAGGTGAAGAATCTATCTGTTGTTGTGAAGAGATCTATGTTCTGTAAATGCAGGTCCTTTCTCTGAGGCCATGTCCTGGGTTGGTCTATTAACAGGTCAAGTAGATCGATTAACTACAATAACTGGGATGAGAAAGGAGCTGTTGGAATGAGCTCAGTAATTGACACCTAACTTGGAGTACATGTGAAATCATCATGGGTGAGAAAGCATAAATAAGCAGATGACCCAACTTTTCATAAGGAATCAACTACCCAAGAGTTCTGGTCTTGTACAGAGGATATGTAAAAGGGGAGATTGCAAGTCTTATAGCAAACAGATCCACCAAAGGTGCCCCTCCCCCAGTTTGAAAAGGGACTGATGCAGAGACAACTCTGAGGACTGGAATATAGTGAACATGAAGGATAATCCTTTATGAGTTTGACCAGTGAAGGAGGTTCCAAACCCATATGCAAAGAGAAGCATGTGTACCTCCTTGTGGCATGAGGTATATATATATATATATATATATATATATATATATATATATATATATATATATATATATATATAGATATATATATATATATATATATATATATATATATATATATATATATATATATATATATATATATATATATATATATATATATATTGCCAGAGGAAACCTTCAGGCAATAACTCCTCATTTGGTTAACAGAGACTGCCTAGTTGTTGAATTCCAGGCTTCTAATTTTCCAATATCCAGCAAGGGAATAGGTTTACAGAAATAAGCAGGTGTTCAGGTGGTGTAGGACAAGCCACCCATGATGCTGCCTGACAAACTCATGGCCCCTTGAAAGTAAATGTACATGAATGAGAATGTTTCTCTACTCTCTTCAACTGCCTGAGAGAAAGAGACCAAACCCCTAATTTCTCTTTTGCTCCACAAAGTAGATGATGTAGGCCAAAGTCCAGCCACAGCTTTAGTATGAAATGTTATTAATCCTGACCAGAAAATAACAGTCTGAGCTGCACAAGCAGCCACCAGACCCAACTGACATCAGCACAACCTCCTGATGCACATCCTGTTCAGTTGCACTGGATTCACCCAGAAATTTATGAGGTAAGATCTCATTATTCATTTCAGTTGTAAACCAAGTCACCTCTGGTTGTGCTGCATGCAATTAGGAGAGTTGCTTAACCATGATATGGGGAATCAAATATTCTCCCCTCCGGTTACCCAAGGTATGAGTTAGATGCACAACATTCCCTTCCACATAATGCCTATTCTCCTAACATTAATGTGATTAGGAAACTTAACCAGAGAAAGCAAATTTTTCAATAAATTATGTTTCTCCAACAATACTTATCCAATCACAGTACTTTAATATACTCTCATCCTCCCTGCAATGTGAGCATCAAATTATACTAGGTTCCACTAAGTTTAAAACTAGTACCACATGAACATGGCAAGAGGAGGTATTGGGCAAGAGTTACCAAATCTTCATCTGTCTGGGAGGGTAGGTTTTGAGGGTGGGGTGGGGTGGGGTAGTGGGGCTTATAGGCCTAATGTTAGTGTGATATGGGAATGTAATTGAAGGAGAAATGATGAATACAATCTTAATAATGCTTTGGGAACATCATTCCTCTCAGATGAACATAAATGAAATCTGAATGCATCCAATATAGACAGACAGGTCTTTAATAATATTTCCTTCCAGGATATCCATTCTTGCTCTGACACTCAACTTTACTTTACACATATTACTGACACTTAAGGTTTAGGGTTTTATAAATTTGGACATTTGCCTCAAAGTTTTTAGCATTTTAGTTAACACTAAAAATGTTTGTTTTTTTTGCACAAACCTCAAACTCAAACTTAAATCCTGCAATGTTATTGGAGGTACACCTACAATTCTGAAATACAACATACTGACAGAAGATCCCTAAAATTCTAGGCTTCATTATTATTCTCACTATCAAAATCTCACAGTTTCTCTTTTCTTTGTTACTTTTATCAATTGCAACATATTGTCAATAAAAAAACTACTACCCTTTAAGGAAACAACAAAAATGTAGCACAAACAAATAAGCTGGAACAGGTCAAATCAGATGCAAAAAGTAGCAGAAATCAAGACAAAATTTCACATATAATACCATTCTACTTTATAATGGATATTCTGTATTGTCCAAACCATATTACTTTAAGTTTGAGCTAAGTTTTAAGAATACAGTCTCGACTGATACCTTGAAAATCCTAAAATGAATTGCACAGATGTATCTATTTTTACATGGTATTCAGAACGGGCATTAATAAGTATGTTTAAAAAATATTGTATCATGAATTGTAATGAATGAAACTGTATGAATAAATGACAATAAAATAGTACATTTTCTTCATCTGAATTCTTCGTGTTCTAACAAGAGGTATTCTTTAAGTGTTGTGGGTAATGGTAAAATGTCAATTTTTCTAAACCTCTGTTTCCCTAAAGCATTACGAATGACACAGCGACAGTAGTGCTGTAAAGTACGTGGTTCCTTAAACAAATCTTTGTACCAACGCATCTTTGCATTTTGTCCATCAGAGAATATCCTTGGAAAATGATAATTTGCAACGTTTAATGTGGGGTTTGCATCAAAAAAGCCTAAACCAATGGATGCAAGACTGGGAAGATGGGCTGTACACTTTGCAATGGTGTGAAGAATAATCACATCTGTAGTACGACTACGGAGTTCATTCTGCAGCACATTGTCTCCCTGTTTATTTTTCACCTCCCAGTTAGCACCATATGCTAGAAGAAGGGCTGCAGCCTCAGGGCGCCGCTCCTGCATGATGTTTTCATGAAAACACACATAATGCAGAGGTGTATATCCTGAAATAACAAAACATTCTTATTATTCTCTATCAAATACATGACATCAAAAAACATTTTCATCTACAATACATATATGCTGTAACTGAATTGTCTAAGCAGCTTTTCCAAATTTCATGCATAAAATTCTAACCATGGTTTCAATATCTGCCTGTATCTGAGGATATAAACAGCTGGAAAAATCCACCCTGTAGCTCCCAGTCAGGTAAGTACTAAAACTCACCCATAATAAGTTTTAAACGGACAATGTTAATGATCTAAATGTAATCATGTTAAATGTTGTTTTATGAGCTGATGAAACTGCAGACCTTACAACTGTGACTTGCAGCTGCACTTATAACACTACTGAAATCAAAGAATTGCTCAAAGAATATTTTTGGCATAGGGCATGTGGCTTTAACAATCATCTGCCCTAACTAAAAATTAATTTGCCTAACAAAGATATTTTCACCGTTTTTTGGCACAATGTTGATACAGCTAAACTTAAAATGAAAATATAAAATGCTCTAAACTGACTAATTTTCTATGTGTAATTGACTCACATGAGTAGTGTGCTTTAGCCTAAATAAATCGTGACCTTCTCTACTAAAATTTTATTGGATCTAATTACATTGAAAGCAATGTTTTGTTGATCAGGTTCTGGCATAAACAAGCATTCAACAATTTCACTTTCTGAATGCTGACAAAATATTTATTTTACTTAATCAAAGTTGGAAACTGAAATATGGTTGGAGAGAAATTAGTCTTTCTATATCCATAAGTAAAAACAGTAGTTTTAAAGCATTGTAATTAATTTGTGTGTCATAGTACCGTGGATGTGTCACATGTCCAGAATATATGCACTCAATATAGTAACATCTATCAACAATTTCAACTAATTTGATTAAAATACACTGTACAGTAGTACTTATCTTATTCTTTGGAGCAGTAATGCATTACTGGACTGTAATATCTTTTTTTATAGCTCAGACCAGTCTACTTTTCATCTGGATAGTCACTATTTCATTCTCATCAGAAAGGTCAAAGGAAGGGCAAAAATGTTTATTTAATCCATCAGAACATGGACTGGTTTGAAAACATCGATACATCACAATGTTTATTCTAACAATAGTGAACACAGTATGGACTCAAACTGGTGATACAGGACAAAAAAAATGAATGAAACAAGGTAGTAACAAACAAGGTCCCTAACAACAAACATTAATATTTTTAGGTATTTCTGTGCAAAGGTTTTTTTACTGGATTTTATTGCTCAATTTTGTTGAAAGCCCCTTTCAAGCTCTCAAGGTGTTCAGGAAAACTCTGTGTGCTTGATCCAGTTAACTGAACTGTAACTGGTATGAAATTATTGAGAAAAAACCCCAAAAGCTTATCCATGCTGTTATTCATTTTCTAGCCGGTCATTTTCAGACTGAACAACAGTTGTCTGAAAACTGGCCTATACAAACAACATTTTGAACACTGCAAGGAATGAAAAACTCAATATAGCCCATTATAAAGAATCAATGGATTTGTATCATTATACAAGAGGCCACTTTTAATATTTTGATTTGTGACTTTAAGTCAGCTTTTTCAAAATGAAAAACAAAACTGTTGGAAGCAAACTTGATCAGTTATCGGCACAATAATAATCTTTTTTTATAGGCTAAACCAAGTTTGACTTGATCAAGTGACCAATCTTGGGCTGAGTTCAAAATAGTGGTACTGACCAAGTTTCATTAATTTCTTCCAGTTCCATCATCAACAATCTTGACAATATAACCTTATCTATTATAGAACATGCAACTCTTGGTTGGTATTGTCTCTCATTCCAACCCCATTAGGTCCAGCTTTGTCTTCTGAATCTTCATGGGGAATGGTGGGATGATAGGGCATCTCAGCATCTTCATGAGAGTTGTGAGACATTCTGTAAGTGGGACATAGGCTTAGTAATTCGTACTGTGAAAAAAATAAATATTGCTCATCTTTCTTGCAGCCAATAAACTGTTTTCTAAGTACATTAGACCATGGATGACAACAGGTGGAGGCAGGTTTAAATTATATAAGGTGATAGCCACCTAGCAGATGGAAATGGGAGTTTACCTGTAAGAACTGCTTTTATAGCCAAAATGAATTTTTCCTCTGTCTGGGAGAGCTGGATTCAGAAATAGCAAAGAAAATCATCCTAATGTGATCAGGTAACATATTTGCTGGAGACAAAAAAATGCAGATACAAGTGTAGCCCCAAATACTAATCATAACATCAACAAAGATGACCTACTCCTGAGAAAAACAGCCATATTTGTTATTAAAAACCACTGGCATACCAACTGGGTGACAGCTGTGCTGAACTAACTGGTATGGGAGACCCTGCAAACAAGATAAGTTACATATACTACCCAAGTTATAATGATGTATAAAAATATTCAACTGCTAGTTCACACATTTTCATATCTTACCTCTATAATGAGGAGATAAAAAACAAGCTTCCAAACATATATATAAAGAATTACCATCTACAAAAATTTCTTCTTCCCCATATCCATGGAACAGCCTTCATGCCATCATTGGGGTCATTCTGAAAAGTTCTGGTCTTCGATAGTCTATAAAATACTACTTCCAGTTTTTATTTGCCTTCAATCTACTGCAATATACTGTTTTTATTATGATGTGTGGACGCTGCACAACTGTGAGAATACTCAGTTATGTGGAATGCAATTAATAGTTAATGATAGAAATTAATCAGGTACTAAAAAAGTAATAATTAAACCAAATCAACTTGCTATATTTCTTTGATGACAATTATACTGTTAAAAACATACCCAATCCATCTGATTTGTTGACATCTGTGTTGTAACCCTTGGTGACCAATTCCTTTAGTATCTCCATGGAGAATCTCTCCCCAGCTCTCAGAGCTAGATGAAGGGGAGAAAACCCCTGTGCATTCCGATGGTTAACATCAGAGCCGTGTCTCAATAAAGCCGAAACACACGAAAACATATTATTCTTCACACTTTCATGAAGGGGCGTATCACCTGTAAAGAATAAGGTGAATGACAAGACAGAAAAGTAACATCAGCTTCACTAGCTCTCTTGTTGGCCTAATGATGTTGGTCTTTAGTAATTCTTTTGTACATTAATAATTTATAAACAATAAATTACTATTGCCAGCAGAGGTACTTAAAACTAAATTATAAATTAAAAACAACACATGACATTTTGAGATCCTTACAGCAAAAATTAAGGCAATAGTTATTTCAAATAGCAATGTGAACTAACTGGTGCTGAATCTAATATTTTATTTCTCAAAACAAATGAAAAATGATAGCTCTTTTGATAATTTTATATCTTACTTTTCCCCACAAATGTGGATACTATGTTTACCATCCACTCTCTAAATTTGAAGGCTTTTATCAAATAAATTTTTGGCACCTCAAGATGCATGAGCAGATAATTGAAAAGCCCTTCAGGTGTGAGCTGTCTTAAATAATCACTGGTAACTGTATAGTCTCTTGTAATTAGTGATCATAATTATTTCTATAATAATAATAAATAATATTAATAATAATAATATACCATCTGGCGATAATTTTGGCTGATGAAAACTGTATATACAGTATTGGCTTTGGAGTGGAGAAATTCAAAGGCAACAGGACAGGAAACCACAAACTTGGATATATAAATGCACTGGAATCTATTGTTATATAAACACATCCTTGTTTCATGTTGACAAACCACTCTAACAGTGCAGTTTTATCAAAATTCCACTTATGCTGACATCTGGTCTTGGTAATGTATGCTGTAAAATAATCAAAACAGCCATGCAACTGACTAGCTACAATCAACCAACTCTGAGGGTGGGAATGTGAAATGACTACAGTTGATCAGACAATGGCAATTAAATAAAAAAACCAACAGAAAAAAAGTTTTGCTGCAACACTGATACTCAGGAATTTTTTTTTATACAAAATTGTCTCAATGTTCTACAATTATTTGATGTTGCCACAGCAATATCAAAAGGGTATTTGTTTGGTTGTTCAAAGGGAGCCTTTAGTGGCGCCTTCAATGACACATGCACTTTCGTCAAAGCAAGCTGGCGATCTTTGATCAAAGACGTCAGCAACAAACTAAAATTAAAGCATTGCTTCAGTTTTTATAGTGATTAAAACATATTTATTCTGCCACAAAACTTTCGTCTTTGCTAATGAAACATGCGTAAGGAGGACTCCTGTGTTGGCAATTTTATGCCTCCAAAGTAAAAAATTCACGTCCAAATACAGGTAATTAAGTCTTTCTGAGATCCCTGTGATGTTCACCTTTCAGACAATGTGCATTTATCAGATTGTGTCCAATACCTGATCAGCACATCATTTCTGCATCGTGTTCTATATGAGAGATGCCACTCTCAAATGGGGGTTTAAATGTTCCATAGCATGTTTGTTGAGTTTTCATTCCACATATTTTGTCAATTATGAAGAACATTCTTTTTTATATAATACTGATGTCAGTATATGGAATCTTCCATTCAGAAACGCATGAATGCATGGCAAATTTGTATACTTCATCTGCTATTCATTACCTTTAATACCAATGTTACGATAAAGCAATTGAATTTATAGAAAACAAAACTGATTTACAGTGTGGAAGTCAACACAGTTGACAAGAATTTGTGTGCCTACAGCACAATACACCCCATTTCTACAATTTAATCTATACAAGGGATACCACTCTCCTATGATGGGTTTGATGTTACAGAATAGCTTTAAATTTGGCTGCTTTATCCTGGTACTAAAAATCAATGGGTAAAACTAAGCCATACTGATGAATCATCACATTTCTCTCTCAAACTGAGAAACACATCCATTTTGCACATTATGTTGATCAATGCATCAATGCATCAACCAATTTCAGACCAAAACTGTAACACAAGATTCGATAATTGTTTGTCACCACTGAAAACTGAAAAAGTCAACACCATGCTATGTTGGCTACAGTAGGTGATCCTTATGTAATATCATTCTAGATTACTAAGTTCAAAATATAAATAAATTGTACATGAAATGAAGAAATATGGTCAAGTATACTGTACAAACTTATTTAATTTCAAAACTTCTCAGATCTGCTTAAAAAAGCAGGCCTAACTCTCTTCATTCCCTCTCAAATCAATTTGTCTGCTATGTACAAAAGTTGTTTTTAGATTAGTCACAATTGTCAAATGCATGATGTCACTCATATTGAAGCAATCGGGAAAGTGAATGGAATTATGAGCAACTTCATCAAATGAATTATAAAGTGGCACCTCTTAATTTTAAACTGAATATCTGAACATGTTTAAACCTAACATCTTGATCATTTTAATGAATGTCTAATGCCAGCAAGTTTTTTTTTTTAAACATTCACTTTCTTCTTTCCGAACTTTAGTTAAGATTGAAACAATGGCAAAATTTATACTGTTGGTAACCAAGCCATGTAGGAATTAAGGTAATGATAAAGCAGACCGTGCTGCTAAAATGGCCCTATTACTAGAACCAACTGATTTTAAAGCACCCTATACTGATTTTAAACGTTGTATCAAAGACTGTTTATGTCGGAAATGGCAGGCATCATTGAATGATGCCATGAATAACAAACTTCATGCCATCAAGCCAACCTTAGGAGAATGGACCCCTCCCTACAGATCCGTCTGTAGAGAGGAGGTAGTCATTGCAAGAATTCGACTCGGTCATACTCATTTAACATACTCCTACATATTAAAAGGAGAAGACCCACCAGAGTGCATAGTTTGTAATGAACCATTCACCGTGAATGTTGGAATGCTTCGATCTTCAACCTACGCATAATCATTACTACGTTGTGCAAGACATGACGGAGCTCTTTGATACAGTTAACATTACCAACATTATAGACTTCCTTAAGGAAGCAAACATTTATTATAAGTTATAGCTTATATTTTATCACCTTGTTCAATTCTGTGTTATATTTATGCAGATTTTAATTGCCAATCATATGTTTTCGTTATCATACATTTGCACCCCCCCCCCGTTGATTGGGAAACTTTTAATTATTTACCATCATTATCATTTTTATCACATTACCTTTAACTGTTTGGTCTCCAATCGCTGGTAGATAAAATTATTTTACCAGTTTTAAATGTAAAAGGATATAACATTATGTTTGGCGCTAAATAGCCTCATAGTGCTGGTGCACCGTAAAAAATATCAATCAATCAATCATATGAAGAAAAAAACCCAGTGGCATTGGGGCTTGAATAAATATATATATATATATATATATATATATATATATATATATATATATATATACACACACACACACACGATTCCCAAAAAAATTTCAAAACTGAAGAGTTATTTGACCCTTGACCCTAAAATCTTTTGTCAAAACTGAAATCTCATGAGTCACTGTTTTGAGTTGCAATCTCATAGCTGTTATTGTTTCCTATTCCTAGAAAAAACTGATTTCTTCTTTCATACTAAATAAAGGGAAACATTTAACTGTATTTGTAACTAATGCTTAAGATTTTTTTATAACTTCAGAATTTATTCTCCTTCTCAAAATTGTTACCAACTTTGTTTCTTTTAAGTCTGTGAGTCAGAATGATCATCACTGGCAGCTCCTTTTTTAATGACAGGTGACTACTAATTGCATTAATAGTGATGATTAAGTTTTGGCATTGTAACATAAACTGGACAATAAAATCATCATTAAATATTCCTCTTTAAATGTCTTGAGGAATGCAAAAAAAATTCAGCAATACAAAAAGCAAAGATCAGAAGATTTGTATTAAAAGACTTGAACATCCTCAAGAACCACCTTTAATCCCTTTATTACTCATAACATCGCACACACACACACACACACACACACACACACACACACACACACACACACATACAGAGAAGTGATATCTACTTTTGAAATGTAGCCTACTACTTGATAATGTGTTGATCCTGTTATTCTTACTTATAATTTTAACTGTATACTATTGACCCGATTTGCTTTCCCTTAATAAAAAGTCATGCCCAGAATATTGTCATCACTTGGGTACATATTACATGTGGGTAACTGTATCATATAACAATATAAGTACCTGTTTCATTTACAGGAAGTGACAAAATGTCCCTCCATATAGCATTATTCAAGTGAGCATGTATGCATCTCTCAAATCCTTTCTGTGCTGCAATGTACAGACTTGTTCTCCCTTTTTCATCCACTGCATTGTAATCTGCACCATTCCAAATTAAATGAGTGACACAGGCCACATGATCCGAGCTAGCAGCTAGATGAAGTGGAGTTGTCCCACCTGGATGTGGTACTGCTGAAAATTTTAACAAAGATGAAATGTTTACATAAATTTTACTCCAGCAATTTTTGTTGCAAGCTAAACACAACTAATATATTAATGTTAGACTCTCTCAAGGGAGATAATGTGAGACAGTCTTTGAGGTAGATGAAATGTTGATATGAAGTGGTCTCTGAGTTGGGGAAGATTGATACCCGATGGTCTTTGAGGTGGATACTAGGCTAATAAGATCATCTTTTATGTGAAATATATGCTGACCTGTAATGCTCTTAAAAGGTGGATACTATGTTAACATAAGGTGGACAATATTCTGACTTGAGATGGTCTTTGAGGCAGGTAATATGCTGACATAAGGTCTTTTTATGACATAAGATGGTCTTTGAGGTGTAAAAGACACTGATGACATAGTCTTTGAGGTAGATGTCAATACGAGTAAGTCTTTGTTGCGGATGAGATCTTGACATGTAATGGTCTTTGCCATGGATACTATGTTTACATAAGAAGATCTCTGAGGTGGATGAGAAATGGTTTTTCAGACGGATACTATGTTAACATGAAATGTGGTATGTGGACAGATCTTGACATGTGATAGTCTTTGAAGTGTATTCTAAGTAACATGAGATAGTCTTTGAGGTGGATACTAAGTAACATGGGATAGTCTTTAAAGTGGATACTAAGTAACACAAGATAGCCTTCGAGGTGGATACTAAGTAACATGAGATAGCCTATGAGGTGGATACTAAGTAACATGAGATAGCCTTTGAGGTGGATACTAAGTAACATGAGATAGCCTTTGAGGTGGATACTAAGTAACATGAGATAGCCTTTGAGGTGGATACTAAGTAACACAAGATAGCCTTTGAGGTGGATACTAAGTAACATGAGATAGCCTTTGAGGTGGATACTAAGTAACATGAGATAGTCTTCGAGGTGGATACTAAGTAACATGAGATAGCCTTTGAGGTGGACACTAAGTAACATGAGATAGCCTTTGAGGTGGACACTAAGTAACATGAGATAGCCTTTGAGGTGGACAATATACAAACTTGAGATGATCTTTCAGATGTCTTTTTTACTACAGTTTATGAAATGGCCTCTTAAACTAATAAGTTACAATGACCAGGACTTTTAACATTTCATTCCCCAAATTAATAATCTTCCATACCACAAGTGATAACATACATAACATTCAGAAACCATTTTTCATATACATGTTCCTTACCACACAGCATATATAAGTAATCCACTGAGTGTGATAACTGGAGATGGTGGACTACAAAAGTGCTCGTCTGGAAATAAAACTGGTTAAGAGACAAATGGAAGTTCCATCATAATGTGCTTTGCTTTATGATAGGCATGTAAGAAATAGGTTATCATGACAGAGTCAAAACCTTCCATAATAAATGAGTACTTTTTTAAATCTTATATTTGCTTCACTATTCAGAGATCTTACCATACACTAAGTGAAATTTATAAATATGTTTCTATCAGTTAAAACAATGGAAACTAATGCTAAGCCTCATGCTCTTCCTGAACTCTATTAATTAATCTATTAACTATTAATTGGATTGGGAGTAGTGGTGAGTATTATTATTAGTTTCTGCCTATTTGATGATAGAAACAAGTGTGCATCTTATCTAAGCCAATTTTGCAGTAGGCCATTAGGGTGTTAGCCGACCCCTGCTGACAACCTTGGCTATACATCTGACTGAATCCCAGGTGTGATCTGGCCTTCTCAAACAGGTGAGAAATTGCCAAAGATGCTAAATCAAGTAATGGAGAAAGTGCTATAATGTTCCTCACTAGCTTGGAAGTGGAACTGACAACTTGCTGATATAGTCATGCCAAATGCCTTTTCAACATTAGGTATTTCCAAACAGTGTGCACAACAGTGTGACACTTGTACCAGTGATACAAGAAGTTAACTGGCAGATGACTCATAAAAAAAGAAGGCTATTATATTACTGGAGTCACAATATTTTCAGATACAAGTCCAGTGACTTCTGCAAATTTTGCTGAGGCAAGATTCTAAATGAAGGACTCTTACCGTCATCATCTAAATCAACAGTCTTTGACCTTATTGGTAGGAATGATGGTAGAAGGAGGCAGACATTTGGACTGAGATGGGATATTATAGATTCCTTATATAGCTGCCTTAAAGCTGAATTCCATCCTTTCCATTGTTGAATTAGATGATTAAGGCATTTACATTGCACCTAGGTGAGGATTGTCCATATTGGGTACACCATGGGTCCATGGATGGAGTTCTTCCTATCCCAATGATGATGCTATACCACTGACATCATCATTTCCATAGGATATGCTGTTAAAAGTGGAAGTATATTAGAATGACAGTTTGGCTCAGCCAGATAGTTCTATTAATACAGTTGATTTGCTCTGAAGTGGTATATTAATGTTTGGCCCAGCTGCTCACTTTCGCTGTGCTGTATCATTGATATAAGATACCCAAGATATAATATGTGGATGGTCTTCAAGTCTGCCAGTCCAAGATAAGTGAATTATGACCTCTACA
The DNA here is from genome assembly GCA_016746295.1 of Potamilus streckersoni. Taxonomy (NCBI): domain Eukaryota; kingdom Metazoa; phylum Mollusca; class Bivalvia; order Unionida; family Unionidae; genus Potamilus; species Potamilus streckersoni. Next base: position 2,126,778 of record JAEAOA010000900.1, on the reverse strand, counting down.
GTCATAAATTGCACATTCAAATGGCTGGACATGTTGGTCAAAAGTCGGAAAGGCATATGGCAGATGATTAATTCCATTATGGTTGCATGGTATGGCCAGATGGTCTGTTGGTCAGCCATTAGTCTCTACAAGTCAAATTGCAACTCATTTGAGTCAAGTAACACACCCTCAAGCTCTGCAAAAATGTTGCACATTGATGGAGTACTGGGTATTGCATATTCACAATGCACACACTGACACAAGTATGACACTGCACACTCAGTCCTCAAAGGTGGGGTGATATCTGAATTTTCATGCCTCATAGGCAGAGCTGAGTACTTTTAATCCTATGGGATTCTGAAATTTCTGTTTTGCTGTCATTATTTTGATAAAGTCTTATTCATTAGAGAGAGGATGCATAACTGATAACTCATGCTGCAGTAAGCAAACCAAAGGAGTTTTCATGATGCTGGGTAGATAGGGATATGAAAATATTTGTTGGTCAGATCGACTTTGACAGCATACTTTCCCTTTCTGATAAAGAGATGGATTCATCTCGCCATCTCCATCTTCAAATTTTCTAGTAGAATGTATTGATTGATACTGATCAGTATCAACTTCATGTCTGCCTTATGAAAGAGAAATAGCCTTTAATAAAACCCTTGGAGATTGTGGTTACTGCACAAAAAGTGCAAAGATTGTGGTTACTGCACACCCTGTCTAACAGTAAATACATAAGGGGTAACAAATTCTGAAGCCATTCCAAAATGACCTGGATCACCCAATCATCCAGAGGCAAACGTGATTTAGTTACCAGCATCATACAATGCTTGGCTAGACAAATGAATTTTCACTCTACACTTTGTTGACAGGTTTAGAAAAATGGCAAGATAGAACACGACAAAATGTATGAATAAATGAATACCATATAACACACACACTGCAAAATACTGGCAAAGTACATTTTTGACACAAAGTAAGTGTGTGTCTTCCTTAGCCTTCAACTTGTTGCATTTATTATACTTTGTTGAAAGCTTTCACTGAAATGATACAATAAAACAAAACACAGCATCATCAATTAACAAATACAATATACAATGTATGGCTTCCTTAGCCTTCAATTTGTTGTATTTATTACCCTTCATCTATAGGTTGAAACAATGACATAAAATAAAGAAGAACAAAAGTGCATAAATTAACAATGCAGCATTTTAATAAGACACTAAAACAACACCCATAACTAAATAATGAGTGAGAGAGGAATATGCAAAGTGTGTGAAAAAATGTATCAATGACAGTGTGTTCAATTCTTTTTAAAAAATATTTCTAAATGTCACTATAGTAACAAATAATAAACTTCACACATGTAAATAAATAGTGCATTTAAACTATAAATATATTTTCACAAACTATTGCAATCAATCTATTTCTATTGCAGACCAAGATCTAGTTTTCTCTGTTGCAGAGGTCATTTTGAATTTGTGTATTAAGATAATTCATCAAATGGAAGCATGCAATTAATGATGCTAATACTGCATGCTAATTTCAATACTTTCACAGCTTGTAAGGATGTGGGTAATATATTCCAGCTCATATGGTGACACACATTATATTGAATGAGTTTAGACTCTAGTTTGTCTGAATTTTCTGTTCATTAGGGATAAGCACAATTGAGAACAAATATTAAATCTGCATAGATGTGTTTGTTTAAAAATATTATATTAGCTATGAACATGTACATATGCCATTTTTAAAAAAATCTGGTTCCAGTTTTCTTCATGCATATTTGTAAAACTTTCGTTCTATATAGAGATTACATACTTTACAATCCTTACTGCAGGGCAAACTGTAACAATTGGATATAGTTTTTTTCATGAGTATTTGTAAAACTTCTGTTCTATACATAGATTAATATTTTACAATGCTTGCTACAGGGCAAACTGTAACAAACTGATAGTTTTACTAATATTGTAACTAGCAATACTAGCAGCAGACTCTCCTATTACATTTCAAAAGAAATTGTACCAGCTTAGACTGTATATTTTGCAAACTAACAGAGCAATACATGCTTGGTTACAGGGCCTGGATCTTATTTTTTGTTAACAATACAGAACAATCCTGCAAAGTCAGCATTATAAAGGTGAGAAGAAAAAAAACAATTTTCCTTTCAAAACCTGACAAAGAAGAGGAAATTGATATCTTCCAGTTATTGGGTCTTTCAGCTGGAAAATTAATTCTGGTAAAAAAAAAAAAAAACCACTGCCCGTTTGTTGTCAAAGTCTCTTGCACAAACTGGGTACAACTTTTTTTTGGGGAGGATCCGAGTGGCCAAGTGGTCTAAAGCGCTGACCGTTACGGATCACTGCCATCTCACCTCTGTTTTCGTGAGTTTGAGTCAATAGTCCGCTAATATGGGTAGGTGAGAAAGCCTGCCAGTAACTTCTCATGAGTCGGTGGTTCTTCCTTGGGTTTTCCAGGGTTCTTCCTCCACCATTAATACTTAAACCATACAACAACAACTTTTTTTGGTCATCTTTCTCACTGCTCTTGTCTGTTGCAATAATAAATGGCCCAATTTTCATGGCTTCTGCAATTTTAAGTGATACACATTCTGCTAAACACCTAACAATATTATATGATTTTGTTCCTGCACATGCAATCTTTCTGCAATTTTGGCATCAGGAAGCATCTGTTTGAACAATGGACCAATGCTGTCTTCTACCACTAGAGGTAGTCCATGTTCTATTAAGAAATCACACACCTACATTTATAAAATTTGTGTCCACAATTTAGTTCTGCTTTAAAAATGAAATTACCTTAGTATGGAGTTAGTAAAATGAGCTAATTCAAGGCTTCTTTGTTTTACCAACATGACCAATATTTAAATCCTTTCCACACAGCCTGCAATGGGCGTGAAACTGCCCTAGAATGGAACGCTGTATTGTGTATTATGTATTGTATATTATTCATCTTTGAATTGGTTTTACGTCTTTTTCTAATCCATCATTTGAGAAACATTTCTGCTGTAACATACGCATCTGCTAGAGTAAATCTGATGACTTTTACTGCCAAATACCTTCAGAATGGTTCTATGCCTAATGATTAATAACAAAAAATATGTGAACAAAGATTAAAAATTAGAAAACCAGCCTGTTCTCTCCTAACTCAGCCAGACAGTTGCTATAAATAGAAACTGAGGTCAAAAGTCTGAAAGAACAAACCAGCAAGTTTCTTGGAAATAGGGCAGCTACAACAAATAGAAAATAGTACTGTTAGGAAAGAGCAAGCGTAAGGCGTACTATAGTGAAAAAAAAGTGTAATGATTATGCCGAATCCGTAATGGTTGGCATATATGTATTATGATAAAGTAACATATTTGAAGAAGAACCTTGGAAGACAGACAAATTTCCATTCTAAACAATCAAATTTGTGAGAACCTAACAACCTTTGCTCCCAACATTTCACTGAGAACAATAATGGTTTTTTTTGTTGTTGTTTTGGGTTTAATGTCATTTCTCAGTGCAAGATAGGCAATACATGGCAACCAGTATAACTAGTGGACGAAGAACTTATGAAACCCAATAAGAACCACCAACCCAAAGGAAGCCTTGGACAAGTTTTCTTATATACCCACACTTACCAAGGCTCAAAACCCACATAGACTGAGGTAAGATGACGGTGATCGGTAAAGGTGAGTGCTTTTGACAGCTTGGTCAACAAAGTCCCTTTATTGCTATTGAATGCAACTATATTGTCCAAGTAATATTAATTCACAAGTTTCGTAATTAACTAAACATGTGACAAAAGAAGACATGGAATCTGTTAGTACTTAATTTCACCTGGAGAAGACTGAAATTAGGAATTTTGGATGATTTTGAAATATTTTATTAGTTAATCCTGGGAATGTGACCTATTTACATTAAAATTGGGGCCTATTTTCAACCCAAAGGCCACCTTAAATTTATTTTGAGGGAACATGCTATCTGGTTCAAATGATGAGATGGTATTTGTGTTATAAGCTGCCATAATTCAAGTCCTTAATTATTTTAAATTATTGGAATCCTTTGTGAGACCTTACCAGTATAGGAGCCATGTTTAGAGTATTTTGTGCTGATGTTACAATCTGCACACCCATCCAACAATAGCTTCACACAATCAGTGTGGCCCTTTTCTGCTGCCATATGGAGTGCTGTCACATCAAATCTGTCTTTAGCATCAACATCAGCTGGCAAATAAAAGTTTTCAAAAAATGTTAATGTTATAGCTTGACATCTTCTAGAGAGATTTGTTATTTTAGTATTTCTAGAATTATTCACAAAATGACACTGTGCTATCTCATAAACAGGTGATAAAACTTCCCAACATAATATATTTTGTAGAGTGCACTGCTTAAGTGAGCAGCTTATGATTAGGTGAATCAAAAGCACTGGTCTAACTAAGCAGCACTGGGGAAATCAGCTAATGATGAATCAAAACCTATTCATGAACTGCTGCAATTAAATAAGGTTTGGAATATCAATTTATCTTGACTCCCCATTACAACTAACCTGAAAAAATGAGCCACTATTGAGAAACTCTCAACCCCAGCTGTTTATCATTTCACTTAAGGTTCTTGTAATTTAGTAATTGATATTAATTTTTTAAAAATCTGCACCTAAAAAAGACCTCAATGTTTACTGCTGTAATAAGGTCATCTGGGCATTCAGTACAAACTATTTCAGTAATGGGTATAATTTTTAAAATTCTGATTATATATACCTACAAATGGCAATTATTAACTTTATGTTGATCGTTATATATCTATACTCCTTTAGGTCATTAGGAAAAACCAATTTTTTTATTTCTGGCAAAATTTTCTTCAATAATACTTACCCAATCATAATACCTTAGGAGAACTACTACTACCTTGCAAATCCAGCCCTTTCAGGTTAAAACTTTTTAGCTAAATAGCTAAAAATTAACTGCCCACCTAGGTGGCAGTTAGTGATCTCCCCTTGATACCATGATTGGTGCCAATTCCAGTGAATTTAGACACTTACTACTGGGAATGTTCTCATTATGGATGTAACTGCATGGAGGCTGGGAGGATGTATGCATATTATGATTTGGTAAGTATATCGAAGAAGCGTATTTTACATGGACTAGGATAAATTGGTTTCTTCATTGAATATGTCACTGAATCATAATACTGTACCTGAGAAGAATCGGTACTATAGGTGAAGACATACATCCCCTTACCCTGGAGAGACCATCTCCACTCTCCTAAGGTATGTAAAACAGCTTCTAGAGAACCCAAATGGAAAAAAGACACCTTATGTAGGGGAGTGGCTTTGAAAGAAAAATTTTCCCTCATACAAATCCAGTGGAAGTTGTGAAGCCACATCTTTATAAATCTTTCAAATGACCTAGAAATGTAACCTTTGCACACTGGCAATGGCTCTTCCAGATCAAATTTAGCCTTTTAGGATGAAAAACCTTTGATAAACACTGGAGAAGTTACTTGGATCTTCATCCATCAGCATTAGAGAACAGTTTTGCTCATATGCAATATTTCTGGAGACTGTCCAAACTCAATAGTGGATATACAAAGCAAATTCACTGGTGTGGGTTTAGTCTGATAACCCATTTATTCTGAATTAAACTGACTATATTGACATCTCATCCTCTCCCTCTTTGATGGCATATCAGCCATGATCTGATTCAATGGAATGGCTTGGTCTTCCTGAAATACCTCTTCAGAGCTTGCACTTGGTCCTATAGATAAACTTGATATGAAGTGACCAAAGTAGACAGGAATTATTACCAATATTTGATAACCCAGGAATAGTAGCCTGTTCTTGGCAATGAAATCAGAGGGGATTGATGAGTGATACTGATGCGTCTTGATGAAGCTCATGTAGTCACCAATACTGTACTCACTGATTTTGAATGCTAACTGCAAAAGCAGTGAAGAGGCAGGACTGATATAAGAGGTGAACTAATTAAGCTCATGAGAGCAGTTCAAATAATGTCCTGTTCAGACAGATTATTTCCCTTGATAAATTCCACTTTGATTTTTCTGATATCTTCTCTTCCATGATAACACAGTGTGCCAGTGGTCATGGAATGGTAGTTTCAGTTGTGATTGGTGCCGTTTCCTATTGAAGATCCAAAGGAAGTTAGCTATTAAGGTATGGATGCCTACATTGGTATAAAGTGCTCTTGTACACTCCACTGAGATTATACTCCACTGCCTTTATATGCCTCTAAGGTGGATGGCCATCTCACTTGAGGGATTCTTCACCATCTTTTTGAACTGTTTGTTCTTAAGGGAATATTTTATAAAGATCCAGACATGCAGGTTCAGTAACTTTGGGTTGGGATGAAATATCTGCCATTGTGGTTGCTGAGAGAATATCTCAATTCATGGCAATTCTGTTGCAAGATTAGAGAGGATGATCCTTTGGAGTGAAGCAACCAGGATGAGATACTCTTGATTCTTTTAATTTTTGTATCACCTTTACAACAAAAGGTCTTAGAGAAGTGTATATATCTGGCCATTGAAATCCACAGAAAGAGCATCAATTATCCAAGCCTTTCTGATCCAATACTGGTGAAACAATGGTAGAGATTTTGGCATTCCACCATGTTATCAATATGTCCAACATATGTCGATCCCATCGAGCATCGAAAACTGAAGAAAGAAAAGATCATTTAGTTTGTATTAGTTCCTTCTTACAGAATAAGGCGTCTTCCAATAAATTAGCCAATGTACGATATGTAGAATTTATACTGCAGATCATAGGAATATGACTCAAACTGTCACCACAGAGAAGTTGTTAGACAAAATGAGAACTCCTTTTTCAAGCAGGTTCTCCAGTCACTAATGAAAAGCTTTCAGGTTTTCATCTCAAAAATGTTGATAAGCAAATAATGATCCTGAGGGGGAAAGGGCACACTCATATGGCATCCAGAATTAGTAGGGTAATTGTTCCCAAGTTGTTCCCCTACCTTGAGATGCAACTTTACACAGTGCAGATTGCAAAAGATTGTCCAGTGGTCAAGGGTCAGCCTCCATTTGGACCACACAATCATTGTTATGGGTCTCCAAGACAGTGACATTGACTAAGACATTTGCTGCTGCATCAAGCAAAACTCAGCTGGTGAAGGAATTGCTCCGTATAGACTGGAATCAACCATTGCATTAATTCTATTTCCTGAGAGAAACATATTCTTACCTGAAAATATTGCTTCCAGACTGAAATCTTGAAGAGGTACAGGATCAGACATATCTTTCTTGACAAGTTGATTACGAATGAGGAGTGTAACACATAAAATCATGTCTTGCTCTAAAATATTACTGGCCTGCTGTTTTGTAGCTTGTTGTTGGTGCATCACAAAACTTCTAGCAACTATGCCTTCTGCAAATCCAGACAATGTAAAACCCATTGTTGAATCCCTATCACAAACCCTATCACTTGTGTGATGAGTCTAATGTTGTTGTTAAAAGAACATTTAGCAAAGGTACTCTGAATGTGATAATGAGTTCTAGCAGGTCCACATGTCATGGTAAACCTTTCCCATTTGGCAACACAAGATTGGAGTCTTCACCTTGCTACCTTGCAAAATCCCTCTGCTAAGACTAAAGGCTGGAAGGAATGTATCCTTGGTGGCTTGTTATGAATTCCATCAACTTAATCATTTTAGAAGAGATTAGATGATTAAGGTTGCAAGTATAGCTTTATTTATGGTCTTTAAAAATGGTGGAAGTATGGAGCATTGCATCTCATTTAACCTGCTGGACATTCTGAACCAATGTTATGGCCATGGCCATAGTATGTTGGGCCTCTTTGTTACAAAGTGGGCCATTCCATATTATAAAGTGTGCCATTCCATGTTACAAAGTGGACCATTCCATGTTACAAAGTGGGCCATTCCATAAATATGTTCCCATGTATTTCTGGTGAGATGTGGGGTGGGAGAAGGTAGGCTGTGTTCTGCCTATTGAAGATCACCATAGATATTAGATCCCATGATCACAATGTTAGGAATCAACTCATAGGTATCCAAATGTATAATTGAGGAGAGGCATTAAAAGTCCATAACACTTGGAACTTGTAATCAATAATGTAAGAAGTCTCAAAATGTCAGTAACTTGTCAGATTGTGCAAGTAATTTACAGCATACATAGATTTTCAGCAGACAATGATCACCTGATGTCAGAACTGTAGACCTGGCAGATGTAGAAGAAAGAGGACAGAACTTTGACAGGGCAGAAAACTTCAAGGCGGAATTTCACTCATCATAGCAAGATCTATGAGGGAACTCAAGGGCCTGTTTTCATCAGTTTTGGATTAAGGTAGTGAAGTCAACATCTCCTGTGCTACTGTGACACAGTTGAAAAAGAATGTCAAGGATGGCAGCTCACATTATTAATAAATTACCTTCCTTTTGAGGTTTCAGAGGCATGTAGGCAAGTAAAGAGACATCTCTTAGGAACTGAGGCACCATGATTGACAGACATTGCATTCTGAAGTTAAAAGAGGTACTTCGAAGGTTAGATTGACCGATGTAAATACCTACATAAGGTGGATATAGACCAAAGGAAGTGCTTAGCAGCACTATGTAAGTCAATCTACTGAACATGTACGAGGTGGAAGCTGAATAATCAATTCTAAAAATAACTTACCCATAGAAAGGCCAATGCAGTTAAAATCAGTTAAGTGTTGTGTATGCAACAATGAAATTAGATGCTAAGACAAGATAGTATACAAACTTAACTGTATGTATCTGGACTTAGCAGAAATTATACAGCAATACTACATGAGTTTTCAATATCACACACCAAACTTGCATGTATTAATATGCTATAGCAATTTGAGGGGACACCATTAGGCACCTAAGTGTGTGAGAAGACAGAAAAGTGAAATATACTGAAAGTTAGAAAGAACATAATGATTGGATCTTTACAGATGGAATATACTTCCCATAAAAGATAAAACTCATCCAACTTGTTTTGAGGTAGAAAACTTCCATAATGCTTGTCTGGATTATGTGAGGCCTCTCTATAGAACATGTGCTACTTAGCCAGGGTAAAGCTAGAATTGAATTTTTAGGAAGTAACTTCTCCTTTTGGACAAAACAGGAAGCAGTGAGAGCTTAACAGAAAGAATTGGAAACAAAGCAAGATATGCAATATCTATCTACTGTGCATGTATGTTCGTGTTTTCATTCCCTCATCCTCTATTTCTCAGTAGCATATCTGCATTTAACATTTGTTTTGTGCAATATTTTTTTTAAAGTAGAAACTTTCTTAGTTTTATATATATATATATATATATATATATATATATATATATATAAATATATATATAGATATATATACACACACACACCAGTGAAGAAATACAGCAAAGGATCAGACAAGCAATTGGGTTTCACAAAGACCTCCTGAGCATAGTGAAAAAACGTAAACTGCAGTGGCATGGGCATGTCTCACCATCATCAGGACTTGCCAAGATAATCCTGTACATGGAAGAAAGAGAGGCAGGCAGAGAAAGAGATGGGCTTTCTTAATGTAAACAGTCACATTTACATTTGCTACAGCAGTTCATTGACTGGATCGCAAATTTATAGTTTTTTAATTTGTCTAAGTACATGTTTTAATGTCAGACATTGGTTAAACAAAATTTGCATCACCGCTTTTCTCCGAAATTTTATGAAAATTAGCAAAAACAACTTTGACCTTACAGTGCTTCTCCAATTTCACAACATATAGCATTGTGCCATAAATTGGGACCTATACAATTGAATTTTTATACTACATCTTCAATAGCATAATGTTTAGACTTTGATTTCTATAAGATGAATATTTTCCTTAATATACTTGCCCAAATGTTTATGAAAACTGACAATCTAACAGTCGTACTTTTCACACACACACATCAATGTTTACCATTATTTCCCATGACAAAATCCCTTATGGTTTTAAACTGATTTAATGAAGAAAATAACATACACGCTGCAGTTAAAATCTTCAGGTAACTGATTCTGTTTTTAAAACACAAACTGCTATTTAGATACTACAGTTTCAGTTTTGAAACACAAATATGTGTTTTTATCATCAACTGATAAATTGGCCAGTAATAGCTGCTATAACCAGAGTCATACACAACACATTTAGTTGCTATAACCAGAGACATATACAACACATATCTGCTATAACTTACTAGGGAATGGGTTAATGATGAATCAGCTATTAAAAACACATGCCTTTAAATGTATGAGCAGAAGCAGTAACTTATGAATTTATGTGATTTGGTGCCAATCATTGTGTGAAGGGAGGTCACCCTTACTACCACCTAGGTGGTCATATAACTTTTACATATTTAGCTATAAAGTTTTATCTGGGAGGGCTTGATTTATGAGGTAGTAGTAGTTTGCCTAAGGTATTATGATTGGGTAACATATTTGAAGAAACATAAAAGATAGTAAAATCAATGTTAAAATCTGTGGACAATTTTGGATGAGATCCAATCAAAGATATAATCCTATACAAACCATATTGAAAATCATATGCTGTGAAGTCACAATGAAAGCTACACATACTGAAATAAATTACTACTACCCCATTATTTATTATGATAGACCCCAATGTCTTCTTTCTTGACTCTGTTTTTTTACCTGGTGTATCAATGTAAAAGTCCTTAGTGATCAATAATTTTCATCTGGAAGTTATTTGATGATACATAAAGTGTAGATCATTCAACAGTCATAACTGAAACTTTGATTAAACTATCTTAGTATTAAAGTTTAGAACAGCAATTTAATAGGAGTAAATGTACACTTAATTCACCAGGTAGCATTTCACTTCTTTATAAGAATGATTATATATATTGCACCATGGGCGGATTGTATTGGTATTATCAAATTGCTTTATACTGACACTTTAAATATTAATTTATTTTTTAAGTAATGTATGTGGTATATATATATATATATACACACACACACACACACACACACACACACAGTAGTTCCCCTCTTGAACGGCCCTTTCTTCACTAGTGGCTACCTGCTCCTTATGGACAGAATCTGAAGGCACCGACGAATTTGTGTTCAAAATTACCCCTCACAAAAGGCCACCCAGCTAACACGACCAGCATATTTTTGCAAAAATATAAAATTCACCCCTCACAAGTGGCCGCATTTTATTTTGTAATATGTATCCACAGGGGTCACGCTACCAGGAGAAGTGGGCGAAAAAGTCGCCTGAGAAGCATAAACTTCGCCTTCTTCTGTTATGAAAGCAAAAACGACTTCGTTCTCTGATTTTTTCAGACCTAATATGATTGTAGATTACGACTTTGATATGCCCCTTCGCTGTAGCCAGTAAGTTCTGGCACTGCTGTAACCCAATGCCAAATGTATTCACATGGTGTTGATACCAATCAGCTTATGGTGACAAAGAAATTCTTGCACATTCACCTGCAAGTTTTAATAGCTAAATGACCATTAACCCTTTTCCAAAGCAAGATATCACTGCTTAATTTCATGAAGTTGGGCCTATGATGAAATTATACCAAATTCTGTTTCAAAATTTAAACATCAATATCCAAATAGTAATTTGCTTTTAAAAATATGATCCGTGAAGAGCATTTTCTAATTTATATCCTATTTTTAATAAATGGAGATTTTAACGTCCGTATTCTCGTTTTTTCTTTATTAAATCAGTTTCAAAAAGTAAATAAAATTTTAATGGCGGACATTGCTGCGCATTTGATATACCACTTCATTTAACTGTGAAAATATGAAAAAAATATATATAGTAATGAAGCAAATAATATTTAATCAATCCATGTCATTATTACCAGTAGGTAGACAAACAATAAATGTGCAGAACTTTTAATGATTTTTTTGTAACGAAGCAAGAAAGTGTGTAGGCCTGTTCGAGAAAAGTCCCCTGTCTAAAAATAGATGCACTCGGTCTGTGCAAGACCAATTCTTGGATTTTCAGTTGGGGGTAAAAAAAAAAGGATCCAGTTTAGTTATATATCGACTTTAGTGCTTCAATATGTTGTATATGAATAGTTACAGTAATGTTTTATTGGGAACAATGAAATCAGGATGAACAGTATGGTTTGAAGTCACTTGTGCATTTATTCCTATGTACATGTATTAGGGGCTGTTTCAAACAATGCTAGAAATCTTTTTGACTGAAATTGTACACAAAACTTAAGAAAATAAAATAATTAAGTGGTAGTTTATTAGGCATTTTTACCAACTTGCAATTACAAGGCTTTAATCTTGTTACTTCTATCAGTGAAAATTAATTACAATGTATAGCTTCATAGGTGATTTTTAAGTCATACAGCCAAAACAAACTGCATTTACTTCAATTCAAAAACACATATACTAAGTATGAATAAAATGGGTATGAATAAAAAAAATTATACGCATACAAAATACATTGATACTCACAAATAACATATTTTTCAAATTGAAAAAAAGGCTTGCTTAAAACTGTTAAAAGCATATTGTGTTTATTGTTTTGGTCTCACTTCACCCTGATTAACTACCACTTCTCCCTGTTTAGCTCCCATTTCTCCCTGTTCTGAACAAAAGGATAAGTCACTTCTCCCTAAAATTTAAGTCTAGCTTGACCCCTGATCCAGAACAGGTTGAGTTTATTAACTTCCATAATTAGTGGCTATTACACCACAAAGCTTATTAACTTCCATAATGAGTGGCTATAACACAACAATTGACAAGTTTATAAATCCTAACCACCAGGAGGTGCTATTGTTCAGATCAAATCTGGGTATATATCCAAGCTGCTTTTCACCTGAAACAAATAGGGTACCAGACTAATGTTTCAGGTGAAAATCTGAAAATCACTGCCTTTAAAAATACATGGCCTCTAGTTTAAATGCAGAAAAAAAATTGTTTTATCAGTCTTGTAGTTGCAACATTGGTGATTATAACTGGATGTAATGTCAAGATCACACAGTCAGCATTGGTTAAATATAGAAAAAGGGTACTAGACAGAGACCTCACTTCCTTTACAAAGAAAGCATTTTGTCCTCTCAACAAATGTGTTGCCTGCATAATAATTAAATCACATACAGTTAGCAACATCAGAATAACTCATTACCAAACATTAACATGTTATCACCTAAACAGAGACAATTATTTCAGAAAACATCAGTTATTATAGTCTAAGATATTGGGTGAGGTGGAGAGGGGGACTGGTCAAACAATTTTATGTTGAAAAGACTCGAATAACAACATCGTAACCAAATAAGTTATTTAGCAGCGATGGGAAAATGGAGCAAATGGAAAGAGAATTGTGTATGTACCAAGATTTAAATGACATTTTTGAATGGTTCTACAATGTGCCTGATAACACCCGCTCACATATTACGCTTACGCCAAGAATAAAAACTATTAATGCATATTCAGTTGAAATAAGTCGACTATTGTAGCATATAAACCGTTGAATATTTAATGTTGCTTTTAAAAAAAGATATTAAATGCTTTGAAAAATGAAGCTTTCTTACTACATACATATACTTCTCACAAAAAATTTAGACCCCTCTGGAAAGGCCACTTTCCCGGTGTAGAAGGGGTGGCCGTATAAAAATGGGACTATTGTATATGTATAAACACACACACTCACACAATGCTGTCTGGTATATCTGCATACATAAAGTTTCCATCTCCTACACTAAAATAAAACACATACCATATTCAATTGGCGAAAATAAAATACTGCAATGATTACCATTTGAAAAGAGGTAATTGTCACCAGAATATTCTGTTCAAAATATTATTAATTTTGGACACACTGGATTACCACCCTTGTGTTTTCATTACTCAGGGTATGTCAGCCTATTCTGTGCACAGCTTTGAATAGCTACAATATCATAGCCTCAACTTGGTTTGTTGTGGTTGAGGCTAAAAACTGATCCCATATCATGTAATGGAGCAAAAAATATCCTCACTAAAATCAGAAGCACAAATAGATTATAAATCTACTACATAAGTATAATCAAGTTGTGAAGAAGTTTGGCTTTTTTTGAATTTATTAAGCTCTTACATAAAATAAATTGGCATAGTTACGCTAACCTCACCGTGTCCACTATGACAGATAATGTGAGACTTTAGCCATGACACTTTTTCTACATAAGGCTTGCCAGACTATATATGGATATTCTATGATATGGTATTAGTTGTTGAATGACATAAGGTGCGAAGATGGAGAATGGATACTTGCATAAATTGCAAAATAGTTTTTGTTGAGAAAATAATGTCTTCTTGGTGGAATTTCAAAGTCATTGTTTAACCATATTTACTTTTAATCAGCAGAATTTCCGACTCAAACCGCGCCATATGTTTTTACTACGGTCTGTTTATGTTTCCAAATAAAGCTTTAACGTCCCTATATGACACACAAACATGACAGAGAACGGAAGTGGGCATTATTTGAACTAATATGGCGGAAAATCAAAATGAAAATATCAGATAATAAAGTTAAACAAGATTTTACCACTATTTCTACAATCATTTGCGAAAATTTCAATATTAAATAAGAGAACTACTCTATTTCATTATATTCAAAGAACATGTTCAAAATTTTTTATATTAGGCTAAAAAAGGAGCTTGGTGTGATTTACACCCAGCTGCTCCATTGTCACAGACTCCTGTTAGTACCCTGTCCACAAGGTAGGACTAAGGGTACTAATATTAGTACCAAGCTTTGAAAAGATGTATGTAATGTCTATCAATCTGGCCATGGAAATGAAATACATTACTTTGGACTCTTAATATCAGCACTTCAGTAGAGTAACTGGGTCAGGTTTACTTCTAGTTTTATAAAATTCAACGTAACAATACCAATAAATGGCAACATATATTAAGCAAACTAAACCGATCTTGTGAAGAAAAAAAAATAGCCAAGTTCGACATTTTATAAGAAAAAGCTATTGTGTGGAAGAAATACAACAATGAATAGGATATAACTAAAATTCTGGTAGCAATTGTCTCTTTTCAAAATAGTAAGTATTGCAGTATTTTATTTTCGTCAATTGATCGAAATCGGTATGTGTTTTGCTTCAATATTGGAGATAGCATTGTATATATGTCTGTGTGTGTCTCCCATCTGTCTGTCTGTCTGTCTCTCTCCTTTCCCAAGACTTTGAAGTAAAATGATATTGTCCTGTCTTGCCAACGTTATACCTTTGTACTGAAGCAATAACCGAACTAAGTCCGTATAACCGTTCACAGATGCATACTGAAGAGGTGTCACATAATTTTGTGACTTGTAAAACAAACTCCTATTATATTCTGTTGCATCTGGTGATACACCCGCTTCAAGAAGCCGTTTCACATCCTCTAAATTTCCGGATTTTGCAGCCTCAACCAACTTTTTTTCTTCTTCAATTTCCTTCAAAACTATATCACAACTTTTTTTTTCCCTAACATTCGCCATTTTAGTTTCATTTTTCCATCATTCGTATCATATCGGCTTTTGTCGTTTGTATAGAAAGCAATCAATTTCTACAATGAGGTGGCGCTCACCAGTTATTATGTACTTTTGAGAGAGTGATGTATGTAAGGTGAAGTTGTTTGCATTTTAAACATGCATAGTGGAGAGAATGTTGGCATACTTATATACTACTTTCATGTAATGTAGCTGAAATTTCTTTGGATATTGTACTTTTGGAAATTTTAAATGATCTTAGGACACTAACTAAAATGACTGCTCCCTTGTGCTCCAAAAATCAACCAAAATTTGTCTAAAGTACACTATTCTTGGCAGCTATTAAAATATGGAAAATGAATTTTGCTAAACTAGATAATACCAGTTTCTAAAAGTGCAATGACTAAATTACTAAAATGTAATACATAAAATGTAAAAAAAAAGTTATCGGCTCTTTTTTTTTACAATTTACCTCTGAAGTTCGAGAAGTGAAAATGAGCAAGTAGAGATAGCACTTTATTTTAATCATGCACCTCTGGAGTAAGGCCAAACTGTGTACTCTCTAACCCACATTACACCCATCAATCATACATCAAAATAAAGAGAATTAAAGGTTCTTTGAACAATACCTAAGATATACAAAGTTTTTTTTTTTTAAATAACCAGTATAACTAGTGAGGAAACCCGGGGAAACTTTTTCTTTAAAATTTAACCATATCCGGGCCGAGGACTTGTACCGATACGTGGATCAAATGGTACCAGGCCGCCTAAGGAGCAGCTGAGCGGCAGAACCCTACAACTTTCCTTCCGTATATGTTACTTGTATCATAAAGATACCTTGATTATTACAAGCCGGTTTTTAAGCGATTACAATCTTTATGATACAAGAAACATATGTGAAAGAAAAAAAAATCTGTTCAGCCTCTCTGCTGCTACGGCGATTTTGTTGACTTATTGATACATACATCAGCTACAAGGTTGTTTATTATTTGTATACGGAAACAGATTTACGATATCGAGAGAACCCGGCCATAGATGCAACATCTGTGAACGCAGGCATGGATTTAATGAGATACGCGACAACATCGAGGACAAGTGCGATAATTGTCTCGTATATACCAGCAATGAGTATCACGGCGATTATTACTCAATCTGCTGTCCTAGATCAACTAGAAAACAAATAAAATTACCGATAAATGATAAAATCATCCCTGCTTCTAACGATGATAAATTAACCAAACAAAACAAAAATTATCTGAGGTATCTGATTAACGCGCGACGTAGATTTCGTTATCCCGGAGATATAACGAATAGAAACGCCGAGTACAAATACACATCATTACCAATCCCTGAATCAGGACCAGGTTGTAGGGTGATCCATGATGAGAACTACATCAATGGTTCTGCATGTGGAATGGGGAAATCTGAATCGGCGTGGAAATCGTTAAAAGATAATACATAGCCGTCATATCAAACAGAAAGACATTTACCGAGAAAGTCAAAGCTGATTATCACATCGACAGTTACATAGATATCAATGGCAGTATTATATTTAATCCTGGAATTCCGCGTCGAATTGTTGTGCAGTGGGAATCTCTACTTAGAATTTGTGGAGTCCCAGATGTACTTATTGTTGATGAGTGGCATGAACACAGCAATTAACGATGGGATAAATTTTCAGGATTAATAACGGCGTGCAAGTGGTTAATCGTTCTCGACGCATATGCTGACGATGATGATCTGATATTATTCCGTGATAAACTAGGACGATCATCTATGAAATTTATCATTAATGATTATAAACCCTATCACGATAAGAAATTTATCGTTGAGTATTCTCATCAGAACAATCTATACGGGCTTCTAGAACGATTAAAATCTAAAGATGATAAAATCGCTATATTCACGCATAACAAACAACATACTAATTGCTCCGTTGAGAACCTAGCTAAACACGTTCAACATCTTGGATATCGCGTGCGATATTATCATGCCGATACAGATCCTGCTCAGAAGAAATCCGACTTCAGCGATATCAATCACGCATTCAATGACATCGACGTTATTATCAGTAATGAAACTCTGGAAGCCGGAGTCAGCATCGTCGATGATCGATTCAAAGTCACGTATGTGTTCTCGGAAGAATTAGGGTCTGTTGAGGCGACCAAGTAAGCGTTTCATAGATTTCGATGCGTTAATGAAATTTGTTGCCACTGAATCGTGAAGGCATTGAAAATGTTATTATGGATCGTGAAAGACTGATCGATAACGACACAAAATTATATAGAATTCCTAACGCTGGAGAATTACAAACATCATTTGGATTCGCTTATATCAGCGATATCATCGACGAAAACAATTCCAGGATGTACTTTACATCGAGATTGGTCACTGAGATGAAAAATACCGGTTATGAAATACTAGATACATGGATGCAGAAAAATAACATCGAGATACCAGACAAGGATAACATTGATGAATTTCTAAAAACATCGATAGGTGAGCGAATAAAACAAGCCCGAATAAACAACGATGAAGAAATCAACTATAAAGAACTCCCTCAGTATTATGAGTACGATCCGCATGAGAATTTAGAACCATTCCATGCAAAGAAATCGTTTCTCAATAACATGTTTCAATGTGATGTTGGTGTGTTTCCAGCTTATCAAATAGAACATCTTTATAAGAACTCAAAACAGCCAAAGCGAGTTCAGCGAGTTATTGTTGATAAGTTTAATAACGGTCGCGCGATCGCAATAGAAGCATTCCGATCGGATAAAATACCCCTTCAAGAAAAACTAAACGCGATCAGATAATTCCTGACGACGCTGAAATTATCCGATATCGTCACTGATGATTTATCAATAACAACGATACCGATATATAGGCTCAGTATGCGCGTTAAGAACATAATTAATGATCATGATATCGCATATGGATTGCGTGGACTACTTACTAACTGGTCAAGCATCTTTCCTGAAACGAGACTTCGGTTAAGCAAGATAACCGTCAAGAGTATCATCGAAAAGATTAAAATTATCTACAGGAGTTTTGGAGCATCATTAACTGCGGACGACAAAATCAACGCAGCGAGATCAAATTATACACTTAGTTATCCTATGTTGCCCAAATCAGAATGTATCCTCGCTGGAGAAATTATTTCGATGCTAGTCAAGGATTTCATGGCGGTAATGATATAACGATAATAAACCAGCATACTGAATTGTTAAAGTTTAACGTGTCGAGCGTTAATGGTTGGTTCAATAATCATTGATATCGCGTATACAATTATCACTTAAAAACATACACGGGTTAATAAAAGTATCGCTTCAGAAAATCTACATTTCATAATATATATTTTGCGGAGATTCTGCAAGTATCAGATTAGCAAAATATACTGCTGGAAGTGTACAAATCATTATATATTATAGAAAATGTACACTTTCTGCAAATATCAGATTAGCAATGATGTACTGTGGGAAGTGTACATTTCAGTATATTTTGCGGAGATTCTGTAAGTATCAGATTAGCAATGATATACTGTGGGAAGTGTACAAATCATTATATATTATAGAAAATGTACACTTTCTGCGAGTATCAGATTATCAATGATATATTGCAGGAAGTGTACAAATCATTATATATTATAGAAAATATATACTTCCTGCAAGTATCAGATTATCAATGACATATTGCAGGAAGTGTACAAATCATCATATTTTGTGGAGATTTGTCAATTATCAATGATATACTGGTGAAAGTGTACAAATCATTATATTATAGATGTACACTTTCACCAAGGTATCAATGATATACCGTGGAATCATTATGCCACACACTCGCCAAACATCAGATTGACAAAATATACTTGCGGATGCGCACATTTCATTAAATATGCTTGTACAAGCTGATACCCAGCGAAGATTTCATGAATAATTATTGAAGCAAAAATATATCACGATTAAAAACGCAATCATCATAACTGAATACAACTCGCGCAGTAACGCAATGATCGTAGCTAACGATAATGAGATATCAAAGTTCACTCGCAATGGCATCCCAATACATCACGTTAAAATACACGTAGATGCTGAATCTTCCAGAAGGCAAATACTACGCGATACAACACGAATTGATAAAATCCGCCACAGATTACGAGCGAAGTTAGCATCTAGACAAGAATTATAATTCGGTTTAACTTATAAAATATCATTAAAAAATGAACTATGTGCGAGAGTTGTTTATATTATGCACAGACGAGAATTATTTCCAGGATAAAATGATTCTTGATCAACAACGCAATAAGTATTTCATGCCACCGTGCAACACCGAGTTAACGTTTGTAATGATAGACAATGAAATCGTTCCCGATATCGGTAAAGTAACTAATATATCACCAGAAATAGTCGTGGAGAATTATTTTCAAGTGAGTTCATGAGGAGATTTAATTTACTGTAATTACCATAGTCTGAAATAGTTAAAATTCTTGGTCGCTCACTTAACGCGAAAGAAATCTTAGCTAGGGAACAAATCGACATAGCGCGCGATATCGTCATTAGAAACATCTTGAAAACTGTAGAAATTCCTTCCATGATATATTAAGTTATGTTAATATTTTTTACATAATAATAATAATAATAATAATAATAATAATAATAATAATAATAATAATAATAATAATAATAATAATAAATATAACATTTCAATCAAGTTGATTTCCAGCACGCCAGTTAATCAGTTATTTATTGAGAGGCAATAAAGTTGATTACCAACACGAAATTTAATCAATCAATAAATATTGAATCACAATGATAATAAAAATGATAAATTGTTGTGAATTTTCTTGTTTCCAACACGAAAATTAATCAATCAATAAATATTGAACCACAATGATAATACAGATGATAAATTATTGTGAATTTTATTGATTACCAACACGAAAGTTAATCAATCAATAAATATTGAATCACAATGATGATAAAAATGATAAATTATTGTGTATTTTATTGATTATCAACACGAAGGTTAATCAATTAATATTAAATCACAATGATAAATTATTGTGAATGTTATTGGTTACCAAAACGAAAGTTAATCAATCAATAAGTATTGAACCACAATGATAATAAAAAAAATAAATTGTTTAATATTTACAAACGTCAATGAGTAATCCATAAAAGATTTTTTCTGCTCATTAATTCATAAATATTCAATATTTATTTTGCCATTGATAATCTGATACTGGCAGAATCTCTACAAAATATAATATATTATGAAATGTACACTTTCTGCAATATGTCATTGATAATCTGATACTTTGCAGAAAGTGTACATTTTCTATAACATATAATAAAATGTACACTTTATGCAATATGTCATAATCTGATACTTTCCAGAATCATCACGAACAAAAAGTATTCAATAAATATATTATCTTGCATATACTTTGCTTGTCATGGCGCCCAATCACAAACAAAAAAAAAGCAAAATTAAAATTTTCATGGTTAATGGCCAGCAAATATCAGTTGAATTTAATGATGAAATTTCAGGTATTTGTTTTAGCAAAGTTGATAAAATGAAGCTCCCGCTTATTAAATCAAATGACATCAAATATTCTGATTATCTTGAAAAGTTGAGTATGAACTCATGTTAAAATACTATAATCTTCATGATCCGATAAATCAGGAAAAATATACCAAAATAAATATTGACCTGAACCGGTCGAAGGTTGTTGCAAAAGGTGGTAGGTACGTTCTCACCAGAATAGCAGTAAGATATTTATTTGAATGTCATCGAAAAGTGGAAAAATTAAAATTTTATTTTGTATAAACACGATAATAAATTATTCTTAATATCCACTGTCGATATTTTAATGATAGGTGAAGAAATTTAAAAATAATAAAGAGCTTATCTGTTCATGTACAAATCCACTTGCAGAATGACCACTAAGAAAATTTATGGCTGTCTTTTATTGCGTTATTCTTAAAATTCCGTGATGAGTCATTGAAAATTCTTATCATCTTTTGTCTGACATAGTCATATATGTTCTTGAAATTCTGTAATGAGTCATTGGAAATTCCATGATGAGTCATTCTGGAATTACGTGAAGGTGTTATAGTAGTAATAGAAAATAAGTCGTTCCTAGATCGGCGACCACTTACCCCTACACAATATATTGTCAGAAATATGCTAGAAAGTATTATCATTTGAAAGTCATTATTTGAGCTACAAAATGCTGGTGAAAAATATTAATATAGAAGCGTTTTGGAAGTGAGGGGGGTCAAAACTGGTTTCTGAGATAGAAATATTATTTACTATTACTACTGCTATGATTTTCGAGCTATTCATGCAGGTAAAAATGCATACAATGGGCTCAAAAAATCTAATTTCTATATCACTGAAGAAATTTTGTGAAATATTCATACGAAAATACAGGTTTGTTTTCAAAATCAAATTTATTTTTAAATAATCTGTTATAATTATAATCTGTTTTGAAACATATCACAATTTTTGCCTTTACCCCCAGGTTGCAGTCCGGTGTGATCGTCTATTTTGCATCTCGCTAAGGCCGCTACTGCTTCTGGTAGCCTTCATACACATTGTCAGTTCCAAAGTAAGTAACTGAAACATTTTAAAAAGTTTATTAGCAAAAGGAGAATATTATATTACTTAACTCGGTTGCTTGTGACAGGATCAGCGCAAACAAAATGGAGACTGAACATTATTAATTGCGTCAAACACTTATTCTTTAGTCAAACCATCTAATTTATGCGAAGTAAAACTTCGATATGTATAAGGTAACAGATTTGGCCTATACCCATCCAATTAATTTTACCAGTTTGTTGATCTTACAGAGAACGGCATTGTCTTGTTGTGATTTGCTTTTTGTTTGGTTGTTTGGGGTTTGTTTGGCGGGGATGGGGTGGTAACTTTCTATTCTTTATCTACATCGGAATTTTAATTACTATTAAAAACACATTTGAAAAGCTAAAATTAATGTTATCATATGCAATATCATTGTCAGATGTATTGTAGAATTCACACTTTTGGAACTCATGTACCTATAATATTTATTTTATGTTGTACCTGTAAGACTTTTGGGTAATTTCTGTGAACCAGACTGAAAATGAGAACATACTGTGTAAATGTATCTCGGGCTTATGGATACACTTTATTTTTACGAGACGTCCTGATGGTACTATTGTTTTATCCAGACCAAATACTGACCCGAAAATAATAATTGTGACAACGCTCCGGTGGCCACGTGGCTAAAGCGTCCGCCTCGGATGCGGGAGGTCGTGGGTTCAAGCCCCTGTCGAGACTTACCAAAGACTTATAAAAATGGTACTAACAGCTGCCTCGCATGACGCTCAGCATTATCATGGTGTCATGATAATGTGACTGGGTGGGGCATCCACAGGAGCTTGTATCGTTGCTGACAATTTACCGGTCATACATGTGCTATACTATATATTGTATAAAATACATGTCTGACCGGTAAATTATCAGCAATGAAACGAGCCGCTGTGGAGGCATCATGCTACATGTTTGCGGCATGTATAAACTGCCACACTGCAGACATCGTAGCGATATGACTGAAAAATTCTTAAACCTTACTTTAAAAATCATAACCACATCCCATCACATAATTTTGACATGGGTCTTACCGCCGGTCATTGTTTTAGTGAAGAGTAGTCCAATGGACCAGTCTGCAAACGGAGGTACGAAAGTACACACTTTATTTGCAATGGCGGGAAAGAAATACACCAATCATTTAATACTTTTTCATATTTTCAGCGCCACTTTGATCACTTATGCGTGAATGGTTAATGAAAATATTAACCACATATGAAACATTCGGTTTTCCAATGACTATGAATAGTATGTCGGTTATATACTAAATCAAGATTAAAAGTAAAATGTTAGATCACATGTGCTCGACGCGAGCTAGTCCTACAACTAGAGGTCTCACTAGGATTTTAAAACTTGGAGTCAAGGACTCCAAAATTAGCAAAAATAGGAGTTCCAGCAGCAAAAGTTGCAGTCCCACCAGCAGAAGTTGCAGTCCCGTCCCAGAAGCATGAAGTGGCTGAATATCTATTACAGTGCCAGAAATAAGCATAAACTTTGTCAGTTTTATTTATTGGTACTTATTTATTTATTATTCTCTAAGAAAAAGTATGTATTAAAATTGACATCATGTACAAATATCTTGCTCTTAACTACAATATAGTTCACTTTCTTCTATGTCGCATTTCGGGGCCCCGAGTGGTCTAAATGGCTGACCGTTACGGATCATTGCGTGAGTTCGAGTCCAGACTCGTTGACGTGGGAAAGTGAGAAAGCCTGCCAGAAGCTTCTCGTGGGTCGGTGGTTCTTCCCTGGGTTTTCCAGGGTTCTTCCTTCACCATTAATTCTGGCCGCCATGTATAGCCTATCTTGTGCTGAAAAATGGTGTTAAACCCTACAACAACATATGTCGCATTTCACAAAATTGTGTTTAGGTCTCTGGACCTTCCCATGGATGTGGCTGGTTTATTATTAAAACTTTAAACTATCAATTGTTTTATATACATTGCATGATGTGATTATGATTTTTAACATAGCTTTAACAATTTTTCAGTCATACCGCTACAATGCCTGCAGTGTGGCAGTTTATAGTGATGTCTAGCACTGGGACATCATGCCGCAGACATGTAGCATGATGTCCCACCCTGTCACATTATCCTGACACCAGGCTGACCAGTTCTCACACTAACCACTTAATGCTGAGCGCCAAGCAAGGAAGCTGTTAGTACCATTTTTTAAGTCTTTGGTATGACTTGACCGGGGATGGAACCCACGACCTCCCGCATCTGAGGCGGACGCTGTAACCACTATGCCACCGGAGCAGTACATTGCAAGATAATGTCTGTAAAAGTGGTAATTTTTGAAAAAGGTATTTTTCCAATACTTTTCATTAATACTTAATTATTTTTTTTTAAAAAAAAAGAAAATTACATTTTTTCATCCAATATTTAAATTTTTTGTAAAAGTGCGCTTATTACAATATGATGATGTCCGTAAAAATATTAATTTTTGAAAAAGAATTCTGCCTATCACTTATTACTATTATTATGTATGTTAATTTATAATTATGCAAAATTATAAATATTCTTAAATTAACTGTAATGAATGAGTGTTTAAAACTAGAATTACTGACTGACTTCACATATTATTATAAGGTACAGCAGCTACTTACATCCCAATGAAGTCTGAGGTCATTCATCCTTGGTCAGGGTGCAGTTAAAAAAGTAAATGTACACATAGACCCCTTACATAACAGAAGTTATAATACTTTTAGTAGTAAGGAAAGCTAGAAAGAAAGAAAGAAAACTTTTACATAACAGTTGATTTGTGGTTTTTTGTATGATGAGCCTCAGCAGCAAGTAGGTGGTCTCTAGATGTCTCGTGCATAAAAAATGTGGAACTTTGCAGATTTGAAAAACCAGTAGTTGCCAACAAGTTTAATTTCCCACATTCTTTACACCACTGTTATATAGCTCTTGTTTGTCCATTAGAATGAATTTTGTCAATCCAAGGAATTTTAGTTTTGATTCCAAACACTAAGCCAGGCATAACATACTTTATTACTTGCCTACTGTTGCATCCAAACTATCAGTTCTAGTAACTTTAGCACAGTTCTGAATCTCATTGAAATCTTGGTCATTTTTCTGTTTAACAACAAAATACTTGTTTAAACTTATAGCATTTTGTCTGGTCTCTTGATATTAAGTTCACAATATTTATATAGCTACAGTAGGAAATGAAATAAATAATAGTGATTGATCTGGACTTTGCCAATGTCTCAAATTGTGATTTTGTTTTCCTTATTTGTGACAAAATATACTATCTGGGGATAGTTTTAGGGACAACATTTTGGCTGATAACTGTATATACAGTATTGGGAGTGGAGAAATTCAAAGGCAACATGACAGGAAACCACAAACTTGGATATAAAAAGGCAATGGAATCAATTGTTACATGTATGGAAAGGTTTAAGATTAAAATATGGTCATTATAGCTGTATAATTATTTTTCACAAAATAATAGTGAGTCAGCCTAATGGTGAAGTACATGATACATACAGTACTCTGTTGTTAAAACACTGTCCATTGGAGCCATAGAGTATACAAATAGTGAGTCAGTCTAATGGTGAAGTACATGATACATACAGTACTCTGTTGTTATAACACTGTCCATTGGAGAAATAGAGTATACAAATAGTGAGTCAGCCTAATGGTGAAGTACATGATACATACAGTACTCTGTTGTTATAACACTGTCCATTGGAGCCATAGAGTATACAAATAGTGAGTCAGCCTAATGGTGAAGTACATGATACATACAGTACTCTGTTGTTATAACACTGTCCATTGGAGCCATAGAGTATACAAATAGTGAGTCAGTCTAATGGTGAAGTACATGATACATACAGTACTCTGTTGTTATAACACTGTCCATTGGAGCCATAGAGTATACAAATAGTGAGTCAGTCTAATGGTGGAGTACATGATACATATAGTACTCTGTTGTTAAAACACTGTCCATTGGAGCCATAGAGTATACAAGTAGTGAGTCAGTCTAATGGTGGAGTACATGATACATATAGTACTCTGTTGTTAAAACACTGTCCATTGGAGCCATAGAGTATACAAATAGTGAGTCAGTCTAATGGTGGAGTACATGATACATACAGTACTCTGTTGTTAAAACACTGCCCATTGGAGAAATAGGGTATACAAATAGTGAGTCAGCCAAATGGTGAAGAGCATGATACATACAGTACTCTGTTGTTATAATGAAGACAGTGATACATATAATTTTACTACCACTTTATGAAATGAGTTACATAATAATACTCAATTAGAAATTGTTTTAATGAAGATATGTTATAATGAAGGCTCTAACAGTGAGGCAGTTCTGTGCTTTATATATGAGATATGCACTACATTGAAAAATGAATCTCTTTGGTATCACAGTGCCCATTTCAGTGTTTAAAAGAATAAATAGTCTTAAATTTGAATATAGTTTATTTGACATTGCTTACACATTATAAACTAATGTTTTAAATGTTGAGGTGAAACTGAATAACATCCATCACTGTGTGATACGAATCACCAGTGTTTCCCTTTATGCACAGTTGTGCGTCAGGGACGCACACTGGAGAAAATTGACGCACAGAATTTTTTGCTGTGCATTATTGTTAACGCACAGGATTGCAAAATATAATCAGGATTTATTTAATATCCAATGCGTTGCAGTAGAAATGGCATCGTGTATACTTCAATTATACATCGTTAGGGTTTGCGTCGTGAATACGTCTTCCGTTTTCCTGTTTCGTATGCTCTTTGTGTTGCACACTGCCATTAGGCAATATCATGACAGAGTTTAATCTCAATTCTTGTTGCACTAAAATGTGATCTCGAGATGAAAACAGCATGCACTAAGAATCATTAGAGAAGAAAGTGAATAAAGCAAAACAAGAAACAGTAAATGTGGATCTGACTAATAAAAAAATGGATAACATTTTTTCTTGACTAGAATACAGCACATCCAAGCCATTGTTATGTGACTTCGGGATTGTGTGAATAATCCGTACGTACATTGTTTGAGAATTTTTAAAATCTGCCCTTATCACCACAAGATATCTTTTGAACACATTATTACCTAAAACATTCTTTGAGAACAAAGAAATAAGTAAAATTGCAGAGACAAATCCATTATTTAGATTACAAATGCAGGGGTTCGTTGCAGATTTTTCTAACTGCTGCAACAAAAGAAAGATCTAAAATTTCAAGTGTAACTTGTTAAAAGAGAAGATGAATCATTAGCCTCTGATTTTTGGATAAATGTGCTTTAGGACGAAGTACAATGAAACCGATGATAGTACACATTTTATGACAGGCAGTAAATTAACTCATTTTGTTAAAAAGATTTATATGGAGTTTTGTATTGGCTTATATGTAATGTGTAGGTCTATAATATTGCTACACAAATTATAAAGAGACTAAAAACGTACGACTTTAAACTAAAAAGAAACTTAACTAATAAAAGTATCCTTTGAATGGATAATGCATTTGTGTTAATTGTGCCTTTTGGTTTATTTGCATTTGAGAGAGAGAGAGAGATGGTTGAACAAGACATCTTAAAGTTCTAACCAACACTCTGCTGATGAAAAATGACATTCACTATGTTTTCTGTCACATAGAAGTAAACAACATGGATTATTTTTCTTAGTTTTAGTTTCACATCTGTCTGCACAATTCTTATGGTAGCTAGCATTGCCACGTGTCCTTGGTAAATGGAACATTTCAGTGTAATAGTATTCCCGTAACCATGGTCAATAGAACATTTCAGGGTCTTACGACTTTATTTAGGTCAAAACAATAATTTATAGGTCAACATGCTTGATTAGCTATAAATGTGCATCATTAATACATGACATGCATCAGAAGTTACTTTGTGATATGTATTATATCAGTGAGTTGCCAATATTAAGCTCTTATTGAACTGCAATACATACAAATTATTTTTAATGACATTTTATTTTTCCGCACTCATAGGTAGAGAACATTCTGTAAGAAGTTTTCCTCATTGACACTTGCTTTGATTTCAGAGTTGTGATGTTGGTAGATACTTCTGAGTGGGGTGGAGACAGAGCCAGTCTTAGTCTGGTCAGTAACATAGCAGAATCTTGGAATACATTTATTTATAAAAAATTCTTTCTAAAATATAGTAAAAATGCTCCTTTGATATTGTTGCCATTATTTGCCTTCGCTGCAAAGCTAGCCAAACAAATACAAGTGGGAAAAGTACCAATATTTCTACATGTTTAGATATATTGAGATTTTAATAACTGCAGAGAAGTTTAGATTTTTCACAATTCAGTTAAATTTCAGGGGAAAAATCAGAAATTAAATGTCCTTACTGAAATTTGTTTCAGGCTGTTAATTGAGGATTTATCTTGGTCTTGCATATGGATAACTCATTTGGTATTGGCCTCACAGATGCCATTACTATCATACTTTTCTGCAGTTTTAAACACTGAAACAGAATCATGATCTGTAATCATGATTTTTGTTAGGCTTTATTATTGCCAAATAATAGCATCATCTTTAATTATCATGCAGTTACATTGAGAGTCAAAATAACAACTGGTTTTATTTGGCTTAAAGCTATATGACCAGGTTGTAAATAATGCTTTCTTCCCCATGTGAAACATTTACAAGTCATCAAGCAGTACCTTACTTCTGAACTTTGTAACATCAGCATTATTTATGATACAGTAAAGAAGGTGGTATACCTGAAAAGGTGAACACTATAGCTGTTTAAATTATACCAAAAATTTTAAATTTATGTTTGCATTAAAACATACAGTGGAAAAAAACTGCTTGAGACCCAATTTTTTTTCAGGTTCAAAATGACTGGTTTTGGAACCAGAGTTGTTTGGAATTGAGAATTTTTGTCATTAGTTGTAGATTTGTAGAATCATTGATATGGAGAAGATGACAATAAAATCTTTTGAAATAATTGTGGACATTAATTTCTTTTTTATTTTTATTGTACCTTAATTTAATGTTTGACTGAGTAAGGTGAAGATTAGGTCATGCTACTTTTGTCTTTAAGAACATATATTGCAAATCAAATACACAGTCTATAATATTAATCTTTGAATTTTCAATGGAAAGAAGTTTCTCTGGTAATAACTTAATGGTGCTCAGACAGTAAATCCAATTTCCAGTTCAAAAGAATTAAAACCTAATAGTTCCTGAACTGATTCCCAAACAGCAAACAACAAATGGCTACCCTCATTCCAGTTGCAGATTCACAGGTATATCAGAGATGGTTTCTGTACTTGCAAATTTAACAGAAGAAATGGTCTTATCTTTGATTCCTGGCCATTCTTTCTTCCAGAAGAAAGTTGAGGAACTCTTGTTGATATGCCACAAAGCTTTTCTATTTATTCTAGACTATCATATGTACAATAGAATCTGACATGGAAGATATTTCCATAAGAATGGAAAGTCTTGCAAAAATTATTTATACAAATGTTTTCTGCAAGCACAGAATAAGATTTTAAAAAGGCTACTTACTCTCTAAAAAGTATGACCTAAAATCATTTGCTGTGTTAGAAGGGAATGATATTCAAAATGAAGAGGCTTCCATTCTGCTTTACAACTTATAAACTAATAGTAGCTTCCATACATGTTTTAAGGCAATGTTTTAAGCTACACAATTGTCAATTTATCAAACGTCATCTTATGTTCTTATTTTGAAGAACTTCTCTTTCAGTTGTGTGAACTATTGAATCAGACAGAAATAAGGTACAAGACAAAGAGGCTCCTCACAGGGGACTACAGCTGGCTGTGGAGGTACAATGGCAAAGAGAGGATTTTGCCCTTACTAGTGGAAATAAAAAGGGCAGGTAAGATCTAGTTTTCATAGCACCTTGATGCAGTGAAATCTTTTTACCATGATGCAGTTCGTACTGGTATTGTCATCATAGGGAATATATATTTGCATTAAACTCCAGATTGTAGTTTATTGAAACCTGCTTGTTCAGTTTGGTTTCTTAATACCACATTTGAAATAAGATGCTTTAATATATCTGCTTAAGACAGTTTCAGTTATTTGTCAGATTTGCATGTTGCAAAGACAAAATCAGGGCTGCACAATTTTATTTTTTTACTTGCTTGTCATGGATAAGTCTGTAAAGAAATAGTACACTGTAACATGATTGTCTCCAACTCTGAGCTCACATTTCTGCCAGGGAGAGGGGGGCACATGCTATAAAAAAGATTGCAAAATAAATTCATTGTAATGAAAGTTAATGGGAACAGTTTTTGTTATTTATCATCACTCACCACATACAGTTTTAACTTGGTTAATATAGTCACCTGAGACATAACTAAGCTGCAGCTGAAATGGACTGGTCTTGAGTCTTTTTATTCCACTAAATGTTTTTGATTGCAATTATTTGTTAATATATAAGCTATTTTAATATGAATACTTCTTATCTATTGCTGTTGGTCAATGAAATTTTACAAAATTTCACATTACAACTTAAAATCATGCACATGTTCTGTGATCGTCTTCCAATTTTAATCTGTTCTGAAGCAGATAAAGTGTTAATATTAGTAACCCTGCCAATAGATTCCGATAGCAGTCCTACCTTCTTCTGTGCTGCCAAAACAGCAGTCACACAGGTTTTCTGTCTGGACCAGAGTTGCTGAATGCGTGTGCAAAGCTACTGTCAAACAACGGTGTGAAAGATACATTGCTCTGAACAAGTGGTGGACAGAATTGCTTGGATAACAAAATCCACTGCAATTCAAGCCTATGAGTGAAAGAAAATTACAGTTTCTCCTTATAATTGACAATGGGCAAGAGTAATTTGTTGTTTCTCCTGGTATGAGTGCAGACTCACCTTTCACTTAAAAGCCTCTGTATCACAAGTAAAAAAACTTAATCTTTGGCATTTCACAGAGGTCTCATCACAATTACAGCTACTGTTCTATATTTTCAGATATATTTACCATCTTGGAAGTTGAGATATAGGTCAGAAAAAGACTTTTTCTGACCTTCGTGCCATTTTAAGCTTGTTGCAGTTGCCAATTGCCTGAAATGGAACCCACTTTGGGTTTTGACCTGTCCAAAGAGAGTATCCACTGTTTAGAGGCTTACTGTTAACCCTATCACACATAACCCTAAGCTGCTGTGCATATATTAGAGGACATAGGACCTCTTCCTTTTAAGTATCCTTCTGACTTGCTATAGATGTTTCCAATGGACAGTTCATCCATAGTTACCTTCCCCAGTCTACTCTGTGTCACTGCATGTCTGCCATTAAGGTAATGATTATAGGCACTGACTCAATATATGCCTGAAACGAGAAAGACTAAAACAAGATAAGCCACATGTAGTTTGGAGGTCGAAACACTCCATCAAAAAGTGCTTAACAGTGAATGGTACAATGCAAGAAATGCACTCTGGTGGGTCTTCTCCTTTTAGCATATGGAAGTGGGTTAAACAAATATGACCAATTCTAATTTTTGCAATGACTACCTCCTCTCTACAGATGGTTCTGTAGGAAGGAGTCCATTCACTTAGTGCTGGCTTGATTGCAAGTTTGTTATTCCATCATTCCATCATGCCAGCCATTTCTGATGTAGAGACTCTTGATACTAGGTTTAAAATCAACATATGATATTTTAAATTCAGATTGTTTTAGGGATTAGACCATTTTGGCAGCGTGATCTGCCTTTTTTTATTACCTTTAATACCAATATTGCTGGGTAACCAACGGTATACTATATTGTGGGAGGTGCTATGAGTTGAAATAACTAAAACTATCTAATACCATTTTGATCTAATTTGACTCTTATGTTTTGTAAATTACCTTCTCCCCTTAAATTGGATGTAAAAGAATTGAAAATACATCTGTAACGTCAAGATGATCTAATATGTGTCTCCCATCATTTTATAAATGTGTATCTTGCAATAAATGTTTGAGTATTCTTTTTTAAGTGTCTTTCAAAACTTCCCTTTTTCGCTGGGTCACCCAACCCTTGGCAATTCATGGAAGCAATTCCCAGTGAGTCATCCATTGACCTTGTTATAAAATTCTTGACATTTGACATTCATGTGTACATATTTATAGTATTTGTCAAATGCAATAATGATCACTGGATTTGTTTTAATCTTTGGTGTAAGGGGAGACGGAGAGAGCAACAGGTAATGTCTGAAACAAAAATTGTCAAAGGCCATTAAGTATTATTGATAGAACAAGCTAGTAATTGCTGATGGCCATTTATTTAATAGGAATAAAATAAGAATTCAATTTTGCCATGGGAATATGTAACTTATCTTTTTAAGTCTTCAAAACTTTCCTTTTTAAAAAATATTTTTATTTTAAAAATCTGAGCAATCAAAATCATCACTTGATACTGGTGGAAAAATGGTTGTCTTTAGCTTACCAAAGGATTCTTCAACCTCTTTTCATTGAATGTATTAAGATCCGTTTTCATAATACTTGATCCTACTCGTAGAGTGGATTTTACATGTTCTCCAGTCCAACAGGCTGGTTTTGTTCCTGTCTTTTTAAGTAGGAAAGCTAGAATTGAATAAAAATTCCTAAAAATAAATAAGTTTGGAAAATCCTTTATAATTTTGCATGGTTAACAAGAAGTATGTTCCTTGTTAGGAAAGAAAGAAAGATAAAAAAGAAATAATTATTTGACAAATAATTTAACGAAGTAAAAATGTCGAACACAAGACAACCCATGGAGGAAGGAACACATCTATAAGTGAAATTTATTTAAAAAGTTTAATCATAGTTTATCCATTTTTTGCTTACATATTTGCTCAGATTTTACTTTGCTTTCTTTTGTACTTCGAAATACGGTCTTTTAGTTTTGAGTCTTCTCTCATCCAAATTCTGGGAGCATCTTGGTTTTATTGAAATTAAAATTTTGATCACCTTTAGCAATTATATCAGTTATATGTACCAAGGAATATTGGAATTTTTTAATTGAAGCAAGTTTTGGTTTGATTTGTTTGAAACAACCTAGACTGGATTTTAAACATTGTTACAAAATTTTAGAGAAATATGGCATCTGCTTGACTTAAAAGTTTGTCTTTTTATATTGAACCCAGCTTTCTTGAATGGCACCATATATACAGAATATTTATGTTGCTTGGATACACTAATGGTTCATGCCTTATTTGAAATTTCTGTGAAAATCTTAAGATATACACATTTAATCTAAGTGAGCCAAATGTTTGCATCCACTGTAAACATGGATTAATTTAAGTTGGAGTTTGTGATTTTAACTTTATACATCAAATAAACAACAGTTCTACTAACTTAATTACACCAGTGATGAACATAGGATCCCAGGCGCAGAGGATAATATTTCCATTGAAATCTGTGGGACAGATTAAAATATTAATGCTAAAAAATGAGATGATCTTGGTTGTTTAAACAGTTTGCCCACTGTACGTTGTTTTCCTGGAACACTTCCCTAATCGCAACAACTGTTTTATCAGGTGATCAAATAACTCATTAAAACATTATACGGTTAACCTGAGATGAGCTGCACTATAGAATTTTCCCCTCTGGATTTTGCTCTATCATTAAATTTTAGTGTACACTCATTATTTACCGGCATTTAATATATAAATCTTTATGTTTTCTGAATTACTTTTCTACGCAAAAAAAACCCAAATAAAAATAAACACGAAAGCTGTAAGCATATTAGTATATTCTTTTTTGTGATGAGGAGGGTGTACAGGTTCATGATACTTGGACTTGTGACATTAATTGCATGCTCCTTTTTTTGTTGTAGATGATGTTGCAAGAACGCTAAAAGATGGCAGGTTTTGGTCTCGAGTGAACAAGATGGTGGTATGGAAGAAAGAGTTCCTGAAACTAGGTGTACCGTGTCAGTTACAGTACCTTTTGGAAGGTCAGCCTGAACAGTATGTAGTAAGATGTGCAGATGGGTGTAAGGGGGTGGGACACTGTGGTAACCCCACCCTCATCCAGGTCAAGGTACTGAGAATACAATACACAAGTATCACTAAACTTATCTAATTTAATAAATAAAGCATATATATATATAGCATACAATATTTGAGAGTAAGTTCTTGACATTATTTTAAAATTATATTGCTTTTCAGGTTAAATTATGAATATTTAGTTAATGTATTTTTTTTAAAACTTGATATCTTTTTAAATACTATAATGATTTAGTCAATCTCTTTTAATCCGGACTAAAATATTTGAATATAGTGTAACCCATGTCCACATATAAATAGACATGTATATCTATATGTCTATCCAACAAGTTAAGCTTTGCATTTAGGCCAGATTTCATGCACTCTCTTTGGTCAGCTGTATTTTTTCTATATGCCTGCCTTTTATTATTGTCTGTCCATCCATTCATCTGGCTGTTACCATTTTGTTTGTGCACAGTAACGTGTCCATTGACAGTTGCCAAATGGTTTGAATACTAGATGTAAAGAAGAAACCTGTTGATTATAGGGTCAAGGTCAGTGACTGCAGAAAGATTTTCAAGATGGCAACATTATAAAAGAAGTAAAACAAAACATTTTAACAGACAGATGTACCACAGATGACAGGTCATCACATAACATTTTAACGGACAGATGTACCACAGATGACAGGTCATCAGATAACCTTTTTTGATTTATGACGAGTAGAGCTTATATTTTAAATGTCAGAAAGCACCTTAGACAACTGCTCTTGGTTTGGTTTTTACTCAGATGTCAACCAGGTGAGAGATAGTTCATGCTTTCACTGATGCCTCTTGTTTAGTATGAATTTAAACATTTTGAAAAAATTTATTTTTAATGAATGCAAAGCACTATACTTGAATTAAACAGCAAGTTCCACTGTAGGCTGAAGTCTCTCACTTTACACTGCAGTGTGCAGTAAATGATCTCTAGCTCCACCCTGAGTTGGATGTGCAGGAGACAACAGGTATTGAAGATACAGTCCTTTACCTGGCTTCTCTTACTTCAGACCTCATTAACAGGTAGTTACTATGGTTGCAATGATTTTAGTGAGTACCAATTTTTACAGATTACATTGCTCTGAACTGTGAATTTAAAGACCCAATGAAAAATTAGCCACATGTGATTAAGGAGTCCCACATCTATTTCTTACGGAAATTTTGCTGGAGATAAAAAGAAGCCATTGGGAAATCAGCTTCATTGCTGTAATCTAGTAATAAAATATTGATTTATATATATTTTTTTTATTTAAACTCTTTAAAAAAATTTTAAAACATTTTATATCTCAGTACACACATGTATATGGTATACAGTAGATGTAATTTCCACTCTGCCTTAAATTGATATAGTGAGATAGGATAAAGAAAATACAATTATATGATTGAGTGGTGTATGTCACAGATAAATTGACAACTTACATTTTAACCAGCTTAATGTCATAAAATTCATAGATATTGATAATGCTGATTTAGTGATGTAGACACAAGCCAAGAACTTGTAAAATTTGAGTATGAGAAATTGCCGCTATGGTTGATCATGCAACTTTACTGACTTGATAGTGAATGAGTTCTCTCAAGATTTTAAAGCACATATCTTTTCACACATAAGTGTATCAAAAACGTAAACTATTTAAAATTGCTGTAAAATGTAACATACAATTAACTGCTTAACACGCCTATGCATTGCGCACTACACTGGGTAACTTTGCTACATGCATATCGAAGGGCTAAAAAGCCATACACTCTTATGAGGGAAAGGGTTAATAAACATTTTGAAATTATCAGCTTTTCATAAGAAGTCTTATAATTTATTAAATTTTCTTAGTACATCATAATTAAAGATATTCAAGGAAATATTGATCAGTGAAAATGTTGCTTATGCCTGGTGTAAGCAGTACATAAATAGTTAAATATTACATTAAAAAATTTATTAAGTGAAATTTGTTTTAATTTTATCGTTTAGTTCCTCATAAGTGTAATCATCAGAAATACAATTTGTATTTGAATATAAAATGTGTCAGCTATATCCACAGGTGTTTCTCTGAGAGCCAATTAAGGCCCAACCATGTTTTGATAACTGACTTGCAGAAGTATTGGTGCATTGAATTAAAAGCTGGACTTTGTTGTATTATATCAGTTATGTCTTTTGAATCAAATAAAGGAGGTTGAATAAAAGAAAAGTTAAAAGGCGTGCAAATACATCCTACTTAAAATCTATTGACCCCAGACATATGTCACTCACTTCACTTGATAAGTCAAACACTGTTATAAATGTTGTGTATGTAACTTAAGCTACCTTAATTAAATCCACTCATTCACAATTGTGATCAAAGCTAGCATGAGAGCCAAGTGAAAGGAATACTTCGCAAATTAACGAGCTAGTTATCACAGATACAGACCATAATGAGCAAGCGAGTTTCAGAGAATTCCTGAGCCGGCACTTAGATATATCATCAAGGATGATAAGAAGTTTTACTATCACTTCCAATGAAATCACGACATCAATAGCATACTAACTGAACGTTACAAAATTTGAGTTTCAACATAGACGATTATCTCACTAAATGAATGTTGCTAGATTTTGAAAAAAAAGGAATCTTGTTTGGTGGTGTATCAACAGTTAGTCTAGTTCCCTGCTACTCTGAATCCTGACTTTGCAGCATGCTGTATAATACCACTCTGGAAACCAGACGAATCAAGAAAACAAAAAGCGGTGATATAATGCACAGATGTTTTCGTGTAAATTTGATGATTGTTGAAACCAATTGTAATGATCTTTCACATTTTGGACATTTTGAAAAAAAATGTTAGTTATACAGAATCACAAACAACTTCATTAGAAAAAGTATCTTATTAACAATTATTATTGTAAAACAATGATTCGGTCACTAAAAAGGCCAGTTCCATGCACACACGCACTTTTTTAAAAAGTATAACCTAAGCGGATTGTTTAAAAAAATTCAAGGCTCTGTATTTCGTGCCCTTGCTTATAGTGCAGTCTATGTTTGTGGACCCTATTTGCTCGAGGTATCAAGGAAAAGGTGTAGTGGAAAAACAAGGTCAAATGCCATTCACTGTGCAACAGTTGGCTTACTCAAAATTGGGTTGTTGTACATAAATCCATTCAGACATAGGACATAACCACTGAAATGCATTTCAAAAAGTCTTAACTTGGCAAGCAATGATGGCTTTGAAACCTCTCAGCACAGTGGAGGGGGAATGTCTCTAACATTTTTATGACTAGTTAAATCCCTTATGCAATCCATCTTTTCCAGTGATGCAACACCAACAAAGCTTCTTGTACCATTTTACAAATGTGTTTAGAGACTTTCTTTTGATAATACAGAATACTTGCCTGATCCTTTGAGAGTACTTGTTCCACATGTCAGTGGATAAAATAAAGTATTTGAATCTAGAATAGCCATTAATTTAGGATAAATAATAAATATAATCTTGTTACTAATTGATCTCACAAGTTGTTTAATCAGAAGTTTTCAAAGTATCAAGTCAAAACTAGCATAGTATAGTATATTCATGAAGCCATTGACATAGCTGTATATTTTGCCAATGACTTTTTAGGGTATTGTGTACTTTAACTACAGATAAATTTAATCTTCAACATCAATAGTAACAAGACTGATTATCTTTGACTTGCATGTTAGAGAAAGGCACCATTATTGTTTACTACAGCAGTGTACAATCATATGTAAATAGAATCACCCCGGACAATAATGACATAATGTCAAAGAGAGACTCCTAGAGAGTTTTATTAAATTTGCTCAGTCAATTTGAAAAAAAAAAAAAACAAGTCAAAAATGTTTTCCATATGACTGCTATAGAGGCAATTGTTGGAGGGGGATCTACCCATAACAATCTTGGTCTTGTCCTGAGGAACATTAATACAAAGTTTTATGTAAATTGGCCCATCATTTCTTTTGAGATATAGCAAATGTTGACAGATGAGAAATAGTGCATGATGAATGCAGCCTGATACCATATGAGGGTCCCCAAGTGTCTGATCAGTCTAAGGTCTCACCGCCATCTCACTTCTGCATGAGTTTGAGTCTTGGATTCGGATAATGTGGTTATGTGAGAAAGCTTGCCAGTACATTTTCATGGGTTGGTGGTTCTTTCTGGGGTTTTCCCAGGTTCTTTCTTCACCATTTATGGCCGCCATCATACCATTCGAGTTGTAAGCCAGTTAAAATGTTGACTAAACTTTGCACAGTTCTGAGACTATGGGTTTAAAAGATGTACTGCACAGTTTATCAGTCTAAACCAGTCAATTTCTTACTGGATCCTGTGTGATGTCCATGGTGTACCATGCATGTCTTAGTGTTTTGTGATTGTACCACATTATGAAAAAAATAAATAATTTGCTCCCTGGTGGATTTAAATTCAGGTTGTCTTTATGAGATGGCATATTTTAACCACTTGGCAATGTAAGCATCTAAGAATAACTTCAGATTCCACGTTTATCTTTTTCTCTTTATGAGTTAAATTATTTCTTGTAATTCATTCCACTGAATTATCACATTTATTTTACTTAAAAAATCCAGTAATTCACATCTGAGCTTTAATCCCATGTTTTATAAGATCCCCCATGTGGCCAAGTGGTCTAAAGCACTCTCCATTCCAGATCACTTTCTCCCTAGGCTGTTGTTGGTACATGAGAAAGCTCAACAGTAGCTTCTTGTGGGTCATTGGTTTATCCCAGCATTTTTCCACATTTTTTCCTCCACCAATTATACTGGCTGCCATGTTTAACCTATCTTGTGCTGGAAAATAGGTGTCAAAAACAACAACAACAAAATCCCATGGAGTACAGTAGTGATGAAAATGCATTTTTACTCAGAATTACTAATATAAATTTTCTAT
Source organism: Potamilus streckersoni (assembly GCA_016746295.1). Taxonomy (NCBI): domain Eukaryota; kingdom Metazoa; phylum Mollusca; class Bivalvia; order Unionida; family Unionidae; genus Potamilus; species Potamilus streckersoni. The sequence goes on along the minus strand of JAEAOA010000900.1, from coordinate 2,087,883 downwards.
AGTTAGAAAAGTATCATGGTAAATAACTTGCCTGACAGTGGTCAAACAGTCTTTGACCATGTGATTTTGAGCAGTAACTGTAGCCATATTGGATGGTGGTTCAATATTATTCATAAATGTTTAAATTGTTTGGCCAAGATGCTCATTTTGACTGGTCGAAAACAGTTTAGTTTTTTAAAAGTCATCACAAGGTATTTTTATGTTTGGAATATCGACTATCAACTGATATTTCCCTACTTTTTTTTTTTAAAATGGTTTAAAACAACAAGACTTGTGTAAATTCTTTAATTTTTTTTATTTTTTAAAACATGAACATTAACCTTATAAAAAGTACATATACAAGAATATAGAAAATAATGTGCATTAAAGATAATTATTCGTTTAGTGTGTAGCTAGTTGTACAATATAAAATGCTAACAAATGCCTTAATAAGAGAAAAAAAATCTACTGGCATACAAATCGTGTCACAATATTGTGAACAGTACATTAATTTTTGTAAAGAGAAAGCTCAAATTGTGTTTTTTTTATAACAGCCATATCATCATAAATGTGTAAAGAGCAAGATGAAGATGTGTTTTACAGCAGAGGCAATTTATTAATTGCAAAATGCAACACCTCACTCACATGATTCTGTTACAAATAATGTCCTAGTACACAAACTGAACTCTGATTTGAGTAAAGAAATAATTATTCCAAAATTAAGAATATTAGTTACAGTGCAAGTACATGGATGTAATAATGTTAAGCTAAGAGCAATAAATTTGCAACATCACCTTTATTTTGAAAGAAATTTAAAAGAATGGATTTTTTCATTTTGATTATGTTAATGTCATATTATCATAACTTTGCTTGATTTCAAACTAGTTATTAGTGCATCACATAAGTTTTATTCACTACAATTAGTTCCAAAGAGCTTTAAACTGAAATTTGTGGTAGGAAACTAAAGCTAGGAAAAAACAGACATTCACTCCTCTAAATGACGTAAGCTACTTTGAAATTCAATTCCATCAAGAGACATCTCTTCAATACCAGTAATATCCGCAGAAATAACATGATGGAGATCCTCAAGGGCCACAACTCTGTCAAAATGGAGGAGTTAAAATTGTATGAAACAATGTTTACGTCAAATTGCATCAGAATATGTTGATTACAAGCAACATCCCATGTAAAGATAAAGTAGATGAGACAAAACCAATCAATGGCACATCTTGTTCTAAGAGTTAAATTTACCAAATTCGATCAGAAGAACTTGCTGGACAAGAGGAACAAGTTGAAATGGAATAGTTGAGAAAAACACAACACAATCATCTTGTTCAAATGCATCAGATTATGTTAAAGGTCTCTTGCACTATGCTGGTTGCAAGCATCATCCCATGTGAAGATATGAAATTCATTGTAAAGGACCATAATGTAACAATTGAATGTTGAATGGCACTGGAGCTTACAATCATCTGCTGTAGTGAAAATTTAAAATTGATGGTAAAAGGGCAATAACTCTTACAAAATGGTCCAGAAATAATGAAATCTTAAAAAGGCACAACTGCATGAAATAGGTAATTAAGCTATAAATTGTCATCCAATATGTATGTATAGGATATAATGGCACATAAGCAAAATCCTGGTTATATAGGGCTGATTAAATGGAATATTTAAAAAATATAAAACTGAAACTTTTAAAAAGCTTAAGGAAGACAAACTTTTCCAAATGTAAATGTGTTGTTCTGTAGTCCTTGAAAATAAAAAGGCAAATACTTTAGAAAGGTAACAATGTAAATGTTAAAAATGGTTCAACTCTTGGGAACCTAAATCTTTGCCAAAAAATGAATAGTCTCTTTTGAAGTAAACGAAGGGAAAGTTTTGTTGATAGAGCATAAGAGTTAAAAGGGAATATCAGCAGTATGAATGAACAGATTGATGGCAAAGGGATCACTGTAAGGTCCTTACAACTTGATGATGGGCACAAAGGATCCAAATCAAACGCAGTAAGAAAACTTAAAAAAGAAAGTAGAATGAGGCACACATTTTAAAATGAAACATAACTTGATTGTTTGAGTCATATGAAACATAATATATCTTGTAAATACCAGTATCTCATTTTAACTGATTTTATTTTTTTCTTGTTAAAAAATAACTTCATTCAGCATTTGAAATGAATTATAAACAGAAAAAAAGTCCAACAGGTAATTTTGTACTCAGTTGCTATGAACATGAAATAGACTATTTAACAAACTTTTTAACATTTATTTTAAAACTGTACAATATATATATGCGATCAGTACAAAATATAAATGGAATTGGTGTTATTTGAATAACAAAAAATATAGTTTAAAAATTAAACATCTAGAAAAATAATGCTCTATTTTCAAATTCACAGCAGAAAATTGCATTTAGTGCAAAATCACAAACATTTAATGCAAAATCACACATACAAAAAATGCTGTACCCATATTGCATCTTAATTTTAATTATCATTCCAAGTCCATAATTTTATAGATTATTTAGATATCATTTAAATAGTTCTATTTTTAAATTATTCCAGTACATGTGTAGGATCTATCTGATAACATCTGCCCGATATTCAAGGCAACTAAAATGTAACACAAAATTGGGGCAATTACTTAACTTTATTGTAGCAGATTATAAACTATTGTCTGTTTATAATCTATTAAGCATGTCATATTGAAGATTTTTACATTTCATTTCAGATAAAATCCTAAAACTCTGATATTGCTGATTTTGCACCCCTAATAAGCTAGCAAAATACAGAAATTATTTAGCTAGTTATATTAATTTGTAATGAAAATAATACAATAGGTTCACTGCAGTCAGCCTGCATATATCACTGGTAAATCACACTACAACTCCCTGAATACCGAGTTTACCCTTATGGTACAATTATGCTGCTATTGGCAGAAGCTGAATGAATGAAAGCATCTGTGGTTTATAAGCTAATCTAATGCTGAATTATTTTTATTTCTTATGTATTAATATTGTAAGTTTTATGGTAAATGAATTAGTTTTCCCCATTCCATTCCCTTCAAATGGTATAAGGTCGTTTCTGATTGGCTGATGGTGAAAACTATAACTCAGAGTTGTATGATTTCCAAACTTGTTTACTTTAAAATGTATCAACAGATCGCGACAAAGACTGTTTGCAATATAATGTGCAAATTGTCATTGCAACATAATTTTGTAAGTTACTATGGTACAATACAAGGTCACACCAGCAACCTCATCACAATTTGTCATGGCAACATAATTCATTATGTGTGAATTACTATGATATGATGCATGGAAGGTCAAACTGTCAACCTCATCACAAATTGTCATGGCAACATAATCTCGTGTGAATTACTATGATATGATGCATGCAAGGTCAAACTGGCGACATCATCAAAGACTGTCAGCCTCATCACAAGAAGAAAATTAAACCCCTTTAGTAGCTGATGGGTATTTTTAAGTAAAGCTTAAAAGTATTCATACATTATAGATAACTGAACAAATGCAGTGATTTTAAGAGCATATTATGTTTTGCTCAAGTTCCTGTGTCTGACTATCAGATGTGCATGCATGAAATGTCCACCTATGGGCATTATATAGTAAGGTGTATCAAATTAAACAACTCTGTTTTCACCCATTTCTAATGTAAAGAATATATTAAAAAGTGTATATGGCAGCTATCAAATACATTGAGCTTAACACAGAGTGACCACTGATGGAACATAAGAATGAATACTAGACACTTTTGCACCCACACAAAAATGATTATGTTAAAAAGGGGACATGCCAGCTGAAGATCAGAATCGTATACAACTGGACCAATGGTCACTAGCTTTGCATCGATTGTCATGTGAGAAAGTTATGAATGTGTAAGTCCGGATATAAGACCAAGAGGTGGTCAGCTGACACTTGCTCCCTTGATGTAAAAGAAAAGATGAAAACCAAAGGTTATCTTAATAGGAGACAATTTCATTTCAAACCAGGAAATATTTTTCATAACAAGGATGTAAGAAGTGAGAAAAATCATAAAAAACTATAAAAAGACTTTGTCAAGCTCATGTACAGTCTAATTCTTGACACAAAAAACTGCAACAAAAAAAAATGAGTTCACACATTGGCACTGACAAAGGAAGTGCAATATAAGTTCCAGGCCAATTGTTACCAAAGATTTATAGATTGATCTGCATGCAGGGGAAGATAACATATCCACAGTGACAAATACCATGACATGGAGAATTGTTAATTAGCAATTGAGTCATTTAAAAAACATGCAACATATGACAAATGTTTGATTCTGTGACAAAATATTAAGTCATATATTTCATGTCGGGTCCAGCTAGAAGAGGACATGCATGAAAGATATTTCAATGAGATGAAAAAAGAAAAGTGAATTTGTTGCTCAGTGATAAAGAAGAAATTGCTAACATTCACTGGGATAATTATGTATAACAATGCAATAAATTTAGGAGTTGGCAAAATACCATTCCACCATGAAACTCCATGTTGTTACATTAAGGTATAAAATGTAACTATAAAACATGGTGATTAATGTGTTGACTAAAAACTTACTCTGCAGCAACGGTCAATTTCATACATCTTAGGAAGTTAACTAGAATGCAAATATAACACTTCAAATGGAAATTAGTTTTCAAAAAATCCTGTTCAACAGAGTGTCTATTAGGATTTAAACTAAAATCTCACCTGGAGGTAAATTATCTGACATTTGATCCAGATTGTAGAAGCTTCTTTGCAGCTATAGGACTTCATGAGGCTTGTTTTCCATAATTATTGTGCCTGCTCTCAATTACTCCAAAAATGACCATTGGGACTGTATTTTATCATAAATCAACTAATAGCACAGAAATGAATACAGAGATGAACATCTGTACACACTACCCAAACCTCTCAGGGGGTTGGACCACTTTCATTTCCAACAGAATTCAATATAATTTCTGCTTTCAACTGGTACACAAACTAAATATTCATCAGTTAGAGAAAATTGTTTCAGTCTTGAAAAATGTTTTACTGCAAATTTTTTATCCTTGTTTTACTGCAAATTTTTTATCCTTGTGCTGTTTTACAGGTGTCTGCATTTAATTATATAACCTTGCATAAATATGCAGTTTTTGAATTTGAATTAATTGATATGCAGTATTCCAATAATTATTTTTAATTCCAATTCTGTCAAGACAATACTTAGCACTGGAACAGACCACTAAAGAGTTTTACAATCCATTTTAATTTAAATATGTCCTTAACCACCTGATTAAAATTTTAGTTTCATTGTATGTGACGAGGCACTTTGCATTATCAAACAAAAAAATAAATCAATAACTAGACTACTTTATACAGACCTTTCAAGAACATGGTAGTCATAAGTCATTTGTTTTAGTTATTGAGATCCATTGCCATAGTGCATACACCAACATCTGCAAATATGTGAAAGCTATTTTTATGGGTAAAGCAGCCAAATTGGAATTAGATCATCAGTTTTTGTTTGTTCTGATATTTGCCTGCTTTAACAATAAAATTGTCATGTAAGTATCTAAGCATGAAACAACTGTAACACAGACCCTTTCCTGTGATGATAAATCTGTGAGAAAACAAATTTGACTACTGTGTGTACTTGCTTATTAGTCGAGAACAATGAAGATCCTAATCTGTCATAGCATGGGGCTAAAGCGCTGTCCGTTACGGATCACTGCCATCTCACCTCTGTTTGCGAGTCTAGGATTCGGCTAATGTAGATATGTGAGAAAGCTTGCCAATAGCTTCTCGTGGGTCGGTGGTTCTTTCCGGTGATTTCCCGGTTTCTTCCTCCACCATTAATACTGGCCGCCATGTATAGCCTATTGTGTGCTCAAAAATGGTGTTAAGCCCAACAACAAACAAACAAACTGTCATAGCATAATGCACATGTAGAACATGTATATATATATATGTATATCTATATTCTTTATCCTACTGATTACTCCTGCAAACTGCACAGACCCAGATCTGCCTGCACATTATGTGAAGGCAGATCTGGGTCTGTGCAGTTTGCACTTGTCTTATAAGCAAGTATATATGGTATGTTGCAATCTAAATGTAACAAGTTCACTAATGTTCCTGGAATAACAATTACTTTCTTTTAGTCAGTTAATGAAGCACTTTTTATAATATTTGATGACAATGTAGTTCTTGTCTTCTAAAGCAACTGATAACAATGTTGTGTAGCAAAATATCCATTGCTAATGTTGTGTAGCAAAATATCCATTGCTAAGGTCATGGTTAGTTTCCATAGATATAGGTCACAACATTTCTTAAAAGCTCGGTGAATGACAACAACATGATGGAGGCAGCATTATGGGTAACTTTGACTAAAGCATTTTAGCAATGTTAACTGCCAAGTTACAGGCGCTATTACAAGTTCTTGAAACATAGCTAGACAAGAAGCTAGCAAATAGATGGCATTAAATGCACATGGTCTGGTTCTCTGTGGAATACCTTTTTTGTACTAGCAAACAGACTGCACAAAGTGCACCTTATCGGGTTCTCTGTGGAACATCTTTTTAACCTGCATTTAGTTTCAAGAATGGCAGGCTGTCATATATACTCACTAGTCAAAATCCAACTCTGTAAACAACTTACACCTGATCTGCCATCACAAAATGTGCCAGAATATCCAGATTTCCCAGTAACCAGGTACCCATTTGCTTGTACTTATTAATACTCTTAGATCTGATGCAATATTGTGTAATGGTAGATCAGGATCTGTGTGGTTTACAGCTGAATTAGATTTGCAAGTTTGTATCTTATATTGAAATACTTCTGTATGCTATTAATCTATCCAATTCATAGTCAGAAGACTGGTTGCTTTTGCATGCTGTTGACTTATCCACTTAACAGTATGTAGTCTGGTTGCTTCTGCATGCTGTTGACTTGTCCACTTAACAGTATGCAGACTGGTTGCTTCTGCATACTACTAATCTATCCAGTGATAACAAGGTTTTAATGCTGGACACTGTGACAGCTAGACTGGCGCCATTTTCAACTAGGGCCAACTAGACATCAATAAAATGTCTAAATGAAAACCTTCATGTTGATACAACCACCTATTTGAGAGCAGTAACAATAAAAGTTTCATGATGGCCACTATGTGGTGGCCATACTGGATGTCACATTAGCACCATTTTATTTAAAGCCAATTGGACATCATAAGAATTTTTTGGTGAAAACCCTATGTCAATATGACTTTCTGTTCAGGTGGAGTTGTGATAACAAGATTTTCAAGATGACTGCTATATTGGTCACAGTGGACAGTATGTTGGCACCATTACTATGTAGGATCAGATAGACACTGTAAGAAATCTTATAAAGAAAACCCAACACTCATATGACAATCTGCAATGATTATTTGGCTCAACCAACTCTGAAAAATATAGCTGATATTGATCCTTGGAAATAGATTTTTGTAAAATTTAATTGATACTGGTCCTTGGAGGCAATCTACTTATGCAAATATATTTAGAGAAACCAATATGACAGAAGGTCAGATTTCTTACATTATTCAATGGACTGTAGTTGGAATCAAAGTGTGAACGAGTCCAGAGCTTGCCTTTACAAAATTTTGAGTGGTCTCAAGTAATCATTAAAGTATCTGCTGAAAATAAATTCAGACTAAAGTGACCTTAAGAAAGAAATGCTGGCTTCTGGGCCAGTGCAAAGACCTTAAACAATAAAAAAGAACATTATTTTCTGTGATATGAAAAAAAGAGGTTGATAAAAATATGCCATTTTTGTTCTTATTTTTTAAATATCCAAGTTCTGATAATCTTCTTACTAAAACTTATTGACCCATAGGTGCCAGTTTGTCCACTATCTGAATCATAATTTATGCATTGGTAATTATCTTGATCTGCCACAACAGTTGAGGCCTTTCATAAAAAGAATGCAGTCCACTTATCTAATTCTTGTTCACAGGTACAATAAAGTTAACTTTATGAGAGTAAACCTAGCACAATAAACTATGAATGGATATTAATATGGAAAGTTTTCCATTTATTACAACAGGACTTAACTGAAGATGGTTCAGTGCAAGAGGAAATTTGTATGTGTAATTATTGAGATAACTGGGAGAAAACTGTCAAGTAGCTCATTACACTTCATCAAAATTTACTTCCAACTTTGAAACGGCACAGGCTTTAACTTGCACATTTAAAAGGGTCTTCAAACATGTTTAAATTAACATTTTCTAATTGCTATGCATGATAGTGTTTAAATATATGTGTAAAATTATTTTGCATCTTAAAAAGTTCAGACCAGACTATGTTGCATATTTTGCTGCAAGTGAATAAAAGTTTGCAAACCAAAACTTATCCTAGAAACATGTTGTTTATTTAATAAAGACTTTATCAGATGAACCATTATTCACTCTAGCAGACATCTTGATATGGTTAAGTCTAACAAACACTCTGTACAACTTGCATTGCATCAACAGAATTACTTTACATTTCTATCAAAGCCAAATATTGCAAAAGGATAAGTGGTTTTGTGAGTTTAATGCCACTATTCAGCACATAATAAGACCTACATACATGGCAGGCAGTACATCTAGTTGAGGAAGAACCCTGGAAAATACCTGGCAAGAATTGCCAACCCATGAGAAGTGACTGGAAAGCCATCTCACATACACAAATTGGGCCATGCCCACAACTTAAACCCATGATGATGATGGTGAGATGTAAGTGATTTGTAAAGGTAAGTGATGTATTATGATATATTACAGTTTTTTGAAATAAACTCGCTCTAAATAAAATAACTGCAAACTACTGTGCAAAATTAACATTTCATATTTTGGAATATGACTGAACCAACCCCTTCTGCACACTATACTCAAAAAAAAAAGCAAGGAAATATTTTTAAAATATCAACAAAGTACTTTGTCATTATTATAGAAATTGTTCCAACTTTGAAGCAGTTCCCAGTTTATTTATTGCATTAGTATAAATCCAAGCAGTTATCCCTACCAGTGAATAAACATTTATTCTTCCTCCATGTTGCATTGGTTATAAGGAGTTGCTTACAGCATGAAAAATCTGTGATTATGAGCTAAACAAAAATATTTAATCTGTTATAATGTATGTCACAATATCATACTTAAATGTAAGAGTGTAGTACTAACAGAGATGCATCCTTTTATCAAGTTCTATCATTCAAATATCAACAGCACCAAATAAATGCCCTTTAAACATAAAATTTAAACGGTCACTGAATCATGAAATATTGACTGGCCCATGCACTTGTGTGCACACGCCAGTATAATCCAAGCCACAACAGCATGAAATATTGAAAACAAATACCTCTTATTATAATCAAAGTATTCCTTTTTAAGTTTCAGAATTTTAAATAGGATAGTATGAATACAGCATGGCAAAACCTGAGCGGTCATGAGCTAAAAAAATTTAAACCAAAGCAAGTAAAAGATGAAATATAGGTCATAATAATATTTTGTTGAAAATTTGATATAGTAATAAAAATGTATATCATCAATTACACAACTCTAGAAAGAACAGTACCTGAGAAATGAACATCAAACACAAGTTTGTGAAGCATAAAATACCGACCATAATGACCTAATTTTGGGATTAGTGCTGTCAAGATGCACCCCCCACCAGCTGTCACAATTCTAGATGAGATAGTATGCATGCAAAAACCGGGTGGTCTTGAGCTTAATGCAAAACTTTATCTATGCCAGCAAAATGTGAAATGTAGGTCAGTTGTGCTTTTATACATATACATGTATGAGATAATAAGAAAGATGTACACAATCATCTACTTTAATGATTCAAACTTGAGCAGTTGAAACGAAACATTTAACCAAAGACAATAAAGCATGAAAAATAAGTTACCATAATCTACCTTTGTGATAAGGGTGTAGTGCTCATAAAGCTGCCTCTGCTCACTAGGTTTCATGACTCCAAATATAACAACATACATGTAGGATACAATAAAAAAAAAACAAAAACAAAATGCAAAAACTTAAACCTAAACCAGAAAAATGTGAAATGTGTCATAATGACATTCTTTCCTTGTCAGTGAAGAGGGAAATTGGGTCACTATGACCCACCTTTATGAAGGTGTATTACCAAGATGTAGCCCTCTCACCAAGTTTTATGGTTCTATGTATACCAGTAAATATACAGGGTGCAAAAAACGGGGCATGAACTAAATGCAGAAACATGACAATGAGAAATGTAGGCCACAGTGAATACTGTTGTAAAGGTATAATACAAATAGATGTAGATGAAAACAATTATCTATATTGATGATTATATCACAAATAAAGCTTGAGAAATAAATTTTAAACAAAGTTTAACTAAACTAGGTTAAGTATGATATATGGATCATTTTGATCTACTTTTGTGAGGATGGTGTAGTACTTCTCAAGATGCACCAAGTTTCATGTTTCCAGACATAACTAATCAACTGGGTACAAAATCCATATATATACAAAAATGTACCCTACAACGTACAACTAAGTTCCTTGTACAATGTTGGTCCCCTCTGCCATCCCTCCTACCCCAAGGGTGTAGGTGCTATGAAACCCACTCCAAAATAATGCCTAAACCTGAGGAAGAATGGTTACGCATGAGATAGGATGTATATATGTATCTGCTTTTATGTTTTTAGCCAGCATACCAGTACTGAACAACATGCATGCCAAGATAACTAAACACACAACAATGACTACGTCGATAACAATTACGATGACATGTATCTAATTCATCTAAAGCATTTAACTTTGCTAAACTGTATCATCACACAACAAAAGCTGAAAATGCAGTTACAATGTTCATCTTGGTAAGGTCGTTTTGTGATTTTTAGTACACTGCCATAGCAAAAACAATTACACTGATCTACATACACACAAATAACACATAATATTTTATCAACTATTGTAAATCATTAATTTAGTCACCTGTTCATATGCAGGAAAATGTGTTTCTATCTGTTATTAACCAATGCGATTTGACCTTCATTGCTATTTTTAGCTATACTGAACCACATCTGTCCTTGAACAGTCATACATTTTATTAAAGTCTGATGATGTGGAAGCATCATAAAATGATGACAAATTTCAACCTCAAGGAAACTAGAATGGTTGATGTTTACATTTTATTGTCTAAGTCAATATTAGGAAATATAACGATATAACGGATTTAAAATTCTTGTAAAAAAAGTAGTTTTTGCATGTACTGAAACTTTACCATTTAAAGAAATGCCCAAATTTCTTTATTATAAACAAATCTTGATTCCAGACCTATTAGTCTATAATAATGCTGACATTATGCTGCATGTTCATTGAAATAAAAATAAGTTGTCACTGTGAGTTCAACTGTGAAAGCATTTTATACCTATGTAAGCATGTTATCCAGGCCAATGTAACAGTCTATAGCTCAAAATAAAATTTAAGTAGCCATTGATATCTAATCACAAAGACAAAGATCTTCTATGCTATATAAGTTGGGCCTTGATCAAAAGTATGGGGTCCTTGCTTTATAAACTTTTTTTATTTTTAATGTAGCTTAAACAATTTCAGTCATATTGCTACAAAGTCTGCAGTGTGAAAGTTTATTGTGATGCCTAGAGCTGGGTCATCATGACACAGACATGTAGCATTATGTCTCACTCAGATTATCCTGATACCAGGCTGACCACTCCTAATGCTAACCTCTTAAAGCTGCGCTCCATGTGAGGTAGCTGCTAGTACCATTTTTATAAGTTTTAGGTGTGACTTGGCCAGGGTCAGAATCTACAACCTCTTGCATCCAAGACAAATGCTTTAAAAATCTGTATCTCCCATTAAAACACCAACACATATCTGTTAAACAGCAAGAAAACATTACCAAAGCAAGATAGCAGGATAAGAGAAAGCAATAAAACAATTTACAACATTTTGCATTTTCAAACATTTATTCAGATATAAAATTAAAGACCTAGTTTTAATGTAAAAAGCATAAACTGTACTTAGGGGCAGAGTGAATTATTGGCATAACTGCATGACCTCAGTGTCTTGTTCTTCATGATTTTCTAATTGTAAGATCATTTGGTCATGCTGATACATAAACTAATCTCAAGAAAATTTGCTTTTTTTTGGAGGGGTTTAACACCATTTTTTGGCACATTACTGGCTCTACATGGCAGATAGTACATATGGTGGAGGTAGAACCAATGACCCACAGGAAGCTACTGGCAAACTTTCTGACATACCCATCATGTTGTGGCCGAGATTTGAACTTGCATGGACAAGGTGAGATGTCTAAATGTTCTGTAAAGGCAAGCACCTTAAATTGCTTGGCAGCCAGGGTTCCACAACCTTGAGGAAAACACTCAAACATTTCTATTCCTGATGCAGTATGTGTACTAGAAAAATGTCTGGTTCCCTGTTTCAGAGACTGTGTTCATAGTGTATGTGTGTGTGTGTGTGTGTGTGTGTGTAGATAGGTAGGTGGGAATGTAGGTATTAGGGTCTAACAACATGTCAGCACAATAGTTATATGGTAACAATTAAATGTTGCACTCTAAAAATGTAACTATAAAGAATTGCAAAATGTTACTTTTAAAATAGATAACTAATCTATAAAGAAGTGAATAAGTAAAAAAAATCTCTTAGTATGCCATCAAGTGAAAGACAAATGTGATGGATAAGATCCATTCTATCCAAAAGTCAAATGTAGTCAATTTTTATCCATGGTTTTTACAGCCCTGGTGACTCCCACTACATCTATACTTTACAAGGTGTTCTTCCATTTTACAAAAGCATTTTTTCACCAGGAAACCTACTTTTTAGTTACTAACAGTAAATCTATGCACATTAGCATATTAGCAACAATTTTCTGAAAGACATGAAGCAGAAAATACTATTTTTGGTAGTAGATTTACCTTGCATAATGTCAAGCAATATTTTTGCATGCTACACTACAAACACAGATGAAGTTCCCAGTTTTACCCTCTATATTATGAAAAGCAACATTTTTGCATGCTTCACTGCACACACAGATGAAATGAAGTTCCCAGTTTTAGACTATATAATGAAAAATGATACATGTTTTCATTTATATATATATATATATATATATATATATATATATATATATATATATATATATATATATATATATATACACACACACACATACATGTATATAAGTATGTGGTTAAGCAGAATAGCTGAACAATATTGGCTCTATAGTGCCAATTAAAAGTTAAGTTCTAAAATGTAAAGAAAAAAATGCAAAAAAAAACAACAAATTTTAAGAAGATAAACCCTTTGGAATAAATATAAATGTAGTACTAGAATATAAAAGATAACAGTTAAAGATATAATAATTCTCTAAATGATATAATAATGTATACAAGAGTCCTTGAAGATACTGATGCACTACTGGACAGAGATGGTGCCGTGATTTTGTTTGTGTCACAAATGGTGACTTTTTAAAAAACTTATTGGCAACAAAATATACCATCTGGTGGTTTTTTGGGCAACAACAATTTTTAAACTTGAATATACAATCTTGGGTTTGGGGTGGAGAAATTTAAAGGCAATGCATCTTAACAGCACATTTTTACATCATAATCCAATAATGGATACACCTGGTCTGGGTACTGTATACTGTGAAACAGAGATAGTCATGCTACCAGATTAGCTATATTCGATCAACATCTGAAGGCAGGAACAGGAATGGGTTCAATCAACCAAATGACCATCTTTTTAATGTCTTGTCTTTTTTGTTTGTTTTTTTAATAAAAATGAACCCAATAAAATTTTGCTTTGCTAAAAAAAAAAAAAAAAGATTACCTTTGAAAATACTAAGCAAATGAAACGAAAAAAAATTGGTTTCAATTTTCTACATTTATTTGATGTCACTCCTGTAATAACAAACCGGCACTTGTTTGGTCCTCGAAAGTTTGCATTTAGTGGTGACTTCAATAACACATGAACTATTTAACAAAGCAAGTTGACTACAATCTTCATTAAAAACAAAAATCACCTGTCCTAAGTACCTTTCATTAAAGGAAGTCTGCAGCAAACTTACATAAAATCCCAATATCTAGGTACATAAGAGCAATGGAACCTGATCAATTGTTGCATTCTCCAAAGAGAATGGAACACTTGTATTATCCAGTGAAAGTTTCTGCTTTGAAGGAAAATTATTTATGCTTATAATCACTATCAAAGGCAGCTTAAAATGCAAAATAAATATAAAACATTTTTAAACTATAAATTTGGTCACAAAGACATTTGTTAAACTTTCTAGTTAGTTTATGTATTTTCATTTTCCTATTAACAGCTTCTTCCCCTTGGTAGAATTGGCAAGATTATAGCTTATGATTCAGTTGAGACCAATCCTGACTGACTTTGATTTTATGTAAATATTGCTGGTCCCAAAGGTAAAACAAAATGTAGGTACCAAACTTTCTGGCCTAATCCCTGTCAATTTAAATGCAACAACTCTTCTGATATGATGGCTGTAAACGTCCCAAATTACAACAAATAGTTTCAAAAGTGCAAATGCCATTTCTGACCACGTTTCATTATTTTATGGGAGACTGGATTCATTAACCTTAAATTAAAAAAAATTATGAGAACAGACCTGGAAACCTTTGGGAAATAAACATATATTCTAATTTAACATGTTAAATGAAACTGGTGCACCCTGTAAAAGTTTAAAACTACTTGCATAAATCAACTATTATCAGCTATATGTAAGAAAATTCATTACTGTAGCTATGGATATGTATTAACAATGGAAAATGCAGTTTGGTTAAAAACTCCAGGTTTAAGAAAAATAACCCAAAATAATTGGTTAACAAGAATCTATGGCAAAACATAAAAATCCTCAATCACATTTTGTACCAGTGTAAATCAAATTTCCATGGAAACATTGTAGAAAGACAATTAAACTTATACAGTGACTTTAGAATTTGAAACCATGGGAGATAACTCGCCCAAAAGACACTCAACTTCAGACTGACTCTCATTATCTCCAGGATCATTTTGCACACTAGTCCTATCTTTCAGGAGATAATCTTTTTCACTAATTTGATCTTGGTTATCTGCACATTCCACATTTATTATGACACAAGGAGTTTCTTCTGCTTCAACTGCTTCTCTTGAACTATCTGAAGAATTATGTTGCTTTTCCCCTGAAGAAAAGCTCCAAACTGAGTCCTTACTTTTACTTCTCTGGAACTCTGCAATGGCTATGTTTTGATTGTTTGAGTTAAGTGTCAGATTTTTAAGTGAAACCTTTGAACCATCGCTGTGTACAGAGACTGGTAAGTTTGAATTACTATTATTGTGTAAAACTACATCCCCTGATGTATCACCAGTTACATTACTCGTCAAATTTCGCACTTTTTTCCACTCCTGTGTAAAGGTTTCTTCTTCTTGGCTGGATTCTGGTTTATTTCGACCCATTAAAGTAGAACGCCGAGCTACAATATATTGTGCACGTGTGATTTTCAAGAGTTGCAGATCTGTCATCGCTGTCATTGTGAAATCAGGAATATAGGGATCATGTTTTACATAGATGCTGTCAGAATTGCTGGTTGGTACAAGTAAGCTCTCTGACACATCTGAAAAAAATATAGTTTTTCATCATTAAGTTTTGCATAAAAATTTAATACCAAATGAAACCATTTGCTCCAATAATAATAAAACCTGTATGTAATGAACACTGCTATGAAAGACCACCTATCTTAACAGACCACATTCTGAATGCACTGGTTAATCAACTATAGTGTTCTGGCCTAAAACCAACACACACACACACACACTCTTTTGCATAAAAATTTAATACCAAATGAAACCATTTACTCCAATAATAATAATAATAAAACCTGTATGTAAAGAACACTGCTATGAAAGACCACCTATCTTAACAGACGACATTCTGAATGCACTGGTTAATCAACTATAGTGTTCTGGCCTAAAACCAACACACACACACACACTCTTTTGCATAAAAATTTAATACCAAATGAAACCATTTGCTCCAATAATAATAATAATAAAACCTGTATGTGAAGAACACTGCTATGAAAGACCACCTATCTTAACAGACCACATTCTGAATGCACTGGTTAATCAACTATAGTGTTCTGGCCTAAAACCATATATATATATATATATATATATATATATATATATATATATATATATATATATATATATATATATATATATCCCTCTCCCTCTCTCTCTCTCTCTCTCTCTCTCTTCCTTGACAAGATTTTACATAACAGCTCAGACATATCAGTTGTTTCTTAAGAGTTGATGAAGTGAGTTGATGAAGTTTGCTTTTTTTCAGGCCTCCCAGCCATGATTTTAAAACTTACTAGGATTTTATAGTGTACAGTATGTCAAAACTACTGCAAAATATATAGGGATATCAAAAGGAAATCATAATAAATATAGGATAATGAATGGTTAAAATTACCAAAATGAATAATTTTTAAAAACCTAATCACACATAATAGCTATATTTCTTAAACATAATGCAATGAAATAAGTTAAACATACTGTCTATACTCATCTGCAAGTCAAGTCCAACTTTAAACATTGCAGACCCAGATCTGTCAATGCATAATGTGCTGGCAGATCTGAGACTGCAGCTTGTTTGAAGTAATCAGTAGAACAAAATGATCTGCTGATGCACTAAGCTGGACTTATAAGTGAGTATATATGGTAAATATCATCAGAAATTCGTGTACTGAGAATATCCACCATAATGAATCATTCTACTATCATTCACACAATTGTTAAGGCATAAGATATATAATTACTTTTCTTGCTGTTTGGATAATTGGTGTGCAATGAAAATTATAATTTTCCCAAATCTCTTCTCCTAAAAATTAATATCCCTATTCTGTCCTGATACAATAAATCATTAAATTCAGTTGGAAGTGGCAAAGGTAAACTAAGTTGCAAAATATCTTTGCTTGCAAGAATACTTGCATGAACAAAAAAAAAAAAAAATGACACTGGATGCAGTTCTGACATTTTCTTTTTCTATGTGTAAATAAAAAAGTGTTCACTAGTTGTACTGACATACAAAACTTTTCCAATTATCTTTTCGTAAGTGTAAGTATCCTTTTTCAAGCATGTGCCCTTACACAGTAAACAACACCAGTGATAAACAGGGCCAAAAACAGAGTTAAGCAAATATGGTGACAATTCAGAGAAATTTACTACATTCATTTTCATTCACTTCTTCTTCACTAGAACCTGCTTAGATAAGGCAACAGAGTAGAGCAAATATGATAACCTTTCAGAGAAATAAAAATCTTGACCATAACAAAGATGAAACAGAGTAAGGTGAACAGCACATTATACATCCAGTTCATATTTAACATTTATCTCTATATAGATAACTGAAACATTTATGAATAAAAACATTTTCCCTGAAGTTTGGTAACAGATCAATACAATATGCTCCGTCTTCTGGCAAGCCACTAAAAAATGCTGGGTGGGGAAAAGGAATTTTAGCTATAATTCTTTTTAAACAAATCAGTTTCAAGGTCTGACAGTTAGGCTTTCTAAGTATGGGAAATATATGTGTTAGTTTACATTCAAACTTAAATTTTTTCTCCATTAACTTTAAAAAAAATCCCAATTTTTATTTTCCAAATTACAAACATTTGCACTAATGTAACAAGGTTTGGCTTGAACTTTGTATAGTTCAAAGTATTATATAATCCTTATTTAGACTGTACAGACAGACTATACAATAAATTATATTCATCAGTTGATTATTTTTAATACTGACTTCAGTTTGTGTATTATAATAAAACTTCAATTTCACATGTTTCTTTTTGTGTAAAATTGCTCTTTTGTCAGCTAAGTAATTATTATATATACATTATATTATGATTATATATACAGTTCATTAGAAATACTATGAACATATTGCACTGGTTCAATATCAAAATAAATGAACCTGATAACTGCATAATATTGTTTCCCTCTTTAATACAATGGCACCCATATTATCGTTAATATTTAAAATTCTATAATAAAATCATTATTAAAAATGTTTTCAAACAAATTTGACAATTGTCCAGTAAGGAATTAAGAATTCCTACCCAATCACACCACGTTAGGAATATTAGCTAGTTTATGTTGAGTTAGATACTAACAATGATACTCATATGGCAGAGTAGATGGGAGGGTTTGAAAGTAATTTGACTGGGCAAGTACTCTCAGAGAAACATAATTTACTGAAAAATTTGCTTTCTTCTTCGATTATGTTCCCCAATCACATTATATTAGGTGAACAAATAACAGGAAGAGGGAATGCTGAACATCCAATTGCTACCTCATGTATCCTTCAAGGGAAAAATATGTGGATTCTCCATGTTAACAATAACCCATTCTCCTAATTACATAAGCAACAAAGCCTGGGGTCACTTCATCAGTAACCCTTATAGACAGAAAGAAGATGAAGAGTGAAATCTTGTTTTCTAAAAAATGTCAATGGTGAATCTAGCAAAGCTAACAGGCTGTGTTGATTGATTTAGCTGGGTTTGGAGGCCTTCAATGCTGCTGCCACAAGACCTATGGGAATCAAGGTTTGCCTTGCTAAATCTCTGAGATGAAGGCGGAAGAAAGTTACTCTGCATGCCAGCCAACAGCTTCAATATCTCATATGAAAATATTAAGTTCAAATGCAAGGCTCGCAGAGATTGCTCAAAGCTTCTTGGCAGTAATCTTCATGAGGTGAGTGAGCATACAATCCACTTCAGCCTCTAAGCAAGGGTTTGAGGGGTGATATCCTGTGTTATGGATCACACCAGAAGGAAGAGGCTTTATGAGTGCTACAACTTGTTTCTGTGCATTTCAAATAGTGCCTGAGAACAGGATTTTGAGTGTTTTTGCTGTTTTTGACTTGTCTATAGAAGAGAGTGACAACTTTTTGTTTACTGACAGATGGCAAACTATTTAAGGGCTACAATGCCTGGTTATGTCATGAGAAACAATGAACCCTCTGATCTGAACTGAGTTTGGGTTGACAAAAAAGGCATGCAGCTCACTTACCCTACATATTAAAACATGATTTGTATGACAGTGACTCTAGCAAAGTGTGGGCTACAGGTTTGAATGGATTTGTTTATCTTTCTTTGTACCTCAAAACCCTATTCCAATAACATTCGAAGGTTAGAGAGACATAGATTACAGATAAGCGACACTTTGGGAGTAAATTACCAAACCAGTCAAAATACTGGCCATGGTATGGTGAACAGCCCAGGACAGTCCAGGCAGGGAAGGACTATGACTGCTGGAAAAGATTTGGATTAGCCAGAATCTTCCTGGGAAGATTTATCGCTAGATCGGTGATCCAGGACTCGTTCCATCAGAGAGGGTCTATCAGAATCATCCTGCCAATCTGACCTCGTAACATCTGGATATTTTGATATCAGCACCATGGGAGGGGAGGCAAATGCCTACAACCCCCTCCCAAATAATTGACAGTGCATCTATGGCAAAAGCATTTGGGTCTGGAACTGGAGAGATGATAGTGTGTAGCTTTTGATTTCACCTCGTCACAAAGAGGTTGATTACGGGATGCACCAACAAAATGAAATCTGATGCACAAATCTGAGTGAAGACTGACTCATGGAGAGACCATGACCATTCCATAGGAAGAACTTACCACTTTAAGACAGAGTGTCAGCCAAGACACCAAGTCTGCCTGGAACGTGTCTGATATGTACACTGATATAGAGATTGTCGTACCAGCACATAATCTGCCAAATCAAAACACACACTTGGTGATTTGGTGCCTCCCTGTTTCAAATTACAGATCACCAAAAGAGTAGTCAGACCTAATGTGAACCAACTTTGCCTCAGAATCGATCTTTTCAGAAGTAAATGGAATTGATGACAGTCTTTATTTCTAGGATGTTGATGTGTAGAAGTCGTTCTCTAGGCTTCCATATGTCGCTGATGGTAGTGAAGGTTGGCAATAGTGGACACTACTATGTTGCGCATTGGCATCTCTACCTACCTTTATTTCTACTTGGGGATTCTCCAGCGATATTCTCAGTCAGTCAACTTGGGTTGCACCAATTACACAGGATTGATTAAGCCTTGGCTGTGATCATGACTGTTTGATCTAGCCAGAGTACTTGAAAAAGATGCACCATTGTGCTCATAATGTCCACATAAAATGACAGCCAAGCAAGATCAAATCCACTGCTGCATTGAAGAAACCACAGAGCTACAAAAAATCTCACTCAAATACAAGTCCTGTTGGAAATGGACCTGACAAGCTTGATTCTGATTATGTGAACATAAGGAAGTCACACCATATTCTGGTTGGTTAAAGATTCTTTATTCAAATGGACAAAAATTCTGAAATGGATGGAGGTCTGACTTTTCCAAGTTTTCTAGAAAGCCTGGATGATCTAAAAGAGGGAGATAATTCCTGCTTTATAACAGAAGAGAACCATATATTTCAGGAGGATGTCATATATATATGCTGCCACTGTTGTAAATCCATAATCTTAGTAAGTCAGAGGGCTGATGTTCAGGCCAAAGAGAGAACTTTGAAATGATAAACTATGTTGCTGTATGCAAAACGGATGGATAATTAATGTGAAAATATGTGATCGAGTCTTATGGCAGTCTTGTGCCTTTGAATGTGGAGGTGGATTGAACTAGCCATCTCCATAATAAAATCCCAGGGATTATGGCCTTTCACAACCTCCACTGACTGTTTGTTTTTTTTTTTATGAATGACCAGATCACTTGTTATAAAAAGGCATCCTTTTCCCAATCTGATGGTGTATCTGTGATGAGTGGAGAGGAGAGGGGATTGTTGATGAACAAAACCTGAAGCCCCTCTGAATGACCTGGATCACCACACTAACACACCTGGTTTTGAGGTAATAGGGAGATTTGGTGAGCTCAAAATTTGGTTTCTTACCACCTTTGTACAATTGCTTCCAAGGTATAGATTCTGGTGCACATGTAACTGAAAGGATTCCCTATCCTGAAGCTACTTAACACCACTTCACATTGGCAGGGACTAAGGGTTCTGAATGCCCATGTGGGTTGAAAAGCGAGGTGGAAGGGCAGTTCTTGACCTGCTTGCCTCTGAACTACCTCTTTCTCCAAAGCAATATAGCCTGAACAGTCTTGTCTGGAAATGAAAGTTATGACAAGGTTAGAGAGACATAGATTGCAGATAAGCGACACATCGGGAGTAAATTACCAAACCAGTCAAAATATTGGCCATGGTATGGTGAACAGCCCTAGACAGAGACCCTAGCAATCCTTTCCATCACCTCCCAAGCATTTCTATCACTGGGTGTCTTCATTGAGTCTGAAAGGTGCCAATGAGACCAAATCCATCAATGAAGAAGGTGCAATAACATCCAAAACCAGATCTGACAGATATGGAGCACCATTGTCAACCTTGTAAAACAGATGAGTGAACATATGAAAAGCTGCTATATTCTTGTCAAGTACCAGGAGATAAGTACTGAAGGCATCTGTCACCTCAAGTCTATTTGATTGGGGAAGGAACCAGAACTCTTCCTCCTTGTCAAGATTTAGAATAGCAGTAAGGAGTGGAGGGCATTCTTAAGTAGCCAACACCCTATAAATATCCTTAATAGTGGCTAAAATTTAGTCCATTCCATGGTCAGATCTGCTAACCATGATATGAAGGATGATAGATTTGAAGGAGTTCTGTTGTGCTCAGTGTGTGTTGAGACCCAGTCTGTGTTTACATGCAGCTCTGGTGAAGATATACCAGGTGGTATGAAGATTCAATTCTATGCCAGTAACTGTGCAGTGGTATAACAACGAGGTTCCAATTAATCAAATATGAACCTCATGTGCCCTGAATTACAGGCCCATTGACCATGCTCAGACATGTGGGAGGACTTACACCCACTGGGCTGCCTAAAATTGGGAATACACCTCCAATGAGTTGGTATTTCCAACAACAAACCATAGGTTGTCTTCCTTGACTTGTTCCAGCTTTCCTCTTCAATACCAAATAGACTATTGCTTTGAAAATGCATTTCATATGTTTAGCAAAAATTTCTTCTGAAATGACACAAGAAAAGAAAACAAAGAATAGTTTAGCAAATTCAGAATGTGACTAAATAGCTAATACAGTAGCCAAGACTTCCTCTAACCATGTATTACAGACATTGCAAATCAGACAGTGTATACTTAGTATCAACAAAACAAGAGTCATGGTAGACTTCCATTCTCTGAAGTTGCAAATATAACATTTTACTGAAACAACACAGGAGAAATCAAAGCTTAAAGTAGTTATTCATCAAGATATTAACTCACTAATATATATATATATATATATATATATATATATATATATATATATATATATATATATATATATATATATATCAGCGGTCACGCTACCAGGCGAAGTGGGCGAAAAAGTCGCCTGAGAAGCGTAAACTTCGCTTTCTTATGTTATGAAAGCGAAAACAACTTCACCCTCTGATTTTTTGGATGTATTATGACTGTAGATTACGACTTTGAGATGCCCCTTTGCTTGAGGCATTAAGTTCTGGCACTGCTGTAACCCAACGCCAAATGTGTTTATGTGGTCTTGAAACCAATCAGCTTATGGCGACAAAGAAATTCTTGCACATTCACATGCAAGTTTTAATAGCTAACTGACCATTAACCCTTTTCCGAAGCAAGATATCACTGCTTGGTTTCATGAAGGGTCTACTGTGCTAAGATGAAAAGATGCCAAATTCTGTTTCGAAATTTAAACATCAATATGCAAATAGTAATTTGCTTTTAAAAATATGATTGGTGAAGAGCATTCTCAAATTTATATCCTATTTTTAATAAATGAAGATTTTAACAGCCATATCTGCGCATTTTCTGTATAAAATCAGTTTGAAACCGTAAATTAAATTTTATTGGTGGACATCGCTGCATATTTGATATACCACTTCATTAAACTGTGAAAATACGAAAAATATATATAGTAATGAAGAAAATAATATTTAAACAATCCATGTCATTATTACCAGTAGGTTGACAAACCATAAACATGCAGAACTTTTAATGGGTTTTTGTAATGAAGCAAGAAAGTGTGTAGTTCAAGACACCCCCCGGTCTAAAAATAGATGCACTTGCTCTGTGCAAGACCAATTCTTGGATTTTTGGTTGGGGGTAAAAAGTAGGGTCCAGTTTAGTTATATATAGATAGTGCTTCAGTGTGTTGTAAATGAATAGCTACATTATTGTTTTATCTGGAACAATGAAATCAGGACGAACAGTGTGGTTTGAAGTCACCTGTGCATTTATTCCTAAGTACATGTATTAGGGGCTGTTTCAAAAAATGCTAGAAATCTTTTTGACTATAATTGCACTCAAAACTTAAGAAAAAAAATAATTAAGTGGTAGTTTATTAAGCATTTTTACCAACTTACATTTACAAGGCTCTAATCTTGTTACTTCTATCAGTGAAAATGAATTGCAATGTATAGCTTCATATGTGATTTTTAAGTCATACAGCCAAAATAAACTGCATTTACTTCATTTCAAAAACAAAAAAACTAAGTATGAATAGAATGGGTATGAATATAATTTTGTATATGCATACAAAATATACTGATACTCACAAATAACAAATATTTTTCAACTTGAAAATAAGGCATTGCTTAAAACTTAAAAGCATACCAAGAAATAGAGCCCATCATTAAAATATAATAATACATCTCTCTCTGTATGTGTGTGTGTGTATGTATGTATGTATGTATGTGTGTGTGTATATATATATATATATATATATATATATATATATATATATATATATATATATATATGTATATATGTATATATATTTATAAATATATATATCTCGTGTTTATTGTTTTGGTCTCACTTCTCCCTGATTAACTCCCACTTCTCCCTGTTTAGCTCCAACTTCTCCCTGTTCTGACCAAAAGGAGAAGTCACTTCTCCCTAAAATTTAAGTCTAGCTTGACCCATATATATATATATATATATATATATATATATATATATATATATATATATATATATATATATATATTCCATTTCACTAACCAAGGAATGAAAAATGTTAGTATTACATTCAAAACTTGTAGACAATGCTTTGAACTTATGCATTGTAAGTATTTAGTTGACATTTCCACTGAAACCACACAAGGGAAACATAAAGCTCAACTGAGCGATGCTGCATGTTAATAACTTGCTAAAACCAACACTCTTACAAATGGAGCAAGCAAGAAAAAAAAATCAAAGTCACACTAACTCATAACGACCTTGCAGAGGTCTACAGTAGTGTGGTGTGACATTTTAAAAGGATGAAGTCATTAAAGGTGAAAAAAATCACTCAGATTTGGCAGAAATTGAAGAAATCCACAACCTGCAGCCGAAAGATTAAACAAAAAAACAGGTCCAAAAGAAACATTGGATGGTTTAGTTTGAACACAAAATTGGCTTGGATTATCAGAGGATCAACTGTATGATGATCAGTACAGTAAAGAAGCTAAAAATTAGTGACACCTAGCAGTAACAAGATGAGGTAATGGGCAAGAGTTATTGACCATTGTCTAGTGGAAATAGGAAAAGATTTTCATCTTTTAGTAGTGCTGGAGTCACAAAGCAGCATGCTAATATTCCTGATATGATTGGGGAAAGTATTTGAAGGGAGAAACGCAGAGTATCTTAAGGTGATACAGCAACATAATTGTAACTTATCAGGGGTACAACATACTCCCATACCAAAAAGAGGTTCTCATACATGCATACACATACCTCTCCCAAATGCTAATTTCCAATATCTTAGCAACTTTGATCCTCATTACAGGGATATATTTATAATACAGGGGAGCAGGAAGACCAGATGTATGTGTGTGTTTGTCTTCTACTGAGAAATTATATATTACAGGGATATATTTATAATACAGGGGAGCAGGAAGACCAGATGTATATGTGTGTTTGTCTTCTACTGAGAAATGCTTATATATTACAGGGATATATTTATAATACAGGGGAGCAGGAAGACCAGATGTATGTGTGTGTTTGTCTTCTACTGAGAAATGCTTATATATTACAGGGATATATTTATAATACAGGGGAGCAGGAAGACCAGATGTATGTGTGTGTTTGTCTTCTACTGAGAAATGCTTATATATTACAGGGATATATTTATAATACAAGGGAGCAGGAAGACCAGATGTATGTGAGTGTTTGTCTTCTACTGAGAAATGATTATATATTACAGGGATATATTTATAATGCAGGAGAGCAGGAAGGCCAGATGTATGTGTGTGTCTTCTACTGAGAAATGCTTATTACAGGGATATATTTATAATACAGGGGAGCAGGAAGACCAGATGTATGTGTGTGTCTTCTACTGAGAAATGCTTATATATTACAGGGATATATTTATAATACAAGGGAGCAGGAAGACCAGACATATGTGCGTGTTTGTCTTCTACTGAGAAATGCTTATATATTACAGGCATATATTTATAATACAGGGGGAGCAGGAAGACCAGATGTATATGTGTGTTTGTCTTCTACTGAGAAATGCTTATATATTACAGGTATATAATTATAATACAAGGGGAGCAGGAAGACCAGATGTATATGTGTGTCTTCTACTGAGAAATGCTTATCCAACATGCCACTTAAATGAAAATGTAATTTATTTTTCTTCTTTCAGCGGTGAACACGGTCCAAGTTATGACTTGGATACTCACTTAGTGCCTGCACTCCATAATAACTGAAAGGTCCACCAGTGAAGGACATTTTCTCTTTCCCAACTGCAACCTCAACATGACCTATCATAAACAAAAATATAAAAAAACACTATTTAATTACTGGTAAAATTTAATAGGAAAAAAGTCAGTATGTGTTTAAGTTGATCCAATCCTATCTTTCACAGCTTAGTTTGACAGAATACTGTAAAATTTGATAGCAAATGTCAAAAGAAATGAAATATACTTTGCAGGTAAGCACATACAGGCATTCCAATATTTTTTAAACATAACTCTACATACTGTTACTATTTCTAAGTTCAAGGTTACATAATGCTGTTCAATCATTTCAGCAACCAATCCAATGTGACTTCTCTCATCTACTCAAATGAAGGTTTCCAGTGATAAAAGTCAGGATCACTCAAGTTGAGTCACATGACCAAAAAACCACGGATGAGTAAATGAGTGGAAGCTGCATTTGATTTAGACTGGTTGCTGTATCTGACAGAATGGAAGTACAAAGCCACAAACTTTAAAATGTCCACTGAAGATAGGGTTTGAACATTCCACATAGATATATAAGCTGTCAATATGATCAGATATGGAAATATTCTACACATATCACGAAAGAACCCTTCAGTTAAATAACTAAACATAAAAACATGAGAAATACAAGTGAGTCTGTGAAATGCTGTTGTGGACACATTTGTCTGCATCAATTCCTTGATTTAATAAATAGATGACACCAAACTCAAAAACGAGTCAACATTTTATCATCAGCACAGCTTTTGTAAAGGGGGGATAACTTGTCAGACTAACCCAATAAAGGGGGGATAACTTGTCAGACTAACCCAATGGCAACAAATTATGTGCAAGGTTGTAGAGTTTTGGCAGTTACAAGAAGTATGGACTGATAGATGGACAGAGGGCTGGATGAAAAAGGTACTATAAAAATATATTCATCATAAGTTTAGTCAAACTGGAAACAACAAAGCTCCTGATTTGCCATAGTATAATGCATTTGCAAATCTGTCTATGTTGCTGATTATGCTGATAACTCCTCACAAGCTACACAGTACCAGATCTGCCAGTGATGACAGATCTGCCAGTGATGACAGATCTGAGCCTGTGCACTTTGCAGCTGTATTCATTTTACATGCCTGCACATATGATATAAGAACAGATTTAGAATATCTCATGTATACATACTGTTTTGACCATAGTAACACATGGACAATATCAATATTAAATTCAAGGTATGATCTTTGTAACAATTGTTACTACAACAAAATTACTGAAACAAATATAACTGTGACAAGAGCCAACTGTAAAATCAGTCAAGTTGGTGACCTAATACTGTGATATAACATGTTCTATCATAAATGAATATGCTGTGAAACATCTGGTCTTAATTTCATATTAACAGAACACAAAGTGAATTTACCTTCTAGTATGAGTATAAAGTAGTCGCAGGCTATGCCATCCTTGTAGATGAAGTTTTTCTCTGTTTGTGTTTCTGGATCTTTAGTATGTATTGTGACTATGATATTCTGTCTAATCAGCTTTTTCAAGACATTGTCAGAAATGTACTTGCTCATGAAATGCTCCACAGCTGGAAAAGACCAAATTTACAAATGTCTCATTTTCAAAGCAACAGTTACCATACAAACCAATGTACCAGTCAGATTCTACTGCAAACTGTACAGACCTAGATCTTCCGTTACATCAGCAGATCTTGGACTATTCTGTTTGTTATGACAAAACATTTGAACAAAACAGACCTAGATCTGCCATTACATAATCCACTCATATCTGGGTCTATGTTATTACAACTTATCGCTAAAAAGAAAAAAACAGATCCTTATTAACAGATACTGATAAAAAGGCAGATCAAAGTCTACCTTGTTGCAAATGGAGGCAACTTATATGTGAGTATATACAATATGAAACAAGTGGAATCACTTATTATCAACCAGCTGATAAGGATCTGAACAAATAACTAAACACAAGGCCGATGTGGAGTTATATCACTTGTTTCATATTGTGTATACTTGAATATAAGTTGCCTCCATTTGCAACAACATATGATATTCTGTCTAATCAGTTTCTTCAAGACATTGTCAGAAATGTACTTGCTCATGAAAGACTCCACAGCTGGAAAAGACCAAATTTACAAATGTCTCAGTTTCAAAGCAACAGTTACCATACAAACCAATGTACCAGTCAGATTCTACTGCAAACTGTACAGACCTAGATCTTCTATTACATCAGCAGATCTTGGACTATTCTGTTTGTTATGACAAACATTTGAACAAAACAGACCTAGATCTGCCATTACATTATCCACTCATATATCTGGGTCTATGTTATTACAACTTATCACTAAAAAGAAAAAAACAGATCCTTATCAACAGATACTGATAAAAAGGAGATCAAAGTCTACCTTGTTGCAAATGGAATCACTTATTATCAACCAGTTGATAAGGATCTGAACAAATAACTAAACAAAAGGCCGATGTGGAGTTATATCACTTGTTTCATATTGTATATACTCTATACTCGAATATAAGTTGCCTCCATTTGCAACAATATATTATATTCTGTCTAATCAGTTTCTTCAAGACATTGTCAGAAATGTACTTGCTCATGAAAGACTCCACAGCTGGAAAAGACCAAATTTACAAACGTCTCATTTTCAAAGCAACAGTTACCATACAAACCAATGTACCAGTCAGATTCTACTGCAAACTGTACAGACCTAGATCTTCTGTTACATCAGCAGATCTTGGACTATTCTGTTTGTTATGACAAAACATTTGAACAACACAGACCTAGATTTGCCATTACATAATCCACTCCTAGATCTGAGTCTATGGTATTACAACATATCACTATTTTCAACTGGAAATAAATTTGTATTATTTTCAATTGATGCATACACAACACATCTGGTACAACACATTGTTTTCATGATAAATAGTGCAAAACTGGTCCCAAGCCAAGCCTAGACCAGATATTGTTTTATTATCAGTTCATTTACAGACATGTTACATTTTGACCTAGTTATCCTTTTTTAAAAAGTTGCATTAATAAAATAAAATATTATGTTGGCAAAAAACACCTACAGTATAAAATATATATTTATACAGGTTTTGGAATTAAACCAACAATGTGAAATTACTAAAATTATGTCTGTAATTGTGCAAAGAACACTGAATCTTTGGGTATGAACACGAAGTTTAAAGTTTTTTTTAAAAAAATAAACTGGACTATTAAGGGAGTTTTCAATCTTGCAATGAGATGAATCCATCACATAATCATCATACCTATTTGCTAAATGAATATCTGCAGTACATGTAGATACAAATGTATTGACTGTACAATAAATACAAAATATCTCCAAGTTATTATAAACTGGTTTAGTTTTAGCTTCATACGAGCAGAATCTCTTCTTATTTGTACTTTGGTTTATTTTTTGTATAATTGTACTGTGTGACTCACTGAATACATTATATCTATCAATAACACTTTGTATAATGGCCAAAATAGCTATGCCACACATTTGCAAAAGTTATAAATCTATCTCTAATTGCATTGACAGCATTAAGATGGAAAATGTGGCCTGATAATTGACTTTAAACTGTTATCCATGGTAGAACTTCTTTATCCAAACTGAAGGTAGAAAAGGTTTTGGCTTCAAAGGCACAAACCACCACTATTTCAAGTTTACAGTGACCCTTTCATATTACTTGTAGGGTCTTCATGAATACTGTCAGTGTATTCATGTTCATATTGTCCCTTTCATACTACTTGAAGGGTCTTTGTGAATATTGTCAGTGTATTCATGTTTACAGTGTCTCTTTCATATTACTTAAAGGATCTTTGTGAATACTGTCTGTGTATTCATTTCTATAGTGTCCCTTTCAAACAACTTGAAGGGTCTTTGTGAATATTGTCAGTGTGTTCATGCTTACAGTGTCCCTTTCATATTACCTATTGGGTCTTCATGAATACTGTCAGTGTATTCATGCTTACAGTGTCCCTTTCATATTACCTATTGGGTCTTCATGAATACTGTCAGTGTATTCATGTTCATATTGTCCCTTTCATACTACTTGAAGTGTCTTTGTGGAATATTGTCAGTGTATTCATGTTTACAGTGACCATTTCATATTACTTCTTTGTGAATACTGTCAGTGTATTCATGCTTACAGTGTCCCTTTCATATTACCTATTGGGTCTTCATGAATACTGTCAGTGTATTCATGTTCATATTGTCCCTTTCATACTACTTGAAGGGTCTTTGTGGAATATTGTCAGTGTATTCATGTTTACAGTGACCATTTCATATTACTTCTTTGTGAATACTGTCAGTGTATTCATGCTTACAGTGTCCCTTTCATATTACCTATTGGGTCTTCATGAATACTGTCAGTGTATTCATGTTCATATTGTCCCTTTCATACTACTTGAAGGGTCTTTGTGGAATATTGTCAGTGACATTTTGATTACTGCAGCAATGCTGGTACATTTAACTTTCAATCTATTAAATTTCTGAGGCTTCAATTTGTTCATATTGTGACAAAAAAGTTGGACCACAGCACCAAGTTTGAAATAATATTAATAAATATGAACAAGCACAATAATAGCAGGTTTAAAACCCAATTAATAACATTTTTTAAAAATGCAAAACCATTTGCTAAGTGCAATATATTTACTTTTCTGAACAAAGGGTGACTGAAATTTTTTTCAGAAATCAGTAAATAAATCTAAAATGAAGATAAAAGCAGCTCTTTAAAAAAAATGCATACTCTCTAACGATTAATGTTACTTTCCCAGATAGTGAAAAAATCTATGGGTTATGTCAATCTAAAGTTAAAATGCAGTTACCTATAATTTCTGCAAAAAGTAAACTCATTAAATAGAAAAATGCAGAATTTTGGGGTAGCCTGTAGTGTAGTGAGCATTTGTTATAGATTTTGTATCTATGTGCTGTTGCAATAGGCTTAAATGTCCTGAACCATATGATGAATGAGGAATTTATCAATATGGTTTGCTTTATAAACCACTTGACACTAATTTTATATGAAAATATAACTTAACCTCACTGTGCTTCTCAGTCCATAATACAAGTCTGAAATTCATTTTTCACAAACAAATATTTATTAGTTTTATGTTTGGTTTTTTGACAAGAACAAATATTTTCATCTAAATGTGAGTGCTTTGTTTGAAATATTAGTGCTAAAAGCAACTTCAAAACTTGACAATTTCCTTAATGCACACCGTTAACTAGTATAGTGGCAGACTTGGAAGTAAAAAGTCACAAGACACTCTTTGAATGGTGCTAGTGCTTGATGAATGATTCACAAAGAAGAAAGGAACAAAGTTGTTTTTTTTCCTGAAAATCACTTCGTTGATGACAAACAGCCACTGATCTAGCACAGCTATTATTATAGTACAGACAAATTACATGCATTTAAGAGTTGTCACACTGCAGTATTCAATGTCATGTTCCGAGTCTGTCTATAAAACTATAGAAAAACATTTTCTAGCATAGCATGCTCATCTTTTTTGTATTACATATATGTCAGTTAATGATTTCATGTTATTCTTCCTAAACAGACTTCAGAAAGAACTGACACATCATTACAGCCCTTGTACTTCACTGTGCAAGTATGCTATAAATCACAGTGTGCTATAAATCACGATATCCAAGAACTCTAAAGCCTTGTATTGCTTTTTACATTAAGAACATCATTAATTGTTGAAATTATTGAAGTTTAACTTTTTAAAAATTATCTTTGCCACGTGTCAATGGCATCTTATTCAACATATTTAATTAAGCTGTTGACTTGATATAAACTTTTCTGGAACACCATCACAATTAAGACTTGCCATCTGACATAAACATTTTATGTATTTGTGACAAGATGAGGATTTTCATTTTTGTATGTTTTTAATAATCTGTTTAAAGGGCATCTTGAAAATAGTATGAAAATTTAAGAGAAACTATGACAAATTAATAACCAGTACAACAAGCACTTTTATGTAAATTTATGCATGTATATATGCCCAACAGGTATATGTGCTTGAAGTCTATCAAAGGGGATGTACTTTGTAGATAGACAATGTTTCTGATATATGTTCCATCATGGCAATGTTGTGGAAGATATCCAAGAAATCTTAAATCTTGTATTGCTTTTTGCATTATGAACATTTGTCTAAATGTGTCATTAAGCTATGCCACTAATAAATAAGGCAGACAATGTTACGATTGTACAGACTGACCAGGAAAAGGTAAGAAGCTGTCACCTGCCATGGTTGGATTTACAATATTAATGTTTCTCCCTTCTGTCTTATTCATGTGTCCACTTGTGAGGCAACTGTAATAAAATCAGTGAGGGGTACACTAAGTCTCAGTACAGTCATAGTGGACTTTCAACATATAGGTAGGGACAATTAATCCTTTGCCTCTTGTGTCCATGTTAATGGTGTGGAATGCAAAATCCACAATTTGCAATGTCTGTACTTTATATCCTGATAAATATTTGTTTTAAACATAATTAATATGGCTAGTCTAATGCTCATAATCGAAGTCATCCAAGAGATTGATGTTATGAAACTTATATGAAGTCTTACAGAAACTGGATGATAAATATACAAAACACACATCATGTTTACAGAAAATCCATGTTCCCACAATGGACCTTGATCAATTTCATGCTGTGTCCAGGACATAGTGGTCATCATGGATTTTCCATGTGGTGGATTGTAGTGGATGGATTATGTTTTACTGCCTTTGTTAGAAGTCACTTACCTGTCGGCTCTGCTGCAGGATGCAGTGCAAAATGCTTTTTTATAGTCATAAACGATGTAGTTTACTATTAAAAAACTTGCCCATTAAAATCCAATCACACATGATTTGCACAAGAAGAAAGATTTTCAAACAAAGAATGCTGAGACTATTTAGGTGTTTCAAAAGAGATACAAAGTTCAATTATGATAATTGTCATACAAAAGAGAGAGAGAGAGAGAGAGAGAGAGAGAGAGAGAGAGAGAGAGAGAGAGAGAGAGAGAGAGAGATTCTGCTTTTAAACAAACAAAAGGAAAAAGAAATCACATGTAAAATCAGGATTAATCCTGCCAGACACTTTTAAATAGTTTGCACTATCCAATATGCAGCTTCTGCTAGCTAGCACAGCATGTTTAGTACGTGACACAAATATACATGTATGTCCCTACAAATATATATGTCCCTACGACAGATCTTATCAGGAACTTGACACATGTTTACTTGTACCATTGACCTACCACTTTTACACAGGCTCTGTCAATCATTTGATGCTGCATTCAACAACCAACAACTTAATAATGTACTTATCATCTGACCAGTTTGCATGCAATATTACCAAATGGATGGTGGGAAGTGATGAAAAAGTGTAATCACTTAAATATTTCCCATAGGAGAAAAACTTGCATCTATTATTTTCAGATAATGGTGATGAAATTTTGGTACATTACATTCTTTCAATCCACATTTCATTTCCCATGGACATCAACCATTTCATCATCTTTATCAATTCAAAGGAAATGCCTACTACTGTATTATGCAGCCTTGAATGTGAAATGGGTATCTGTGGTGGATATGACTATAGTTACTGTACAATAAATAGCCTCCAGTTGTGTATGTCTGGGTTTTTTTTAAAGCTTTATGTATGAGGAATTTCTTCTAGTTTTCGTATGCCATGACTTATTTAACTTGTACTGCATTATGCATGAGGTGAACACATGATACCTATCAATACTGCTTTATATATCTAAACCACATTTGCCAATGCTATACAATTTATCTCTAATTGCAATGATTGTTATTACTGTGTCTTCTTATTTTTCCCGATTTATACAGGAATCCATTGTAGAATTTCATTTAGTACTGGATGCAGAAAAGTTTTGTTCCCATTAATTCTAAGGTCATTATAAATGTTCTTGCAGTAATGCTGACATATTCAATTTTCCGTCTATTAAATTTCTGAAACATTAAGTTATTACATGTCAATTATGACCAGATTTGACAATATAATAAGAGGTACTAGCAGGTTAATAATGCATTTTATTAGGTGAATTTCTCAGTATATCCATCACATAATTCTTTGCAATTCAGCCAAAATGCATAGTATTGCAAAACTTTGTCATGAAACTGATATATGTGGTAAATACAATGTTTATGCTGTTTTTAGGCTAAAGTTTTATTTTATGTCAGTTTCACTTAAGCTTTATCTAAGTGGAAAATTTCTTTTTGGTGATAATCCCCCACCTCACCCCAAGTCCTATTGTTGAACATGCATGATAATATGCATAAGATGCCTCATAGATCACCCAAAACAGCTAATTACCAAGGTATTAAAATGTATCTCTAATCTATCTCTAACTGCACTAATTACTACTGATTTCCCTAATTTTTCCTGCATTCAAGAACCATTTACATTAATTATATGGTTATGGTGAATAAGGGTACAGACAAAATACCCCCTCAGATAAAAATGAAAGATAGGACATAATCCCCTCTGCCAGTATAAGTTGAGCCCTATTAAACTTTTAAGCCAACACAAATATACCTTAGGGGCAATATGTTAGCTGACAGCTAATGTATAATGTGCAAGTTTGATGTCAGATCTTAACTGAAAAAGAGATTAAGATGCCTATGTTCCTTTTAATCTAAAGCCTATTTGCATGAGCATGTGTTTTGTCACCCTGTGATCAAAAGCATCACTATACACATGTTTAATCCATCGAATTAATTCTTTTCTATATGGTTTTAACACTTGCATTTTTTTTGTATATCATATCCATTGAAAATAGAGCTTCACTAGCATAAAATAAAGGCTTAGTTTACTGTATTTGACCATTATTGTTATCTTCTTAATATCTAAGTCATAACTTTATTGAAATTAAAAATTGACTATATCACAATCTTCTTTTTTTTCCTCTTATCCTGTTTTGAAATAGTACAGTATATCTGTGACACTTTAAAAATCTTAAAAACTTATACTGGGAGAGAAGATTAGGTCATATCTTTCATTTCCCTGGGGAAGTTTTGTCTTACACCAGCAAATAATGTCAATGTGTTCACTGATTATTATAGTAAAGCTCATTAATTTTTCAATCTATTAAATTTCTGAAGCTTTTAAGTTCATACATGTAAATTATGGCCATATTTGACAAATCATAAGAAAATAAGAATAGCAAACTATTAACAGGTCAATATCCCAACTAATTGTATAAATTCTCATTAAATACTAAATAACTTGCTAAGAACCAATTATCTGTTTACTTATTTCAAATAAACAGTGGAATCAAAACTTTACTTCTATATTTTGTCATAAGACAAATTTCAAAATTAGGATAAATGTAGCACATGTCAAGAATGCATACTCTAAGTACTGAAGCATTTTCCATGTTGGTGATAAAAAAGCTACTGATAACTTTGAAAGAAAGTTATGGTTCACAATCTTTCGTGTTTACCTGTAAAAAAACAAATGTTATTTTAAAGATAGTTGCTGGGGGAGGGTAAAAAGAGAAAAAAGATCTTGAAATGTGATAAAGCTTTTGTAAAAAAAAAGTTATAGATTTGTGCAACTTGGAGAGACTTATACTGTATATGCTTTGTTGAATGAATGTTGGATAATAAAAATTATAAACAGTTGTTTTATGTACCACTGAAAACCAATATTATATAACAATATCTCAACCACATTATGTTTCTTAGTATATATTACAGGTCTAGAATTCTTTCCACAAACTAAAAGAATTTATTAAGAAGTTACTTTTTCTTTTCAAAACATCGTTGCCAAAGTACAACGCTGATGCTGAACACCATCCTGACTTATCATATCAGCTGCCTTCAAAGTATAAAAGTCACTCCTTGTCAGGTGGCTGAAGATTCATAAAAAGTGACAAAAAAATTAACATTTGACAGAGAGTAGCCTTGAATTTAAAAATCAGCACCAATATCTTCTTTGTTTCAAAGAAATATTTTCATCCAATGGTGTTATTTCGAAACATCAAAGTAAAACAATGACCACTAACTACTAGTAACTGTCATAATTCAGCTCATTTTTGTTTCTATTCTATTCACTTATACACTGAGTGGGGAGAGTGTTTTTAAGCTGGGAGACAAAGAGAAATGGAGAGGATAGCATATAGCTTGAAACAAATACACTTTTTCAATATTTCAGAAATGAAAGAAAAAAGTCTAGATATATATCAAAGCCAAATAATAGAGACCGAGACCAGTTGTACAAATACTATAAAAACTTCAAATGAATTTCTTTGCTTAAATTAAATTAAATTAAAATCATTAGAATTTTAAGATGCATGATGTTGTGATATATTTTTATAACAATTAATGTACACTAACAAACACTGAACAGTGGCTGGTACATGTGGGAAATGTCCTGACTGACTGTTGTTGACTTAAAGCAGAAATCTGCAGTAGCAAGCATAGCGACTTTCTTCAGGGAATGTCCTGTCACTTCTCTGCCAGTGCCTAGTGATGCAAGTAGATTCGTTTTTTTTAAAAACAGTTGTTGTTATTTTGGGGCTTAATGCCATTTTTCAGCACACGATAGGCTATATATGGCAGCCAGTATTAATGGTGGAAGAAGAAACCCGCAGAAAGAACCACCGACCCACGAGAAGCTACTGGCAAGCTTTCTCACATATCCACATTCGCTGAATCTTAGACTCGAACCCAGGCAGACAGAGGTGAGATGGCAGTGATCAGTAACAGAGAGCACTTTAGACCACGCGGCCACTTGGGGACCCCTTAGAAAACAGTATCTTTTTTAAAATTCAAATCATTTGGTTCATGACATGAATGGCAACTGACAGAATGCAACAGTCAATTCCATGCATAAAAAGTGCCATTTTCATAGTTCAAGGGTAAAAGTACAAAAACACCATTTTGTACCTGTTTTTATTTTAATTTACAAATCTGCAGAATAAACTTTAGAAAGAATTATGACATGCCTGTCATAATGCTCCAGTATTTCTAATCGTACATATCTGAAAAAAATAGTACAGAATTTTTAAAAAATCTCTTTCAAGTTTAATATGTATTAGTGATTTCAACAATTTCTTTAAAACTGGTCTAAAGAAACAAGAGAATCTTTGATAAATTAACCCTTTCAACACTGCTGACCAGTGATGTGGTCCAGGAACAATAACTCACCTTACATCACAGACCAGTATACCAGTCTCACATGTATGTTTACTTTTCACAATCTTTTCACAATGTATTCTCTGACTGGTCAATATAGGGTTTACCCCATTTATAAATAATTATTTCAAGGCATGATTCATTTGAATATCATTTGGCTATATACGGTTATAAAACAGGTTCTTAAAAAGAAAGAAGAGATTTCCTAATCAATAAATGTTAGTCTTCAAAGTACATCCAAAATGGCGGACTTGTTGACTAGTGAACCTGAATCATATGGGGGGGGGAGAATAAGTGACAACATAAAATTCTGAACTTGTAAATATTAACGAAGAAGGGAATATATGCAATAAAAATGAATGGAAATTGTTTACAAAAGTGATCACAATGAAGGCCTATGAAAGCTATGAGCTTGCCAATATGTACCTTTACTATACCTGTATTTTGTCGATGGATTAAATCTCAACTGGATCATAATATTTACACATTTTCCGAATACTGCATGAGAATTTGATGGATCTTGAATATTTTAAGATATCTGATAGTGACTATGTAATTTTGGAAATAGCAAGATTTTCAAATATGAATGAAAACCGTAGTGACAGAATAACCAAAATCAACACAATAGTGCTTGGGCTTGTGTCACGCTACCTCAAAAATAGGCCTTTTATAGCATTTATATATTGACAATAATTATGATTTACATAGCATTAACTGCTTTGGTCACAAAGGGAGATATTCTGGCTCCATGGATTCAATTTTAGTGAAATTATGTCATGTAACACGTTTGTCTCTGTAAAACACTACCTGTATTTCAATGATAAAGGTAAATGGTTTGCTAGCTAAACTGCACAAAGAATTGAATCTGGTGTAATCAAAGTCAAAGCACGTTTTTGTTCCCATTTATTTCCAAAAAAAAAGAACATGAAAATGGTATATTTCTTAAGTTTTTAACACCGGTAAAAATATTGTCACTCACATGTGGCTTTTCTGAAATGTGATATAATATTGAATTTCTGCAAGTGTTATGCATATTTAATCTGTATTACTTGTTGGCTTTTCTAAATGATTACATTATATACATTTGTATTTTGTACCTGACCTTGTCCAAAATCAAGTTCACTGCATACATGACAAGAGATGTTGATTGTTTTAAAAAAAAATTAAACAACATAATACAAAGCTAAATAATATTTGTCTGTGAGGACAGATAAAATTATAAATGAAGGTAAACATTTTCATCTGAGTCTATGTCATAGGAATACCACCATGGAAGAACACAGTATACATAATGTTTGCCATGTACTTTATTATCATTTTTGAAATAGACCTTATCTTGTTGACAACTTAGAATGTTCTAGAAACAAACTTTTAACATTCATCCTGGTTCCATTATTCAGTCTCAGACTTGTATATGATGTTTACTTGAAAAATTACTCATTCTTGCCAAAACATTTTGAAACAAAATCAGTCTTATTGTTGTCTTTTGATTTTCCTTTGGGTGGAATTATTTATTCAAATTATTATTCACTGCAAATACAAAGTGATCTTCAATAATATTCTTGGACTGGAACATTAATTTGGTATCGGAGTGAATTCAAACAAGGACATTTTTGGATCATATGTGATACATTAAAATTTCAGACCACTAGCACAATACCATGTTTGAGACTACAAGCATATCAACACATTCAATACTGAGACTTACCACTGGAATTTATTTGGAACTTTATATATTTGGACTTATAAAATAGCTTTTATGACTATTTGGGATTGTTCTTATCAAATTTTCATTTAGTAATCCAAGAAAATAACTTATTTGTTGATTTTGACACATCTTGTTGGTATTTGCTCTTTTCTGTTAGTTTAACACCATAGTGTCATATAAGGCATGACTTGTAACAACATGAAATTGGATTTAAAAAAGACTACATATTGCTATTTAAATGTTTCATTTAATATTTTTAAATGAATACTGAGAATTTTTCCTTTAACTTGTGATTTACCTGCCTAGTCACTATGTAAGACTAAACTTATGAGTATTTTATCAGATATTAATTTGTCTTCTTTATGATGGTATCACTTATATGTATTACTATCACACGAAATAAGATGTTTATAAATTGCTGGTAATATTTTGCCAACATTTATTAAACATCTTGAAAGTTGTGTTGAATGATAGTCCTTCTGTTGTAGTTACTCAGTGCTGAAAGACTAATTGATAAATGCTGCAAGAAATGTTTCTACTGTATAGTTTATAAAGCAAAAGGTATGAAATTGCACCCTGCCAAGGTAGGGTTTATGGTGTTGGAGTTTCTCCTATGTTTGTTTAGTATGTAAACTCCCATAGAAAGTACAAAAGAATCTGATTTGGGCATCATAAAACCCACTACAGCTGCAACAAAATCCATAAAGGACTTCCACTAGATTGAGTGGATTTCCACTAGACTGGAGGGGGGACAAACCAGGCTGAGTGGACTTCCACTACTCATAGTGGTCACTTAATCCCCTGCCACTCTGTCTACCTCAATTGGATTGAGTGGGCAATCTGTAAAACACAATGCATTTACTGTATCTGATCTAGAGAAACAACAAATTCAGCCAAACAGATGCTATTATTTCATTAATATAGCATGTTCTGAACTTGAATCAAAATCATATAAAATACTGCTTGAAGAGTTGTAGCAAGCTCAGCTAATCAGATGCAAGATCACATCATTAATATGTCTTTATCCTGTTCGCTATCAATATTAGACATGATCTTGATAATATAGGTCTTTCTTTCATAATTGGCATATACTGATACAAAAAGACCAATAACTATATAAAAAAAATTGTGAGAGCAACATGATTTGTTAATGGGTATATCTTCAAGTAATGACCATACTATTTATTAACAAGAGACAAATGTAGGCCTGATATCACTCACCTGGCCAACTCTAAAAAAATTCATGTATGAAACTGTAAAGTGGAAAGAGAACATTGGCAGCACTTAGCTGCCACATTCTATCTTAAGCCTAACCAAATACAAGTGTATCCAGTTTCATGATAAGAAAAAATTGAATTGGTTGGTCAGAATTGATTTTTTGAAAACTCATTTTCACCACTCCATTTACTCAAAGTGAACAATGTTTGCATATCCTGATTTTATTTCTTTGACCAAAAGATGACATTATTACTCAACAACACAAAGTTATTCTAATAGTCAGATATACAGTCATAATTTTTTAAAATAATTTGCATTTATCTGATATAACTTGCTTTAAATTTGAACTAACCATGACAGACACAGTGCAATACCATGAACTTGCTTGGCCAAGTGAAATAAAAACTGTGAAACTACTGGCACTAATAAATGCTGAAAGGAATAATGTACAAACTGTTGTACACTGAAATTGCTATATATATTCCACCTCTAGAGAGATGTCGATATAATTCCTGGTTATTGTGACATGTATTATCATGAATGTTATGTTATGACATTGTTTACCATTACTATGCCTTACTTTCACATGAAAATGGTATGAAAATAATGATCATCAGTGGGATGAATTCACTGCATGATTCATCAGAGACCCAATTTGAAAAAACCCCATGTTACTAATGTAATGATGCTGAGTCAGCATAAACTTCCTTGTTTTGGCATAAGGACTGTCCATTAATTTGGCATCATTCTATAATGGGTCAATAACAAACCATAGAAGTAATATTAAC
This sequence comes from Potamilus streckersoni, assembly GCA_016746295.1. Lineage (NCBI taxonomy): Eukaryota > Metazoa > Mollusca > Bivalvia > Unionida > Unionidae > Potamilus > Potamilus streckersoni. The sequence continues at coordinate 2,047,175 of JAEAOA010000900.1, read as the reverse complement.
AGTTGTGTCAAATACAGTAGCTACCTGACTTGACTTACATGTAGATAAGAACTGGAATGCTGCCAGAGACAGCTGTGGTGATATTACAGGCCGATTCATCTCATCTGGCTGATTAAAGATACTAAAGTCACGTTGTGGCAGCTTTCGTGGTGCCTTCTTGATGTTATCAGCTGCAAAAAGAAAGTATGGACAATATTAATATCAAAGATACATCATGGTCAAATCTTCAATAACAGCACTAGACCGTCAGTTCAAGTTGGCATAAGAAAATGCAGAACATACCAGTATGGATTTGAAGTTACATCTGGTTTTAGATATCAACAGTCTAGCACTCTTACAATGAATGCGGACACTTCATTGATAATAAAAATTGGTGCTGTAAACAAGGCCACAAGTGCTGCATACAGTGTGTACAGTTTGTAGTATAGACACCTGCAATAATGCTTAAACAGCAAGATCCATAGAAGATGGGGCCATAAAATATTGCTCTGAATTCAAAATGACTAGTATCTGAGTTTTTGTTCCATGTCCTAATGTTAATGGAGGATGGCTGAAACTAATATGAAAAACCTTTTGTAATGATTTGAATTGGTGTGTTCAGCTGAACCAGCTGGAGTTTAGGCAACCTACAAATAAAACATGTGGCTGAAGTTTTTTTACAGTTACAGGTCCACACTTAAAAATGCTGATGTCAGGCTTATGGGCAATTTTAAAAAAGGCTGCTGACAGGTTTTTCCTTTTTTTTCCTACAAATCAATGGAAACTGATAAGAAACTAAGAGTTACACCACTCCCTTGATAACTCGCACCCTGATAGCTCGTGAACCCGCTTATAACATGGTGTCTGGCATGGCTCTCAATTTTTTTAATAAAGAAAATATATTTTAGAATCTGCTGAACATGAAAAAAAAATCACAATAAGAATTGGTAAATTGAACCTTGATACATCGCTCATAAAATCATCAAAAATGGTGATTAATGCCCTTAAGGACAGAACCCTCATTGTAAAATTTGCAAGTTCTATTAAGATATCACATTTTGTTAGGGGTTTTCTGAGAGAAATAGTCAATACACTGTAAATAAACAGTATGGTGAAATAGTAATCAATGAAAACTTCCCTAAATGCTAACAGATGGCAACAGAGAATGAAATAAACACCAATTAAATGTCTAGCTATTTGATTCATGTTCTTATCCTTTAATTTCACTTCAATGTAAACATAATTGCAACATATTCTCTTCTATGAAAACTTGAAAAGATCAATCAACCCTCACATCAAAACCATGTGAGTACTTCTGTGACAACCTAATTACTTGCCTCCTTTGATCAACAGCTTGTGGAAGTTTTTGTTGCTTTAAAAAATCAATTCAAAGAGACCTGTGTTGTTTTATCACTTTGAATGTCTTTTGTATCAAATCATGCAAGGGAGGTAAATGAAAAAAAATTCAATGGCATGGAAATAGGAGCATACGTTTTTGTGGTCACTACCATTCTCAAAATTCATTTTATTTGACCTGTCGAAAATGGTTAACATTTTTATGTACTTAACATTAATAAAAAATTACAATATCAGTAATGTATCTTAATCATTTGTAAATGTGACCATAGAGAGCAAGGAAATAAATGAAAGGTGTACTCAAATGACTGAAAAGCCATGCATCTTAGATAGGGTTCATAATGGCAAAGCAAGATCCAATGTTTGCAATGAATTAAACAATTGCTGGGTCGAAATTTAAGGTTGGCTTAAGGATAAGCATAAACTTCGGGACTACTTACATAATGTTAATACGGAATTAGATGATGCTGTGTACACATGGTTCACACAACAATGTATTCCCATCTCTGGAACAATTCTCAAAGCACAAGCAGAGAAAATGGCAACAAGTATGAAAAATTAATCTGATTTTAGGACAAGCCATGGCTGGCTTTGGAGATTCCAGCACTAACATTGAATTAAACAAAATTTGTTATTGGGACAGTTACATTAAGTGAATCAGGAAGCTGCATGTGATTCTCCAAACCAGCTCAGAGAGATAATCATCTGTAAACAATACAGAAGATCAAATTTACAAAAAAATTAACAAATTTTTTTCAAAGTGTGAAGTGATATTTGTCAAACGTGTCACAAACTGCAAGTATTATCATGTTATAATTTATGTTGTTTTAAATCTGTAAACCATTTAAATTCATGTTGGTAATGATTAACCCATGTGAATTTAATTTTTTTCATTTTATGTCTACTGCAATGGAATCTATCTACCTATCATTCGATCGACATTGTTTCTTGAAAAGAGTGTTGATCTTTTGTATAAGTAAAAAAAAACAAACTTTGATTAAAACAATAAAATTGGAATGTATCCAATTCAATACAAAAATTAGTGATGTAGTACACAATGTATGGAGTGGTACACATATGAAGAGATATTTATTCTCTACACTGTGCATGTTTTAAATGCAAACAATTTCAAGTTACATGCATCACTCTCTCAAATGTACATAATAACTGATGAGCGCCACCTTGAAGAGTATATAGGTATTATTACTGTATGATTTAATTTTGATTGTATGGCTGAAATATTAAATCATAAGCATCAAAACAGTCCCTTGGAATATTTGTCACGTATTCCCCCCACCCTCAAAACAGCATTTATCAGTCAGTCTCAAACAGGTACAGCTCTCCCTCCTTATGATAAAAAGTGCGCTATTTTAAAAATGTGCATTGTGTTTGTCAACATAGCAACCAGTGTTATGCTGAAATAAAGGAACATGAAACTAGCCATTCTTATTCCTGAGATGTCAACAATAAATTTTACACTTTGAAAAGGGATGGAACTGGTGAGGCTCATAAAGGTCAACAGGTAAAATATTAATTAAATGTTTAATGTGGAAGAAAGCAAATTTGCTTTATTATCATTAATTTTTTAATTTCATTGCAAATAAATGAAATAAATGAAATGAAACATTTTCACCATATATTTATTTTGCTTAATGCAACAGTTTTCAATTTAAGTTGACTTTATTCCTATAGTCTAAGACTTCTAATTTCCCCATAATTAAGATTACTACTCACACAAACATGCAAATTATGTAAGCTAGAGCAAAATAAGCATATTTAGCTTATTTTCATGAATATAATCAATGTCAATGCACCATTTTATTCAGAATTGCATAAATTTGTATATTTGTTTTAAGGTGGTGTTCTATGGTTTCATATTTAGTACAGGGTTAGAATTTTAAAGAAAAAGAACATCCCCGGGAACTTACCTACCTATCTACAGTAGTCCCCCTCTTATACGGCCACCCCTTCTGCACCAGGAAAGTGACCTAATAAGGCGGATGGCCTTTCCAGAGGGGAACTAAATTTTTTGTGAGAAGTATATGTACGTAGTAAGAAAGCTTCATTTTTCAAAGCATTTAATATCTTCGTTTAAAAGCAACATTAAATATTGAATGGTTCTTGTGCTATAATAGTTGACTTATTTCAAATGAATATGCATTAATAGTTCTTATTCTTGGCGTAAGCGTGATATGCGAGCAGGTGTTGTCATGCACATTGCAGATCCATTCAAAAACGTCATTTGAATCTTGGTACATACGCAATTCTCTTTCCATTTGCTCCATTATTCACACTGCTGCTAAATAACTTATCGGTTACTATGTTATTTATTCGAGTCTTTTCAACATAAAATTGTTTTATTCGAGTCTTTTCTACCTAAATTTGTTTGACCAGTCCCCTCCCCACCTCACCCTATATCGTAGATTATAATAACCAACATTTTCTGAAATAATCATCTTAGTTTATGTGATGACATGTTAATGTTTGGCAATGAGTTATTCCATTGTTGCTAACTGTATGTGATTTAATTATGCAGACGACACATTTGTAGAGCGGATGAAATGCTTTCTTTGTAAAAAAAAGCGACAAGTTGTTTTGTTATCGGTCTTTGTCTAGTACCCTGTTTCTATTTTTAGCCAATGCTGACCTTGACCTTACGTCCAGCTATAATCAGCAATGTTGCAACTACCAGACTGATAAAACAATTTTTTTTTCTGCATTTAAACCAGAGGCTGTATATTTTTAAAGGCAGCGATTGTCACGTGATTTATTAGTCACAGTCTGGTACCCTATTGTTTTTATAATTTTTGTTTTACTCTAAGTATGAAAAATGGCTGGGATAGGTACGAAGATTTGATCTGAACAATAGCACATCGCGAGGAGGTTAGGCTTTATAAACTTTACAATTGTGGGGTAATAGCCACTAATTATGTAAGTTAACGAGCTCCACATCTTGCAAAGGGAAGCCATAAAGGCTATCAAACCATTTTCCAGGCAGACTTTGGTATTGTACTTTAATACTGCCACTTCTCAGATGTTACTACTATTAATAAGTGTAATCTTAACAATTATCAGTGGATAAACCAGACATCTTATGATAACACACAGGAAGGATATACCGCTTACCTTTAGGTATGGATTAAAATTTAAGTCTTTCTCGACTTTATGGAATAAACGTGGCTTCTCGTGAGGTGTAAAGGATATAATATTAACCTTAGTGGTACATGTAGAACCCTTTTTTGAAGAACGAAAACTGGACCTCCAGAAACAGAAATCAGATTACTTAACACAATTAGAAAAAAAATTGTTCTAGATACATATTACCAAAAACAAATGCGGCTGCTTGTGAGGGGTAAATTTTATGTTTTTGCAAAGATATGCTGGCCGCTGGTCGCATTAGCCAGGTGGCCTTTCATGAGGGGTAGTTTTGAACACAAATTCGATCGTGCCTTCAGATTCTGGCCGTAAGGAGCGGGTGGCCGCTGGTGAGGGGGGGCGTTCAAGAGGGGGACTACTGTACTGCAAATTCACAATTTTTCTGCTGTGGCATGTCAATTTATTTGCATTGATATACATTGCTAAGATCAAAAAAGTGGGTGAAATCTAAAAGCTAAACCCCTCTGCAGTCCTTATAGCTCCCATTGGTACATACTTCAGCTTTCAAGTGTAAAATAATCACAAAGGAAATGTAAGTTAATGACAAAAGAAAGTGAAAATTCTGCAAAATGGTCATGATATATTCTGTTACTATACTGTACTATGCAGCACACTTACAACAGTAAAACACCAACAAAGAAATCACATGCAATGGCAAACAAAGAAATCACATGCGAAGGCAAACAAGCATGGTATAAATCCATATTATGATGAGTATCATCAATCCTGAACCAGGCCATGTATTCCATTGCCAGTCAAAGGCATAAAATATAGTGTCACAAATTTTTACATGAATTCAAACTATTTAGCTTTTGGGAGAGATTTATAGGTATTTATTGATATGTGCCAGTCTCTTGTCACATGTGTACATGTAAAGCATGGTAAGCATTTAGTTTAACATTGTTATCAGTTTGAATGCTGTTGATTACAAATATAGTAGTTTTATTTACAAGTATTTAAGGGTATTTTGAGACCATATCAAGTATGATGTTTTGCCAAAGAATGTTCTGCATGATTGATATGTGCTATGTTCAATGTATTTTATGATGTAAGACATCTTGGTTTTCCAGGAAAGTTAAGTATTGGTACACCTCCAGTGTTTCCCATTGTTTGTTTACAATGTTTGAATGCTGTTCTGCATGATACATATAATAGTTTCACATACAGACGATATTTTGTGACTTTGTTAAGTACGATGTTTTGCAAAAATAAATTAATTAGTAAAGGTCATTATAAACTGTTTTGGCTCTTTGTGAATAATATACTTCAAAATAAACATGCATATCAAGTTTCAAAAACAAAGCTTCATCCGTGATCTACATTGTCCCATGGTTCTAACACAAATGTGAAATGATAATTCAAGAGACTTTATGTCAAGGCAATGGATTTCTTTACTCTTGGTCATTAAATCAACAAGTGCTTCAAATGAAAAGCATATTAGGATATTTTCTGCAATTATTATTTTTAAAAAATATAAAAATTGTTAGTAATGGCCATGAATATATGAAACGCAGTCAAAATAACATACATGTGATAAAGAAGAAATTACAAATGTTTCAGGCACTTAAGCATAACAACACCAGCATCTGTCAAACTATTTCAAACATATCAAATTTGATTCCATGTATTTAAAAATTTCCAATGTGGTAAATTTTTAAAGAATAATTCTCTGCAAATAAATGCATCAACTTAGCATGATTTTACAAGAAATACACTCTTAACTGGAGCAAAATTAAAACACTAAAACCTGTTAGAGCAACCTCTGCTATGAGTGACCACCTCTCAAAAACAACCACAAATGTAATGCATGGTTCAATTTTATTGGATAAACGCTCTGAGCTACCACCTGCTCAATGTGATCAGAAACTGAGATATCTTGGCAAAATATGTATTTTGATGCTACTATGAACATCATTTCAAAAACAAGGAAAAACTCTACCAACTTTTATTTAATTTTACTCACTGTAACAACGACCCCTTATACCATTCTAAAAAATAAAGAGGCTGGATACTAATCTCTGAATTGTTTTAAGAATGCTGATAGTGTTTTAAAGTTTCTATTGTAAACCAGACTAAAGTACATGTAATTAGGTGGTGCTCTACAGTTTCATATTTTGCATAGGATTAGAATTTTAAGGAAAAAGAATTTCCTAAGTGTCTTCACTGGTTAAATTTGTTTTTTAAAAAAAATCTTGTATATCTTACGTATTGTTCAAAGAACCTTTAATTCTCTTTATTTTGATGTAATTGATGGGCATAATATGGGTTGCAGAACATACAGCTTGGCATTATTCCAGCTGTGCACCTTTAACTACTAGCTCCTCTAATTATTTTCACTTCTTGAACTTCATAGGTAAATTGTAAAAGAATAAACTGATAACATTGTTTTTTACATTTTACATTTGGTAATTCACCCATTGCACTTTTTGAAGCTGGCATTGTCTAAATGGCAAAATTCATTTTCACTGTTTAAATGGGTGCAAATGATAGTGTACTTTAGACTAATTCAGGCTGATTTATTTTAGCGTAAAGAAGCAGTCATTTTAGTTAGCAGTGTGCTTAGATCATGTACAATTTCCATAAGTACAATATATCCAAATAAATATCAGCCACATTACATCAAAGTAGAATAGAGGTACAGTGTCCCAGGCCCACCCGTGATAAGTGAATTTCTGTGAAATAGAGACGCTATGCTTATTTTAGTAGTTATACATTATTTTAAGTCTTTATAAACCCTCTCCACACTCTTATACACAACCCTTTGTACAATCTCATGTCGGCAAGTAGCATTTTAAGTGGGCACAAGTACTACATTTCATTTTTGGTATGTATTCATCTGCCAAATAAATACACTATGTACTGTAAATGGTAATATTTTATGATTTATAATATTCTTTAAAATGTTAGAATTAATATTTTTAATATATTTTTATACATTTTAAAACCTGCAAAACAGCTAGTCCATGATAAATGAACCGCGAAGTAGCAAGGGAACACTGTACACCAATATTCTCTCCAGTATGCCTGTTTCAAATGCAAACAACCCCTTATATATGTCATTCTCTCAAAAGTATATAAAAAAAAGGTGAGCACCCTCTTATAAAGCACATAAGTATTATTATTGTATGACTTAATTTTGATTCTTTGACTGAAAAATTTGTCACAAGCATCAAAAGACCTTCTGAATAATTCTCCTATATTTGCCCCTACAGAACAATATTAGTGTCAGAGTCTCACACAAGCCCCCCCCCAATGAAAAGTGAGCTACTTTAAAAATGCACATAACCAATTTTGTTAGACTCCAAGCAATGTTATGAAAAAAGATAGGAACATGAAACTTTCCAGAATTATTCCTGACATGTCACCAAAAAATTTTACAGTCTGAAAAGGGATGGAGGTTAAAAGTCAAAGTTTAAATTATTTGCTTATTAATATGGAAGAAAGCGAATTTGCTTCGTCATCATTTATTTTTTAAATTACACTGCAAATAAATGAAATGTTTTCATTATATATTTCTTTAACTTAAGGTAACAGTTTTAAATTTAAGTTGATTTTATTCCTATATTCTAAGACTTCCAATTTCCCCATAGATAAAATAACCATTCACACAATACTGCCTCAAGTATAATTAGCTTATTTTAATGGATAAAATCAATTTAATGTACCATTTTGTTCAGAACATCATACACAATGATATAAAATAAGAAAAATAATTGCATAAATTTTCATATTTGTATTATTTCTGCACTTCGCCTGGTTCCCGGCTTTTTTTTTGTAGCTACCGTCCATATGTATAAGTAGGACCCAGTATCCCTATGAATGACCATATTGCGAGAACACAAACACCATTGACTTGCAAGTATTCATTTGTAACAACAACTGCTTGATCAGTGTGTGTGTGTTACAAAATTTGGATTTTTAACATAGCTTTAACAATTTTTCAGTCACACTGCTACGATGTCTGCAGTGTGGCAGTTTATAGTGATGTCTAGCACTGGCACATCATGTCGAAGGCATATTTTATCATGTCCCACCCAGTCACATTATCCTGGCACCAGGCCGACCAGTCCTAAGACTAATCTCTTAATTCTGAGTGCCTAGCAAGACAGCTGTTAGTACTATTTTTTAAAGTTTAGGTATGATATGGCCAGTGCTTGAACCCGTGACCTCCCACATCTGAGGTGAATACTCTAACCACTAAGCCACCGAAGCAGTTGCTTTATTAGTTACAATTATTCTGATAAAAAAACAAACATAAAAAGAACACACACACAAAGAAAAGGGATAGATTTTACAGTACGTAAACCAGACAAATGTACATGTCGTGAATTGCCATTTTGCTCACAATAAAACTCATTTGACACATTTGACATTTTCATGGTTTAAGTCTATTTACCAAGTTTACTCAAGACTGGATCAGAAAGTGTGTGTGTGTGTAATGTGCCAAATTTTGAACAAGTGCTGAATAGTAAAGTTAAATAAATTGTACATTAAAGTAAACAGTCAAGCAAGAAAGGTCTCGATAAAGTTCACTCTAAAATTTCTCTTAAACATAAATCTGTTTTATATATATATCTCTTAAACATAAAAGGGTCTACATTTAAACTTCAGTGGAATTGACCCAGTCATCATAATGATACAGTGGCAGAGAGTACATTAGAATTACTGACTGTAACAGTTAGAGGAGACTTTATGTCAAATAATTGATCTTCAAAGCAAAGTTAATTGCATCATATTCTAGGCTGTCAAAAACTAATGAGAAGTCAAAGTTAGCTCCATGGGAAACCCAAGAATAGAGTTTTCCCCAGTTAATAAGTAGAGAGGCCAGATAGCTGATTTGAAAGGAGAGGAGAGGCTATAGTGCCAGGATGTAAGATTGTGTGGAAAAGAAACAGCATTATGGTATGCCATTTTAAGTTCCATATAACATTCAATTTTATTTGTTTAGTTTTATTTCATAGGACCGTTGATATGTTAGTGTTATGCAATTTAGTTCTTTAATTTAAAAATTAGTTCATTGATAGAACTGACGGACTTGTGATGTAATCCTAATTTCAAATGTGTAGTATTTCATATGGATTTATGAATTAATCCAAATATGTAGAATTTCTTATGGTTATATGAATTAATTTCCTTTGCAGGATGACACCTGTTTACCTTGAGTTAATGATAACTGCCTATTTCTATATATGATTTTGCAATGCCTAAATGATCTTGCATGCTATAAGTTACTGTAAGCTAGAAATTAGACAAACTTATACAATAGCACTCAAACATTTATCTTATTGAGTGGAATTGACTAGATAGCTATATGCAGACATATAGTTACATATGCTGATAAAAACTGCAAGTTGTGTTTATATACACCACCCATGTGTCAATTGCTACTGTGAGGTGAGACCTAATTAAGTCAGGCTTAAATGTATTTATGGATGTATACTTCAGAGGTCATTTGTAAGGAAATCTAATCCTAATCTGAATGGTAGGTGTGGACTACCCTATGTTTTATTCCAGTAGCCCTGGGGCATAGGGGATTATACAATACCTTATTCAACATCTTTACATAAACACAACCTTCTGATTTCCCCAAGGATAACACTTATGGGTTACTAATAATAAGGAAAAAGGGATGCTAAGTTTCTTATATTACAGTACCTTTTCTTGATTATTGAATTGAGTTGAGCTACCAGTTTCTTCCCTAATAGCCTGATGGTCCACCATCTTAATTTTAAAATATGTCTGACCTTAGGGTAAGATAAGGGAAAATCTTAAACAATGTGTAAATTCCAACAACTACATCTAAGGCTTACAGTAATAATACCAGGTCTAGACTAATTGATTTCATGAAAGGATGTTGAAAAGCAATTCATAGGTAAATCACATGTTCAAACCAGATTTATTTTTTTTTTACCTAAATGTAATGGTCTATGTTAGAGTAACAAAAGAAACATGAGCCCAAAAAATATTTTCCAGCAGTTCAAGGTAACATCACTGCTTCATTTTTACTGCTAAGTGCTGAAACCACCTCTGATATTCTGGAGCATTAAGATGTTAACATTTGTCAATGAGATGGCCATATTGAATGTAACAGCATGATTTTCATTGAGGATAAACTACATCTCACACCAATGTGTTCATATATATCCAGGGAAAATGATGACAAGATTTTCAATATGTTCATCGTGGAAGTCATACTGTATGTCTCTGTGGTACCATTTTTATTTATGACCAACTAGGCCTTTTTGTATTGACAAGATTTTCAAGATTACTAACACACTGATGTCAGATCATCATCATTTTAATCATGACTATATAGACACCACAAGAAGTCAATATGACTTTCCATCTGGAAGGAGAAGCAATACAATTTTCAAAATATTTGCTGTGCTGTCCATATTGGGAATCGGATCAGAATTTATATTTTTATTTAAGACCAACAAGACACCATAAAAAGACTTCCATTGAAAACTACATGCAATAAAACTTTCTGCTCAGGAAGTGTAGCAAAAAGATAACAAACTATTGTGGTTGCTTTACTGGATACCAGATCATAACTATTTTCATTCAGAATCACCAGAAATCTTTTAGTGAAAATCGCATTTTGACATGACCTCCATTCTGGTGGAGTATCAACATACATGCCAGCTTCTGGCGAGGAAAAAGTGTAATCCAAGTAGACAAAAAGAGTAATCTGAGCAAAAAAAGAGTAATCCACATATAACAAGATAAAATTCAATGAGCATGTGTCCAAAATGATTTATTTACCCCTTTAGTCATTTAATAATCGCTGCTTGAAGTTTTCATATGTAGTACTATTATCTTTATAAAGCAACAGACTCTCATACTGCATTTCAAAACACTCTGTACCATATGAGATTATGAATGTTTTGCACAAAGTAGAGCACTAAGTGCTGGGTTACTGAGCCAGAATCTGAATTCAGTTTTATGTTTGTTAACAATACTGAACAATCTCACAGTCAGCATTAGAATAGTAAAGAACCAATATTTCTTTCATAACCTGACAGAGAAGTGAAAATTTATATCTTCCAGTTATTGGATCTATTAGCAGAGAAATAAGGTGCCATTGCTGATCAACTATGTCCATTGGAAGTACATTGTCAGGAAAAATGCCAACTTGATACTTCAGAAGTCTCCTAATTTATTGGCAGTCTTTCCTGCAGCAAGGTGCATCAAATTACAAGGAAAACCTGATATGTACACAGATGGAAACATTTATCAGAATATGGAATGCAACTCCTTTATGAATTTCAGTAATCACTGAAGCTTTATCAGCTGAAAACCCCATACAGTTTTGCAACCATATGTTTATCCAAAGCATTATCATACAAATCAAAATGTTTTCTCCAGTGGAATCTACTTTTAATTCTGGTAATGAAAGAAGAGCATTTTGACTTTTCCCTTTTCATTGTCAGTCTCTTAAAAACACAGAGTAAAACATTTTGTCATCATAATCACTACTCCTGTCTGTGGCAATACCAAACGGCCCAATTTTCTTGGGCTCAGCAATTTTAAGTGATTTAGTATCTTCTTCTAAATACCTAACAATATTAAAAGACTTTTTTTCTTGCACATGCATATTTTTTGTCAATTCTGGAATCAGGAAACATCTATTTGAACAAAGGACCAATGTAGTCTTCTACCGCCAGGGGTAGTATATGTTCTATTTTGAACTTGGTAAATAATGCCTCTGCATTTATAAAATTTATGTCCACAATTTGAGTTTTGCTTTAAAAAAAAAGAAGTTACCATATTATTGGAGTTAGTAAAACCAGCATTTACGTGTAAGGCGGTAATGTAGTGGAAAAAAAAAAGAGTAATGATTATGCCAGCGTGTATGTATCAATAGCAAGATTTTCAAGTAGGCTGACCTGTTGGCACCATTTTCATTCAGGACAAACTAGAAAAAAAAACACCCCATGCTGAAGGAGTAACAATAACAAGCTGTTCAAGATGGCTGCAGAAGTGACTCTATTGGACATTACTTCAGCACATTTTCTCAAGAAAGTCTTTGAGTGAAACCCCCATTCTAATATGACCATCTTTTCTACAAACACAATATTTTAAGATGGCCAAAGTGTAAACATATTCAGTCAAGATCAACTAGATATCATAAAAAGACTTAAAGTGAAAACAACATGACAATGTGTCTTTCCATTTAGGAGAAATAGCAATAGCAAGATAATAATAATAATAATAATAATAATAATAATAATAATAATAATAATAATAATAATAATAATAATAATAATAATGACTTTATTTAAAGAAGAAGCTAATTTGGTAAACTGACCAATCTTCTATAAGGCTCCTCGAGATGGCTGTCATGCTGGCCATCAGTATGGAGCCATTATCATTTAGAACAGACAAGACATCATAAGAAGTCTTTCAGTGAAAAAACCTATGCTGGTATGACTGACCATCCATTCCAGCAGTGAGGTGCTAACAAAATTTTCAAGATGTCTGCTGTGGAGGCCACAGTGGATGTCTGAACATGCACCTGTTTCATTAAGGACCAACAAGACCCTGAGATGAATACTGTATATGTGTAATTCAAATAGTTTAGAAGAAGCAGCAATAAGAAACTTGTGCTAACTGATAGATACCAGATGACAGTCATAGACAATGCTCTGCATTATTTGAGCCCTTTCCTTTAGTATCTTTTGTATTATTATTCAAAACAGATCTAAACAGGGTATATACAAATCAAAAGCAGTCAACACAAATTGATAACCTTATATCCCCATTAACAGTTACATACTTCTGCAAACAAAATGAGTGGTTTTTATGATATCAGCAAAATAAAACCCACTTGATGAATTCCTAACTAGTCTACTTCTATTAAATGCACTTACTCAAAGTATCGGTCTCATCAATGATTTCTGATTGGATGATTTCCTCAATGACATCTTCCAGTGTTACAACACCAATATTCTGATAGTATGGATCTCCTTCTCCTTCACAGTTCACACAACGCACAATTGCCATGTGGGAGTGTCCTGGAAAATGTTTAAAAATCCTTGCTGAAATCTGTATACATCTACTGCACTACTAAATATAGTCATATATATATATATATATATATATATATATATATATATATATATATATATATATATATATATATATATATATGTAGAGATTCTATACCATAGAAACAACAGTCATTGCATAATACCTAGGACAAAAAAAGCAAACAAGATATTGTCAGGTCCAAAAAAAGTTATTTCTGACCAGCCCAACATCCCCATTTTTTGTTGCCAACCCAAGCACCTTTTCCCCTCAAGGTAAAAAAAAAATTAATTTTTTAAAATTCCCATAATTAATTTGCGCATCTAAATCTAACTATGCCAATTTTGCCCATTATTTTAAGCACTAAATTTATATATATATATATATATATATATATATATATATATATATATATATATATATATATATATATATATATATATATATATATATATGAGAGAATGTTAATTTTTCAAAAAGCGTACATACCTACACCCTAATTTTAAAATTAGTGGAATAGAAAACACATTTTTTTGTGGGCCTAAGAATATGATCTCTCATAAGAGCAAACATGATATTCTCTGTGCATGATCTCTCACAAAATATTAAGGTCACTGCATGCTACCTCACTCTAGCAAACAGTAAAGTCTGGCATGTGCCACAAGATGTTAATTCTAAAATTACATACATTAGAATGATTGTTTATATTATTTATTCTAAGCTGTTTAGGTGAACTAAATTAGCTCAATTTAGATGCACAAACCAATTTCGTTTTTTTTGGAGGTGGGTACCTTAGGAAAGGGAGGAAGTAACAGGGTTAGCAACAAAAACAGGGACAGTTGGTTGACTAGAAACACATCTTTTGGCATTACATGTAATATGTGTACTGTATTTGTACAATTTAGGTTCTTTGTTTACAAAATGTAATTAAGTTTAATATTAATAATAAATGAGTTTTAAAATAGGTTGGGTTTTTTAAATTAATTTTTAACTTTCTGTATTTTGATAAAATACAGAAATTTAATGTACTTTTATGTCCATATATTTATCAAGCAAAGCAAAATATGGCATTTTACTTTAGAGGGCAGACAGACTATAGCTCACTAAATATCCCTCCAAAAAAGGAACTAACAAGTTGGAAAACAGAGCAGACCAATGCAAAACTCTACACCATACATTTCAAAATGGTGTCTTAATGTTAATTTCCTATTTGGATTTTTAAATGTTTAATCCTGTTTAACAATGGATTCTTGTCTGGGTATTTATCACCAGTGTCTCCAGAAACACAGATGTCAACCACATGTAGTTGATGTAACAATGTAACCCCCTTTGACAATAAACACTTCTATCAATGTTGCATTATATATAAATACCAAATTTAGTGTTTAAATAATTAATAAATGATGGAAAAATAAATCCTATTTTGTTGAGGTCTCAGCTTTGCTCCACAACAAAAGCCTTACCCATAACTAGCTTTAAATATGACGGAGTATGAGTGTACCCTAGCCCCTTGTGGGTGGGATAGAGAGTGATATTTCCTAACTGGCCCTTTAAAGAGCAATAGTCTGAAAGAGAACCCCCGAGTCTTGGCATATGAATCTATACTGAAGAGCAATAAATAGAACACTGAGATCTAAAAATTTCCTTAAGGAAAAACTGTGACACAGTAAAACACTAGCAACAATAAATTTTTCTCTGCTCACAACTTTGACACACACCCATTAGCATAGCATTATATTTAAAAAATGTTCTTCACATGGGCATTTGATGTGCATGGCTGGACTGTGTTCCATTGACAATTCTCCACTCTACAGAAGGAAATAAACTAATTTGAAATTTAACTTGCCCACCTTGGAGATATCAGCATGCCTCAAACTTGCCCAAGTTGGAAGATATCAGCATGCCCCAAACTATGACAACATAACACCCAAGATATAGTTACAAAATTTGCTAAAATAAAATACAGTTTGGTTTTGGGCTTAACACCATTTTTCAGCACACGATAAGGCTAATCATGGCAGCCAGTATTAATTGTGGAGGAAGAAACCGGGAAATCATCGGAAAGAACCACCAACCAACGAGAAGCTACTGGCAAGCTTTCTCACATATCCACATTCTCCGAATCCTAGACTCAAACCCACAGTGCTTTAGACCACTCGGCCACTCGGGGCCCCAAAATAAAATATAGCAATATATATAAGGAAATCAAGTAACATTTTTTTGCAAAGAACATTTGCTTCCTTGTTTATCTTTGTTTGTACCTTAAAACCCTATTCCAATAACACTATGTAACACAAATTTTGTTCCTGGGTAGTAAGTGTTATTTTGTAATTTCTTATGCCTAAAACTTATAGAAAATGGCTATTATTCCCCACAAAGTTTGCTTTTGTGATCAGGACAGTAATATTTTGAAATTTTCCTATTTCCATTATGGAGATAGGTGAATTTTATCTTTTCATTCAAATAGTCATAAGAAACAACCTATGAATCAAAATTAACATATATTTATACTAAAGTATTACACAAATGATCACAAAAGATTTAGAAATTAGTAGTTATTCAATATTTACAATTATGCTGTAAATCACTTTCATGAATCAGCCTCCAAATGTAGTCCCCCGTCATGTTCTCATTATACTGTCCTTGGTAGCAGCATTCAAAGTCCAGTATATATGGTGGAAGCACTTGCCTTACTCCTCCAAGTATGCTCTTATGTTCTCCCTGAATTTTTCAAGATGAGCATCAAGGATATTGACTTTGAGGGCCATCCTGCAGCTCATTGTGCCATAGTTCTTCACCAGAGTCTCAACCAGCTCCACATATTTTTTCGGCCTTGTGATTGCCCAGGAAGCCCTGAACCACTGCAGCAAAAGCTGTTCAAAGCTGCTTTCTCCTTACTAGTGAGCTTCTTGGTGATTTCATTGGACTCCAGGATCTTTATTATCTGTGGTCTCACGAAGACACCATCTTTGGCCTTTGCATCAGATAGCTTAGGGAAGAAGTCTTGAAGGTACTTGGAGGCTGCCGACTCTTTATCTAGAGCTCTGACAAATTGTTTCATAAGGCCCAATTTGATGTGCAGTGGTGGCATCAGCACTTCTGGTGGTCTACTAGTGGCTCCCACTTGATGCTGTTCCTCCCCACAGAACTTGGTCTGCTGTGCCCAGCCCCACCTGTGGTAGTGTGCCTTGGTGTCCCTGCTGTCCCAAAGGCAGAGATAGCAGGAAAACTTGGTAAAAACCACATTGGAGACCCATCAGGAATGTCACCATTTTTAAGTCTCATATTACCTCCCAGCTGTACTCCTCATACTTCAAGGCATCCAGCAAGGTCTTAATGCTGTTGTAATCCAAGTGAGCTAGGGGAGGAGTCGGGTACTTGTTCCAATTATGGAGCAGCACGGTTTTTATGCTTCTGGATGAGCTGTCAATGAAGAGACACCACTCATTCTGGTTACAGGCTATTCGGACTGCCTTGAACAGACTGGTCACATTGAGGCAGAACCAGAGCCCATCTTGATGCTTAATCTGATCTGCGACTTGCATACTTTCATCCAACAAATTTTGCTGCTTGAGCCTAGACATCAAAAGCTCTGATAAAGTTGTTGAGGTCTTTTTAGTAGGGCTAGCATGGATTTTTCTCCTCAGCTCCATCTCTGAAATTTTTATCTGTATCTACAATGTCTTCCTCACTCTCTGACTTGCTGTTCTCTTCTAAAGATGGCTGCTCTCTCTAGAGGAGTGGGTACGGGGAGCTCATGGCAGTGTCGCACCGGGGCAATGGACGAAGGAAGGTCCAGATATGTGATAGCAAGTGCATTCTTGCCAGTCTGACATTTGGAAGGGTTCACCATGCAGAAGTAGCAGTTGCTTAAGTGGTCAGTGGGTTCCCACAAAATTCTTGGGATAGCAAACTTCATGGCTCTCTTTTCCCCTCTGTACCATCCAATATTTATTTCACCCATGACTAATGTGTAAGAGATTTTTGCAATATTTTTCATATATATTTTTCAGTAATATTGAAAATTGTAGGAATGTTTAAATTAAAAGCTTTTACAATTTTAAAATTTTCACAAATATTAGAGCATAAAATTCCAAGCAACAATTGTCAATCTAAAATTCCAGAGTTTTCCTGCAGTGCTTGCAGGTGAAATGAGGTACCCAGGGTTTGTCTTGATCCCTAATAGGATTGTTAAAATATGCCTTGAATGCCTCACTTATCTTAGCATTCCAGGGATTAGTTTTTGGCTCTTGGCTTGATAAATTGGTTGCAGATATAGCAAAATTCGTCTGCCAGATGCTTGCTGGCTCTTGATGCCATCTCAGAAAAATGCAGATATGTATCCACTAAGGCAGCTGGAACAAAACTGAACTGGTGGGCTTAAGGCCCCTGTATTTATAATACTATTTATATTATTGGAAACTTCTAGAAAGTTCTAGAAGTTACTCCAAGTTTACTTGGCAATGAATCTACATGGAATATTCTGGAAGATAGGTAAATTTCAAAATATCACTGTCCTGGTCACAAAAGCAAAGTTTGTGGGGAATAGTAGCTATGTAATATACTTTTGCGGCATGAGCAATTATGAAATAATGCTTACTTCCTAGAAACAAAAAAATTGTTACATGGTGTGATTAAAGTTAGAAAAAAAATGTTTATAGTACATGTAGATAAAAGGAAAGGACTAAGTTAGAATTCTTATACAATTAAAAAGGGCAAACACACACACACACAAACACATAACACACAACTGCCACTTTAAATTCCTCTAAAACTTAACCAGAAAATGACCAAAAACAAATTTATTTGAAACATTCCTTATAAATAGAGATCTATTAAATGTACATCTGTGTTCTCAAACAACTATGGCCACCAAGTCCACATGCATTGTAATGGACGCGGTCACCAGCAAAAGCTTTGAATAATAATAACCTTTAGGGGTATGGCCATGAAGTGAATGACAATTGTACTTGGTTGGGTAATTACTTTTCTCAAGCCCACATAAAAAAATATAAAATAAGCAAGTTTTATGTTTGATTTGAAACATACACAGAATGCAATGAACTATGTATAAATGCACAACACCAATACACTTTTAATTCTCAAAAAAAAAAACACTCTAAATGAAACTTAGTATTCCAAAATTATCCAACTGTACATAATCCAATGAAACACTATATTATTTATGTACAAATCGCAACTTATTAACATGTAAACAACTGTGTGATCCTTTTAGTGTTGTTTCTCCCACTGAGGCTCCAGGTTGAGACTTCTGAGGTCTCCATCTTACTACAGGTGGTCTTGGTAGGACAGACCAGTCTTGCATGTTATCATCTTCATGTGTTTATATAAATAATCAGGTGATGTTAAGTCTAAAAATATGTTTGAAAATCAGTCCTTTGATCAAAACAGTAACCTGTGTGGCCTTTTCTAAAGAGGTCTGCAAGTAATCAACTTAAATAAGCCACACCCTTCCTAAGTTGGATGAAATTAAAGTAATTGTTACAGCAAAATACATCAGTCAATAGTCTGAGTCTCTGACAATGCTGATGATCTGGTTCTCCAAATACAGGGGTTTAACTCTGAAAGAAAATGTAGTGAATCCATGGGGTGGGTGTGTTCTATATGTAGACAGTTCCATTAATTTTAATGGTATTATTAATCAAGAGACTAATAGAAAGGAGTATCTGGATCAAAGTATTCCTTGCCCAAAACTCTTATGTTACGTTTACAGACCACTGAGTTCTACTGCTGATTGGAGTGACAGTTTTATGGAGCAAATTTAGAAAACCTTACTAAAGGAGGATTCAGAAACTATCATGTTATGACTACTTGAAAACTTCACCATTAATATTGAAAAGTAAACATAAAACATTACCCAAACAATTAACACCCATCTAGATAAAAGTACTATCATTGATCATGTCAGTAGGAATAAGCCAGTGTGTGACCACCATCTTGTCTGTACAACTAGTCAAGACATTTTCCCAAATCAGTTAAAAATGGTTGCCATATTCAAATATGATACAGAGCTTAGTGAGGAAAAGTAATTTGAAAACCCCTCTAGTTTTCAATATAGCTGATGTCAACAATGCCTAACACAAACTGTCTCAGATACTCAATGCAGCCTTAGGCAAGCATGCCCCAATTAAAACAGAAATTGTCAAACACCATATTATACCCATGTGAATTACCCTTGAGATTAACCAGGCTAAACACCTAAGATATTAATTTCCACAAGAAAAACAGACATGAAAAACTATAGAAAATGGAGGAATAAAGCTAGTTAAATATCTAATAGATAAAGCAAAAGTAGAATACTATAAACAGGCTATTGATGAAAGTAAGAGTAACAAGACATTGTAGAAGCATCTAAAAGAGCTGAACCCACCAAGAATAGTTGTTTTATCCCTAGACTTAAGCAAAATGGTGACACAGCAATTGGACAAGACAATGTGATGTGTGATTTGTGATTATGAATTTTAACGTAGCTTTAACAATTTTTCAGTCATATCGCTATGATGCCTGCAGTGTGAGTTTATAGTGATGTCTAACACTGGGGCATCATACCGAAGACATGTATCATGATGTCCCACCCAGTCAAATTATCCTGACACCAGCCCGACCAGTCCTAACACTAACCTCTTAATGCTGAGCATCAAGAGAGGCAGCTGTTAGTAACCTCTTTGTAAGTCTTTGGTATGACTCGACCGGGGATCAAATCCACGACCTCCAGCATCCAAGGCTCTAACCACTAGGCCACCAGAGCAGTATCAAGACAATGTGGAAATGTTCAATAATTTCTTCACTAACTAAATGGGTGAAGGTGCTATCCAAAAGGTGCACTAGTTGTCACCAGTGTTACAACACTAAATACACTAAAATGTACATTGGCTCTGCCCTTGTGATTTATGTACTCCCAAAGATGTACAAACATCCACTTTAATGGTTCAGTGTATCAATCACAACATTCTCTGGAGATAATTATATATCTGTATGGGGTCCACTCAATCCTCAAATAGAGCATATCCCACCCTATGAAGTCAACAATTTATTGCAAGCCTATGCCAAATGTAAAGCTTAATGGCCACATGTCACACCGACCATAACAGAATGTATCTCTACAAAATTGTCTACCATTGCACTATGTTTATAATGAAAAACACAACACAAATTTGGTCATTCATTAATCGTTACAAAAACCTGTGGATTATCTATATTTGAAGTATTCTATTTTTTACACACAAAAGAAAAATTGTGGCTAATACATGACTACATGATATACTTAGATGTGTGATACATTCGCTAATTTATGGTACGTCTGGTTGATGATAGTTGTACATGCTATTAATAAGCATTGTTTTAATGGTAAATCAGATAGTAAAACATATTCCTGTGAATGTATAATACTTTGTTTTGCCTGCACAATTGATATCAACACCTAAAAAACTTTTTAAATGGTGATAAAGCATTGCAACTATGCAGGTAGGTCAAGGGAGCAGCTAAAAAGATGCAAGTATTGGTCACTCTCTCAAGATATACATTATGATGTCAATTTTTCTTTCCCTGTAAAAGAAGACATTTATATGCAATTTAGTTGCCCACTTCACAGGTCAAAACTGATTGAAAAACATTCCATGACTCATTCATGTCATATTGAACTAAACACTTGCTGTTATACCCTAATTAATCAGGCTTTAGAAAGAAAAGTTAAAATGTGATGGCTTTAAATTCCCTAACTGACAAATGGTTTCAAGCATTTTGTCAAGGTAGAATAATAGATTTGTAGATCTCAGGAAAATTTTGACATGGTGGAGCATGAAATCCTTTTGAAGAAACTGAAAATTTACCAATATGATAAAGCACAATTAGATAGTTTACTTCAAGCTTAAGTTAGAGAACACAATATGTCTATATAAATAATGTTCTTTCTCAACCTGAAACAATTAGATATAGAGTACCACAAGGTTCAATTCTAGGTCCATTATTGTTTATACTGTTCATTAATGACCTAACACATTTACAATGGGAGTCATTATCATCTACAGGTTTCTATGCAGATGACACAACATTGTCAGACATCCAAAACACAAAGCAAGAAAAAGAAATTTCCTTACAGGATGTCCTAAACAAACTGGACAACTGTTGCACATACAACTGTATGGTGGTAAATACTGGTAAAACTATAATGTTACTAATATCAACACTGCAAAAAAGAACAAATCTTGATAGTGACCAATTAAGTTTGGCATAGAAGGATACAAATTTGCAAATGGTCTGTCACTACTTAGTGTTTTGGTAGATAATCACCTATCAAGGACTTAACATGTCAAACATGTCAGTAAAAAAGTTAATTCAAGTTTATAGCCTCTCAGAAGGATAAGACATTTTCTTCCCGAAAGGCACAGAAAACTAGTTTATATCAGTTACATACAGACTTATTTAGACTACTGTAATACAGTATATGGTAATTCAAAAGATAAAAACAGCAAAGCTAGCACATCTCCAAAAAAGAGCATTTGGGCTAATATCAATCCAGAAAGAAAGCAAGGAAAACTTAGCTGGTAAGGTAATAAATATTACCTATTAAAGACTAAATCCAGTTGCAAAAAGCCCAAATAATGTAAAGGATATCCAGTAATAGTGCTCCTCAATATTTACAATCACTATTCCAGTAGAGGCTACCTGGTAATACTCCCCACCTGCAATCCATGTATACCATTCAGTATAAAACTCCCAAACCAAGTAAGGAATTATTCTCAAAAAGTTTCCAATACTCTGGAATTTTGATCTGGAATAGTATTTCAGTAAAGATTAGAAACACCCACTCTGTTCCCTTCTTCCAAACCCAATATAGCCAGTGGCTACAGAGATGCAGATAAAATAAATACATTTCCTTTGTATGGGGGCCTCATGGTACAATATTGTACTGCATGTTTTCGGATGGCAAAAAATAATTACTTTTTTGTTGTCCAAATACATATTAAATTCTTTAATCTGGAGTCCAAAAACAAATAGCGGAAGATAAATTTGTACCCCTAACCCCATCCATAACAAAGTTACCACTAGCTCACATGGCAACATGCTGCCATGAAGTAAAACAAGTATTTTGTCTAACATCATGGAAAGGATAATGAATGAAAATCAGGCATTACTTGCCTATTTTGTCTATTTCATAAATGTCCACATACCAGAAAACACAGCCACACATGTATTAGAGCCATGATTCTGTGCATATGTTTTAAAAGAACCACCATATTAGTAATCTTGCAATTCATAGTGAACCCTCTACTAATCAGTGATCAATAGAATCTACAAATGCATGCAAGCTTTATGTCTGTGCAATAAAGATAATACAAACTAAATTTTAAAAAATTGGATATAATTCTCAAGATATAAATGGAAAAACCATTTTAGTATCGAGAGAAAAATATCAGTATGATGACTAATCTTAGAGCTCCAAGAGTGAGAGACTCCATTTGTGGTGAGTGTTGAACATATGCCTAGGAAGGGTAAAAATTACAAGTAAGTCGCAATATATGAGATGTTAATATCTTGGTATTTTTTTAAATAAAGGTGATCTATTTATTGTGGTTCTCTTCTTGTAGCAGAGGGTAGCTTAAAAAAAAGTAGACAGACCCTGTCAACTCGACTGCTCAAAATTTTTTGGGTGTCAGTCATAATTGTTCATACTATAACTTGGGGATTTCTTTGGCAGGTGTGTTAGGAAATAAAAGGCAACCATCTGTATCATTTTAAAAGAGCATATGATGTACTATACATGTTGCACCCACAATAAATATTTATTGTCTACAAAAAGTTTTATTACCTGCAGAACAATAACTACATTTAAACCTTTGTACATAATACCTCAGGGATAAGGGGTTTGTTTTGTTGGACAATTCTACTGAATTTACTAATCCATACTGATTATATTGTTTAAAGTTTTAAAATAGGGGTTATGGTTTCTAATTAAAACCATAAAACTTGTCACATCTGCTTGAAATGGTTTTGTGTGTAATGATGTATACACTGACAACCAATCCATGAAAGTATGTCATTACATTAAATAATTGGAAACCAAATGAAACAAACATTATATCAGTTAAATAAACGGCAAATACAATGTGAATTTTAATTTTAAACAACGCAGCAGATCTTCTCATATTGTGACCAAAAATATAAATTGGAGAAAACATTATAGCTGAGCAACATCCAAAAAATTACAACACATTTAAATGTTATATTTGCCAAAAACTCCTGTGTTCAAAAACAGTGTCTGAAAACATGCAGTAAATATGACAGATTAGTTCTACTGATAATTATGCTACCCTCTTTAAATAAAGTTATTATTATAATTACCTGATAACATAACTCCTGTGCTATAGGAAACAATATCATGAAAATCCTGTTTTACATACACTGTAAAATGTATTCAATAAAGTTGCCCTACAAAATGAATCATGTCATGATAAGATACTGAAAATGGACAGTAAATGAAACAATAACAAGTCAATGAGATACAGCATACACATTGTAACACTATTCAGCTATTCATTATCATAATGGGCAGGAAGTGGTAAAGATTGCTTTTGCACTCATTTTGATTAAATTGCATTATTTCAGTTACGGTAAACTGTGTAATGTTTCGATATTTTGCTAAAGGTTGCAGCCTTAATCATTACATATCATTTTGATAATACATAATGCAGTAAATTAGTAATATCAACCATTTTAAATATTTGTTGGTTTCAAGCCCAAAGACTAACAATTGTCAGTTGCTAGCGCAGCTTCAGATGGTAGGGACAAGCATGCTTTCATGTCCTCTTTGCCTTTTAAATACATATCTGGGATAATTTTCTCAGAAAACATATCTAGGTGATACAACAAATAGTAGATCCAGCAACGATGCCATGTTTAAGGATCCCTTTTTATGACACAACATTAAATAGACACAAGTCATGATGAAATTGACAATGTTACAAGTTACAGTTGTAGTTACAGTCATGAAGATTTGTATTTAGTCTGTGGAACAAACATACCTACTATAATTGGATGCCAACCTGAAATGTTCATTATGTCTTTACTGGAACCTTCAGCTTTGATACCATAGACTGGTGGACTGTAAATGAGTTGAAAAGTCATTACACCTGTATGTATGATTTTAGGTTTTGCACATACTACACAGTAGCCATTTTGTCAAGTGTATTGGTGCCCAACTCTCTTTTCAGTGAAAAATTATTCCAAATAAAATTATTTGCTCATGGGCTCTTGGGTTCATCATGAGCTCATATTCAGAAGCTGCTATGTTGGTAATAATGCTGAGCCTCTGGGAAGACAGTGATCTGCTCAAAGTTAGCTCTGAACAGTCTAGTGTAGGTGATGAAACAATCTGGTATACCATTATTTCTATACTTGTGTCATGATATACAGTATCAGGAATATACAGTATTGTAGTGCAATTTGCTGGTACACTGTTACACCCTTATTAATTTGCTTCTGCATTTCAACCCTCCTCACACCAGGAGCATGAAAAGGATGTTTGACACTCTCCCTTCTACAATGTTTCCAACTTATATGCCTTAATGAAACCCCTAATAACAATATGTCATATGAAATTATAGAAAAACCTAAACATTAATGATATTCCAAACATCTTACCTTGTCTAAAATCAGACAACATCTGATCTAAAGGATGGTCATCAAACACAAAAAGAAGGTGATGCTGATAGAACTGACAGATAGTTTTTAGTGATATTTTATCATCTGGATCAATAAGGGCCAAATCTCTGATATTCAGCAATGCCACAATGTTGTCCCTGTCTGCCTCATACACTGGGATTCGAGTGTAACCTCGTCTCATAATCTCGGTCATAGTTTCAAAATCTAGATGCTCATTATAATCAATCATAAAGACATCCTCAATTTTTGTCATAATATCTTTCACAGTTTTTCTGGAAAATTCGAGTGCCCCTGAAATAATGTTTACTTCATTGTCACCAAACTGATTGAAGTCCTTGTTCATTTTGATAAGTTCTTGTAATTTTTCCCTGTTGTAAACCTGACCAATTTCTTCACCAAGAATTTTGTCTAATACAAGACTAATTGGGAAAGAAAGTGGAAATGTTAACACCATAAAGAATAATGTTATAAAGCGTGTCTTGGCTCCAACAAGTAAACCATGTCTTGAACACATCGCCTGTGGCATAATCTCACCAAATATGACAATAGCCAATGTTGCACCTATGACAGCAAAGATACCATTTGTAATATCATCCAGTAAAACTGTTAAAGTGTTATTTACAAGCACGTTACCAAGTAAAAGTGTACATAGTAAAAAATTTCCTCTCTTTCGTAATGGTGCAATAGCCTTTGCGTACTTTTTTTCATTTGGTGAACCACATTTTTCAATGATTTTTAGGTCTGTTTTATCAAGAGTCATCAGTCCTAGATTGAGCCCACTGAAAAGTCCTGACAATGTCAATAATAGTAAAATGAAGATTATCTGCAGCCAGAGAGGAAGTAAGGATGTGGTCCCTACTTTCCTCGCAACGGTAATTCTGACCAGTGGATCGTTACCCTGATGCACCCATGCTTCTTCTTTTCCTCCGGGCAAAAGTGTTTTTATGCACATATAGTAGTACCTTTCACTTAAAGGATCTAGGTTAATGCTGAAGGAAGCTGTGTGAAAAGTAGAATTAATGGGCTTAAAAATGTTCGTTAGAGATGCGCCCAATTTGTCACAGTCTTCGCCCCTTTCGGCGCCCCTGGACGTAAACCTAATATGGCTGCTGTTGGTTAGGTTACAGCCGACCAACACAATTCCATTATCGGTTCCAGAGTATAATTTAAGAGTTCCTTCGTTATCACGCAAAATATTCTCCGCTGTGGACAAAATCGCATACACTGATTCAGAACAAACCAAAAAGCCATCCGTTGTAAAAATTAAGATAGCAACGACAAATGTCACTGTGCGGTTGACAAAAACATTGCAGGCCATTGCCTGTACACCGGAAATTACCTTCAGATGACCGGTGATTATGTAGATGCTTACCCTTGATATGACAAAATGGTTTATCTGGCCTCAGAACTATTTACAAAACGTATCTGGTGCATGTCATTTACTACGCATTTTGCCGGGCTAACACGCTTAGTTGATGGTATAATAATGAACATATTAATCACACATGTATGTAATTAATATGCTCATTATTATGCCATCAACTAAGCATGTTACCTAGGCACAATGTGTTCATATATATATATATATATATATATATATATATATATATATATATATATATATATATATATATATATATATATATTAGTTTTCTGAAATACATGTACTACAGGT
Organism: Potamilus streckersoni; assembly: GCA_016746295.1. Lineage (NCBI taxonomy): Eukaryota > Metazoa > Mollusca > Bivalvia > Unionida > Unionidae > Potamilus > Potamilus streckersoni. The sequence continues at coordinate 2,020,297 of JAEAOA010000900.1, read as the reverse complement.
TTGAATCAGCCATATTTTCCATTTATCTCTGTGCTTCATCACATCGTATGTTTGTCCAGCTTTGAGATTCTCCAGATGTATAATTCTTGGTTTCTCTCGGTGTCGCTTTCCATTCATTCCCTCTTCTATTCAGTACTGTAGTGCTAAATAAATAAGTGAGAGAACGCGCTAAATAAGCGATGGGATGCATATTACTTAGATGCAGGGAAGAGGGTAATGGAAAGCGCAAAACAAGTAGGCATAAGGTAACACTGTTTCCACGCGATTCTACAGCACTACACCCCTGATTCTATTACTTATTTTAATTGGTTTTCACGTCTCAAGATATTTCCTATCCATCTTTCCTTTCTCTCTAAATTACTTGCAAAAATATTCTTTTTTTACATATTAAACTTAGTACCACTTCTTCATTTATAACCGCAGCTGTCTTTTTCCATGATCCAAATTCATTTCAGAAGCTTCTAACCTTCTTCTTTCTTCCTCACTGTAAGTATAGGTTTCTGAGCCAAGCAATGTTACACTCTATAAAAGGGTTTTGGCAATTTTCCTTTCCGAATCGTAATGAATTTTCTGCGTTAGGAACTCTTTCTTGTTAAATAAGTCATTCACCATTCCAATTCTTATGTGTACCTCTTCTTCACACCTTCCGATTTTTGTAATATGCGATTCCAGATATCTGAATGCTCTAGCTTGTTCAACTCGTTCACAATCAATTGTGATATCTTAATTCCCTCTCTACATGCTCTCCTGACTTCTACTTCTTCGATTGCCTCGACCATGAACATTTCTGTCAATAGAGAGAATTATAAATGTGAAATCAGGCAGCTCCGACTGGCTCCAGGTCCTATCAGTCATGGTTCGGGATTAACGTCTCCTACTCTTATTACCGATTCTTGCTACATATAATTTAACTGATATAGATCACAGACTGACAATTTTCAAACTCTTACCAACAAGGGAAATAGGAAGCACTACCTATTTTCAAAAAAAAAACCCTTCCCCCCGGACAATGTCAAACACACTCGATGAGTGTGTTTAACCCTTATATGTTGTATAGTCCTGTCTATGTTTTAATTGTTGCCATTCAAACAGGTGCTAGGAACACATACTAGCAAATACCTGGGTAGGATCTGAAAGTCTGTAAGCTAGTACAGATCAACGATTTCTTGCCATGTCATGTTTTGTTCCTTGTTTACTGTTGTAATGTACTGTCTACAATATATACTTATATTTACAAAAGGACTCAATTTTTGACCCATTTGAGCCCTCTTTTGGTTTACAACTTTTCTTGGCCTTTGAACCTGATTCGTATTTATTAATTCACTCTATACCCAACAACCTTGACAACAAAACAATTACAGGACACATTGACCCATCACTTTGACGAACTTTTAGACACTTTTTACGCTTAGTATACAAAAATTCAACTTCTAACAATAAATAGGTGTATTCACAACCCAGGTTATTTGACCCGTATGAGATATACTCATGTTTGGCTACCCCCTTTAATTAATAAGGAAGGTACACTAACCATCAACGACTTGGTGTTTGCTGCTTGTGTGTTTGGGCGGCCTTGGGGCGTGCTTGGATCACAGGACATAGATAACCCGGAGCCATTTCAACCCCAAATCCCTACTAACCCCCTACAGCGGCTCTGGGTTTCTAATCTACTATCTACCGTATCAACAACGTCTGTTCCTGACTATAAAGAAGATCACAACAAGGAAAATTGCAAACAACTGAGATAAATAACGAAGTATACAACAGAAGTGGATAAATTGCAATTCAGCATTCGACCCCTACATACTTGCGCCATCTAACTATAACGAAGATATCAACTGCGGCAACATTGCAATCAACTGAGAACTATAATGAAGATTTCAACAGAAGTGGAAAAATTGCAATCTACACCAACAACATACAACCTTGAACATAGCTGACTATAAAGAAGACACCGGACTTAACTAAATCAATTGCAATCAACAGAGATAAATAACGAAGACTACAACAGAAGTGGATAAATTGCAATTGATTCGAGCCAGTGGGAGGGCGTGGAGTTGTGGGTGGCCCTCTTGGGGCCCTTGGCCTGCTGCTGGGTTGGGTGGCTTTCTTTCCTGTCGTGGTGTGGTAAGTCAGGGTCTTAAGGTCAAGTTCGAAGCGAAAAAGATCCAGCTCGGGATCAAGTCCCCTTACGCGGGTCCGGGCTGATGGCCCACCTCGTAGGTGGGTATTGGAGGCTCACCCTCCGGGTGATTCCTCTGGTCTCTTACGAAAGTGGGAGACTCCAAAAGTCGTCAAGCAAACGTCCATGCACATACGACTATAATTGCTATTGCATGTGGATATTAATGATAAGTTTTCCGTCTCTCCAGTAATTCCGATCTTCTTCAGCCGTTTCAAAGTCCACAAAACAAATAAAAAGTCCTTAGTTGTATTCTAGGGAACTCACATACGGTTCTCACCACTATTATAGCTAGATACTCTCTCAACATGATCGCTCAATGGAAAGACTTGTCTCTGTTAGTTTTGACGTTAAAACAGCATTTGCGATTTTTATTTGGGGGGGGGTGTCAACGAATGAATTACCTCCCAATGGATTATATTTCATAGTATGAAACAGAATCTCATATACTGCCTCAAACTTTCAAACTGAACAAGATTAAATATACTTCTCGATTTTCTTCCAAATTTTCTGATGTACTTTATCTGCTAGCGATTTTAAATTTGTTTCTACTAAAACTCTCCTTAGCTTTGAAACATAAAACAAAAATAAGTCATCGCAAGTCTTCTCGAATTGCAGTTATCTTACAGTAGTTATTATAGGAACTAATAGTAATTATGTTTATTATCAATCACATAATTTATTTACGAAGTTTTTAATGAACTTATTCGAAACGACCATATAAATAGTGTTAAAATGATAATCGTATCGAAAATTTATACCTTGTTACGCCGAAGAAAACTATTCGACGTGGGAAAGCGGCAGATGGTGTTAATTTCAAATAACATGTTAGTCCTGTAATATCAGCTAATTCTGAAATTAACGAAGAAATATAATTTCCTTCTATTAAAGCAGCACCGAAAATTTTAATATTCATCTAGTATCAATCAAGTATGTCGATGATTGCAGAACAAAGTCAGCGTTTTCAAAGATAACATGTTGCATAATCACTTTTCGATATCATTAGCAGTCGCAACGACAACTAAAATGTATCTGGTCGTAGTAGTCGTGTATTGTCTTGAATATTAATGTAATTATGCGACCAGTACAGTATAGCATCCATGACTTACCTAAAAATTGATATATCATGCAGTTCTAGCGTATTTATTTCATCAGACGTTGGTAATATTTTGTTTTGTTTGCCTTTTTCCACAAAAACTGGAACAGTAAACTCCATTTAAAAACTGTCTTCAAACCTCTTGCAGCTGATTTAAGATTAGTATATATGCTTTTGTGTGATATCTTACACCTGACATTTTTATTCATTTGTTTACACAAAGTTAGCTTTGCTTTGTATCTTACAAAGTTTTATTTAGACAAAAGTTATTTACTCTAATATGTCCCTTACAAGATGACAGCTGATCTTTACTTTGGTCTTGATAATGGAGCAAACAGTGATCCAACTGATGCAGTACTAGTTCGATCTGCACCACAGAAAGAATTTGATCTTTGAAACTATCTTTTCCAGCAGAAATAGCAAAATTCTAGTTTCAGGAATGTTAGCCAATGAATTTGCTGGGGGAAAAAACGTATATGATAGAAAACACTAAATAGATTAACGTCTGGTAGAGATGACATAAAATACCGCCTGTCGAAAAAAAAATTAAAAAGTTTGATTTTGCAGTTGATGAATATCAAATGTTTTGGAGCATGCTCAAGCCTTTCATTCCAGGGCAAAGCAAACGCGAGGCAACCGCCTTGGGCCCTGCCCTTTCAGGGGCTCCGCGCTACTGACGGACATCAACTTTGCAATACAATTTTTTGCTTAGGGTTTAGCACATCGCTTGCTGTCTTAGGTCCCGCACATCCTCGGACCGTTTCTGAGTAGCTCTTGTTTCTTGCACGCAAACACTTCCGATAATTTCCTCTCCCGCTAGGTCTTTCAGCTTGTACTTTACCGGTATTGTTATTAGAATTTTATCTACAACAAATACCTCTTCAGACCAATTCGGAGTGAATTCTTTTTCAAACGTTTTCGTTACTAACGAAGTTCCAACTTTATCGCTTATCGTACGCTCTTGTCGTCGGTACATGTTCTCATTCGCAAGTATTGGATTTTTGATCGACTCATCAGGAGACATACCTACTGATTTATGTTTAATTTTATTATAGTCCGACAGAATCCACAGAAAATGATCAACATATTTGTTAGTATTTTTAGTTGTGAGATGTGTATAGGTCTTTTCTTTTAGCGTGCGATTAAAACGCTCTTTAATAACACTCTTACCTTCTTTTCCTGTCACATAATTTTTAATATTATTCTGAGCTAGAAACTTCTCGAACTGCTTGTTAAACAATTCTACTCCAAGATCGGTCTAAATTTAATTTGGTTTTCTTTTTGTCAGAATAATAATATTTATTAACGCACTAGTTATAGTTTATCCAGTTTTATCAGTAACTGGAACACTAAACGCGTATTTACTAGAAACGTCTACTGTATTCATCAGATACCTTTTAATTATCGGTGTTGCTAGAAACATTTGACGTAACATCAGGATATATTGCCATAATATCATCAACTGCGTTTGCGCCGAACTTTCGTCAAGGAAACTTTTTTAAAAGGTTTATGCAGCTCAGATGCGAGAAGGATGTTATCATCACGTCTATCGCCACCGAGTCATATTTATATTTTGCTCCAATAATACCTTGTACTAGTCTCCAATGAAATCTTTCTCTATTTCCAATCCGTGACATATCTCTTAGCTCGTTATGCATAACTGCATAACTGGATCGCATATGCCTTATCGTTTTCGTTGTCCCTATAACATATGCAATGTCGGATTGCATTTTCAAGAACTTAAGTATAAGGTTCTTGTCCTGATATAGCGTTTTTGCTTTCATCAATTTGCTGATCAAGCGAATTCCAAAGTCCAGTGTATTTGTGTCCTGGTAATGTCCAACAGTCCACGGGTTTCGATAATTTACCACTTAGTTAATGTATAATGTACCACTTAGTTAATGTACCTGATCCGATGATAGATTGTTGATTACAACCTTTACATTCAATAGATTAATCGTCGACTATATTAACTTTTAGCGGTCTGCTATCAAGCTGTGCTTATTTCCCATGCCAATCAAGACAACCACCGGAATGCGTTTTTTTTATTTATTTTTTTTATCAAAAACATACTCTTTTGTTCACCACAAACAATTCAAAAACTTTACATCATTATTCTATTATTTTAGTTGTTTCTGTAGCTTCATCTTTATTGTATGTCCTAGTTCTGCACTTAAGGCAATACGCTACCATTTGTATATTCTTTTGTTAGATAAGATTGACAGATATCCTATCATTTTTCGAGCTGGAATTAGGTGTAAAATGCAGTATAAATTTTAAAAACTCTCCACCTGACGCAGCTATTTGTTTGATAAACATAATACAATAATAATTACAAGCAGCAGTTCGAAATAGCTGAATCTGATTAGAAGAACAATTTATTTTGTTTGCATTTTTATATGAAAGAGCATACTGTTCTATTACATCACTTGGAGAAAGACCAACGAATCAAAATAGTTGTTATTATAAAGCGCTACCCAATGTGTGCCAGACCCGTCGTCGAAATTTTGTATATTTATAACGCAACTTTGATTTGCCAGATGAGGTTGAGATGTTAGTTCATCTTTAGAAAATACTTCGACAAATCCTTTGCCCAGGCTTAGTTCATGAAAAATCTCAAAGTTTCTCAATAGTGCTGTAGCCCTGATGGTCACCTTCGCGTCACTTGTAGCATCAGACCATTTCCTTTCGTTGTTCGTTTTCTCGTGGTTCGGGACGGCGATTGCTACTCTCGTCCTATCCCCAACATAATTGGAAAAAGACTTCCCGCTATTCCTGCTATCAGCGGACCGACGAATCCACCCTAGTTTGTTGCTCTCTTTTTTTAAGTTGTTTTACGTTTTGCTGGCATTTTATATTATAATTATTAAACGAAATCACACCCAACTGTTTGATTCCATCATCAGATAGAGACTTTTTGTACCCGATATTGCACCAGATGCTGCAGCTTAACATAATGTTCCTCGTCCTGATAATAGTTCCGGCATATTTGCTTTTGCTATAGTTGCTAGTGCAAACAGACCCAAGAAAACTTCAACTTATTTCGTTACTTCGTGCCATTACGGGAACTTGTGTTTCTGATAGATCTAGTAAAAACATTTTTTTTTTGCTGTTATGTTTGTTTTTATTTGTCTTTGTGTTAGCAACCTTTTTTGGTAGATAGATAGCACTCAGCGTTTCGAAATCTATTTTTCATGGAAATAGATTGTCGTTTAGCGACAGTATGTGGTCATTTTTTAGCTTGCCCTTGTGACAAGTTTTTTCGTGTACATCATATTTCATTGTTATCTTTTTTGTTAGAATTCTTCCATAATGTGCGACGCACTTCACACTTGAATAGTCATTTTACCCTTTGTGGAGTCGAGTGTAAGAAATCTATCAGATATTATTAGCGCATATGCGTAAAACGCATCAACTGGAGCTTCTCTTAGCGTCGACGTAACTTCTGTGTCTGAAGATGATGCAATAGCTCGTTCGGAATGTTTTGATAGGTGGATGTGAAATAATGGATAAAGAGTTCTGAATTCTTTGACTAAGATCTGAGATCCGCTATCAGCATCCTGATATTTTTTCAGAGCTTCTATAAATAAGATACATCTACGCACGAGATACATTTCTATCAGCACCAGCTGTAAAAGTACATTTGATTGCTCGTTCTGTATACTCTTTAGAATTTATTCTGACAAATATTCGTCTTACATTGAGACTGTCAAAAACAGAATTGTTTTGCAGTTTAGTACCACATCTGGCTTGTTGCTGAAACACAAGCTGTTCGCTTGGCGCTATTTGTATCTTCCACGTGTTGTCCGTTGAATTTCGTACAGCTGTTTGATAAATCTTGTTCTGTTCGAAGTATAATTGTTTAGTGAATGCGGTAAGCATAGACTCAAGTTAGATCATTTTATCTATAGATACAACAACTCGTGGCATCCACAGAGCTAATCGTGGAATTACAAACTGGGCATCAGCACCACCAACTCGAATCAAACAGTCGTTTTGATGGACGCGGTCAAATACGAAAGTATGTTTCATACCACGGAAAACTTTATATGTAGTCTCTGCAAAACCCAAATATTGTGCTCCGACGAAGCATTATCGTTATTTGATTTGATACGTCTGTGAATGATCTTTGTTTAGCGTAACCATCGTTTTAAAATTTATTTCTAATATTTGTTATTCTGTTTAAAATTACTAACATTGCAGTTCCATCAGCACAAGGAGATGGTGCAGTAATTCCAATAGTATTACATGCGGTAGTAAACGAAGCGCTTACAGCATCCGCATTTGTGGTGTGGTGTGGTGTTTATAAATTTTAACGTAGCTTTAACAATTTTTCGACCGGGGATTGAACCCACGACCTCCCGCATCCGAGGCGGACACTCTAATCACTATTCCACCGGAGCGGTTTCATCCGCATTTGTAGCATTGTTAATAAAAAAAAAGTTCTAACCGAAACTAGATCAGCAGCAGCTCCATTAGCTAGTTAAGGTAATAAATAAACTCAGTGGAAACAGCGGCTTTGGTTCCAGTATTTTTTAACCATAGCATATTTATTGCAACATATCGTGAGTAATCTGCACAAAAAGACACCACATTAGGAATAGTAGTTTTTACTGTCAAGTCCATTGAAACATCTTCTCCGGTCTGATTAGCTAGTTGATATCTGGCGCTTTTAAACCAAAGCTAACCGTTGTTCAAGAGTGATGCCTGAGTACCAACAGCAATATCACCACCTGTTGCTGTTTTTGCACTACCTCGTACTTCAAGTACAGCTTTATATGGCAGCAGTTACACGTCTTCGTTACGTGTATTAAATGTTTGTATGCCCATCTTGTTAGTTTCATTTGATGTTTCGTCGAGATACTCAATGTAATCAAATTATATAGGTGGCGCTCTACAGTTTCGTATTTAGCATAGTGTTAAAATTTTAAAGAAAAAGAGTTTCCCCCGGTTTCCTCACTAGTTATACTGGTTATTTAAAAGAGACCTTGTATATCTTAGGTATTGTTCAAAGAACCTTTAATTCCCTTTATTTTGATGTATGATTGATGGGTGTAATATGGGTTAGAGAGTATACAGCTTGGCCTTTCTCCAGATGTGCACCTTTCAAAAAAGTGCTAGCTCTACTTGCTCATTTTCACTTCTCGACCTTCAGAGGTAAATTGTAAAAAAAGAGCCGATAACTTTTTTTACTTTTTATGTATTTGGTAATTCAGTCATTGCACTTTCAGAAGCTGGTATTATTTAGTTTGGCAAAATTCATTTTCCATATTTTAATAGCTGCCAAGAATAGTGTACTTTAGACAAATTTAGGTGGATTTTTGGAGCACAAGGGAGCAGTCATTTTAGTTAGCAGTGTCCTAAGATCATTTAAAATTTCCAAAAGTACAATATCCAAAGAAATTTCATCCACATTACATGAAAGTAGTATATAGGTATGCCAACATTCTCTCCACTGTGCATGTTTAAAATGCAAACAACTTCAACTGACATACATCACTCTCTCAAAAGTACATAATAACTGGTGAGCGCCACCATAAAGAGTATATAGTTATTATTATTGTATGATTTAATTTTGATTGTATGGCTGAAATATTTAAGTTGCAAGCATCAAAACAGTCCTTTGTAATAATTGTCCTATATTTCCCACCTCAGAACAGCATTTATTAGAGTCAGTGTCTTAAACCGGTACAGCCCTCCCTCCTTATGATAAAAAGTGAACTATTTTAAAAATTCGCATTGCATTTTGTCAACATAGCAACCAGTGTTATGCTGATAGACAGGAACATGAAACTAGCCATATTTATTCCTGAGATGTCAGCAATAAATTTTACAGTTATAAAAGGAATATAACAGGTGAGGTTTATAAAGGTTAACGGTCAAAGGGTAAAATATTAGCAAATTCTTTGATATGGAAGAAAGCAAATTTGCTTTGTTATCATTTATTTTTTAATTTCATTGCAAACAAATGAAATGAAACATTTTCACTATGTATTTCTTTTACTTAATGCAACATTTTTCAATTTAAGTTGACTAAGACTTCTAATTTCCCCATAATGAAGGTCACTACTCACCCAAACATGCCTCATAGCAAATTATGTATGCTAGAGCAAATATAAGCATAATTAGCTTATTTTCATGAATAAAATCATTGTTAATATAACATTTTACTCAGAACATCATACATAATAATATGAAAATAATACAAATAATTGCATCAATGTTTATATTTGTTTTTAAGGTGGCGCTCTACATTTTCGTATTTAGCATAGTGTTAAAATTTTAAAGAAAAAGAGTTTCCCCCGGTTTCCTCACTAGTTATACTGGTTATTTAAAAGAGACCTTGTATATCTTAGGTATTGTTCAAAGAACCTTTAATTCCCTTTATTTTGATGTATGATTGATGGGTGTAATATGGGTTAGAGAGTATACAGCTTGGCCTTTCTCCAGATGTGCACCTTTCAAAAAAGTGCTAGCTCTACTTGCTCATTTTCACTTCTCGACCTTCAGAGGTAAATTGTAAAAAAAAGAGCCGATAACTTTTTTTACTTTTTATGTATTTGGTAATTCAGTCATTGCACTTTCAGAAGCTGGTATTATTTAGTTTGGCAAAATTCATTTTCCATATTTTAATAGCTGCCAAGAATAGTGTACTTTAGACAAATTTAGGTGGATTTTTGGAGCACAAGGGAGCAGTCATTTTAGTTAGCAGTGTCCTAAGATCATTTAAAATTTCCAAAAGTACAATATCCAAAGAAATTTCATCCACATTACATGAAAGTAGTATATAGGTATGCCAACATTCTCTCCACTGTGCATGTTTAAAATGCAAACAACTTCAACTGACATACATCACTCTCTCAAAAGTACATAATAACTGGTGAGCGCCACCATAAAGAGTATATAGTTATTATTATTGTATGATTTAATTTTGATTGTATGGCTGAAATATTTAAGTTGCAAGCATCAAAACAGTCCTTTGTAATAATTGTCCTATATTTCCCACCTCAGAACAGCATTTATTAGAGTCAGTGTCTTAAACCGGTACAGCCCCCCTCCTTATGATAAAAAGTGAACTATTTTAAAAATTCGCATTGCATTTTGTCAACATAGCAACCAGTGTTATGCTGATAGACAGGAACATGAAACTAGCCATATTTATTCCTGAGATGTCAGCAATAAATTTTACAGTTATAAAAGGAATATAACAGGTGAGGTTTATAAAGGTTAACGGTCAAAGGGTAAAATATTAGCAAATTCTTTGATATGGAAGAAAGCAAATTTGCTTTGTTATCATTTATTTTTTAATTTCATTGCAAACAAATGAAATGAAACATTTTCACTATGTATTTCTTTTACTTAATGCAACATTTTTCAATTTAAGTTGACTAAGACTTCTAATTTCCCCATAATGAAGGTCACTACTCACCCAAACATGCCTCATAGCAAATTATGTATGCTAGAGCAAATATAAGCATAATTAGCTTATTTTCATGAATAAAATCATTGTTAATATAACATTTTACTCAGAACATCATACATAATAATATGAAAATAATACAAATAATTGCATCAATGTTTATATTTGTTTTTAAGGTGGCGCTCTACATTTTCGTATTTAGCATAGTGTTAAAATTTTAAAGAAAAAGAGTTTCCCCCGGTTTCCTCACTAGTTATACTGGTTATTTAAAAGAGACCTTGTATATCTTAGGTATTGTTCAAAGAACCTTTAATTCCCTTTATTTTGATGTATGATTGATGGGCGTAATATGGGTTAGAGAGTATACAGCTTGGCCTTTCTCCAGATGTACACCTTTCAAAAAAGCGCTAGCTCTACTTGCTCATTTTCACTTCTCGACCTTCAGAGGTAAATTGTAAAAAAAGAGCCGATAACTTTTTTTTACTTTTTATGTATTTGGTAATTCAGTCATTGCACTTTTAGAAGCTGGTATTATTTAGTTTGGCAAAATTCATTTTCCATATTTTAATAGCTGCCAAGAATAGTGTACTTTAGACAAATTTAGGTGGATTTTTGGAGCACAAGGGTGCAGTCATTTTAGTAAGCAGTGTCCTAAGATCATTTAAAATTTCCAAAAGTACAATATCCAAAGAAATTCCATCCACATTACATGAAAGTAGTATATAGGTATGCCAACATTCTCTCCACTGTGCATGTTTAAAATGCAAACAACTTCACCTTACATACATCACTCTCTCAAAAGTACATAATAACTGGTGAGCGCCACCATAGTTGAGCTATCTGTTGGTTTTTCTTCTTTTAGGTCAAGGTAATTTTTGACGGACATTCTTTTTAATTGTTATACAAAATCGCGTATCTGGAGCTCTGTGCGCTCTACACTAATAATACTCATTCTTATAAACTTTATTTTATATTAGTATAAACAGAATTTTAGTTGTGCTAGCACTGCAAGCTGTCAACCTAAAATGCATAGTGCTAGTAAAACTAAAAGATGTTATACAACGTTTGTTACTTTAACCGGAAGTTAATATAGTAAACTAACAACAACAATATGAACAACCACAATTAGTGCAGATCTAATAAACTATCTGAAGCGATCCGGAGATACAATGACAGGCACCTAAGAATGTCAGGTCAGTGAGTATTAGACCTGACAATAACATATTCTTATATCAACATCAATAACACACAAGCTGGAAGTTATTCCTAGCTTAAGGCGATCGACGATAGCAAATTGTTGCGGACCAGAGGAACAATGGCCAGAGCGATAACCATAAAAGTAACAAAACAATAATTCTGGAAACAACATATCCAACAGCAACACAAGCTGTAATGTATGCACAGCTTAAGGCGATCGACAGTAACGAGTTATCGCTGACCGGCGGAACAATGACTGACTCAATAGACATGGCATGTATTAAAATAATAAATCTGGAAATTACATATCCACCCCCGAATGAAAATCCAAGCCAGGCCGTATGTATAAATTGAATTGGCTTAGTAAAATATCAAACCTAAAAGTAAGTAAAACAGGAACTACATTCACTGGAACACATGCTTTTAATAACGGTGGTAAGATGACATCTGTCAAATTTTCCACCAAATCCAACAGGTGCAGTATCGTACAATCAACTTCAAGTAACGTTGACAAAATATTTAGGATGTATGACTGGTGACATAAACATGGGAAGAAAACTAATAACCGGTACTCAAATAACACATTACGGACAGAGATCACTTTTGCAGGAAATGTAAAGTTTGTCATACATAACTTCTTGATAATATCCGGTGAATCTATGGTGGGAAAACTGGATATAGGCTCGTTAAAATTAACAACAACGTATACACATGTCAACGTGTCTGACCTAACAAATAAACTATACGTTGATACAGGTAAAACAATTGCTATTACTGCTGCAGGTACTGCTCATCCAAAAAATAAGAGTTCCAATGACAGGTGCAATTGACATGGTTGCTAACAAGATAACATTTACATATGTACTTGTTTCTGCATCTGATCTTGTAAAAAAAAAAAACAGTACGTAGACTCAGTTGCTGCAGGTGGTGGCAAAATAAAACTAATTAAAAAATAGTCTTGTTCACATTCCACATCTCATAGACATTGAAGATAATCGTTAGAGTTTTATTGCATCTGAATCAACAGAGTATCCGATAAACAATCCAAATTATGTGTTTCATTTAACAGCACGATATACCGAGTGTCATAGTGGACCACAACAGGAGAAACATCTAAGTTTTGGATCATAATACAATATCCAAAAGCCGTAGCAATATGGAAATTCCAGTTACGCAGACGATTAATCACTAACGTCAGACTCACTGATAATTAGCGATTAGAAAGTTCTGCTGACTGAACAACGTGGATGATATTGTACGGTACATAAAGCATTTATATGTCAATAAGTAAACACTTTACACTTAATCTGTTAGTAACGGTCAATAAATATTCTTATTTTAGAATTTATGTTGTCAACGCTGAAAGTCCTTATCCGGGTCAGACGATTTTCAAATATATACATTTGACGATTTAAAAATAATCGTTAGTTTCAGATGTATAGTTAACTATATATGTGTAATCGTTGGCGAGTTAATGTAATCGTTATCAATAACATTTTGACAGATTGATAATGCATTTTGCATTATAGCATCTGTGGAAACACAACTAGAGTCGTACCCAGATATAGAATGCAATTTGTTTAATCAAACGTTAGACGATATAACACACACACACACACATATATATGTTTATATATATATATAAACTAAAAAATTTTATTTAGTATAACCTTATGCGAGTATTTCATCTGACAAACCTAACAAAATTACCCTAAAACAATATGAAAAGAAGCTTACAAACAGTCACTGAGCCATAATATCAAAATATTAAAGAGCTAATCGCTAGGTATCTAAACCAGCTGGTCAATGTTATCAGTATTAAAAATGCCTATAACTTATCAAAGTGTTGGTACAACATTCTTAGACAGCATATAGTACTTACAAATTTTATATATATATATATATATATATATATATATATATATATATATATATATATATATATATATATAATTGTATTCCACACCAGCAACTTTTTAAGCAAATAATACATAGCTAAGATTTCCACGAATGAGTTGGTTTAATATTAAGATCGTTGTCTTAGTCTGATTGATGGACATTATGTTTACCAGTTCCTTAGAAAATGCCAACTGTGACCTATGACAAGTAAAGGGCTTTATATTCTTGTTTATCTTGGAATTATTTATTAGATTTTGAAGCGGATTCATTTGTTGTTTATTCAGTATTTGATTTGGACTGAACTTATTTATTCAAATTAATATTTCATGGAATAGTCATCCATAAGATTCTTTAACAGAAACATTAACTAGGATTTATAGTAAATACAGCCAAGGACAAGCACCATTTAATGTATGTATGTCATTTCCATATTAGGCCATTAATTTTACATCAAACATATTACTATTCGAAGACAGACGTTTATTTTAATTGATTTGTGCACAGGCGATAGTATTGATCACCATCTGGATTCCTCTCACACGTGGTGGTGCTAAAGAGGATTAGCGGTCACTTCGGAAGCGGGGACGACAATGGATAGAGTAGCAGTTTATTCATGAAACACACGCTGGCAGCAGAAACAAGTTTTTAAAGTATTGTTATACGTAAGGTTTTATGTATTTCGCTAAAAGATCGGGATTTAAGAGTAACAAATTTACAAACACATAATTTTGGTCATTTTTGAAAAGGAAATTATCAGCTGTAGTGACTGGTGTAATAAATTTTAGGAATTCAGAAAATAATGAATAACTAGACCAGAAATGTTCACATATACAGCCATAAGAAACAAGTAAACTACAGCAACTATTATTTGAATATGAGTACTTGTTTCCAGATGTTCCCATACAAACAAATTAAATTTACCATGATGTAGAAATTATAGATTCCAAACCTGAGAATAAGCATCCCTATAGGATGAACCCTCTCATAATGGAATGTAGGAAAAAAAGAAATTCAGTATTTTTTTTGAGAAATATTTCATAGAACCGAGTAAACAGTGATTGGGGTTCCCAATGTATTGTTGCACCGAAATCAAAAATAATTTCCGCATGAGCATCGACTGTAGAAAAGGGAATAGTGAGACTTAAATACATTTATTACCATTACCAAGAATCGATGACTGTATTGATAAATCAGATATACAAAATATGTCACCAAGTGTGACCTTTTGAATGGATTTTGGCAAAGAAAATTTCGGCATTCGTGACTCCAGATGGATTTTATCAATATAAAGTGATGCTTTTTGGACTGACAGGTTCACCATGTACTTATCAATGTTTTATGAACATAATTACACCAAGTCTAGATAATTATGATTTTTGTATAGATACTCATTTGGAGAAGATTCGGAAAGTTTTTTTTATATAGAGTTAACTATCCATATTTGACAATTGATTTATCCAAAAATGAACTTTGCCGTTCTTGTGTTGTATTTCTAGTACATATAATGTGACACAGACAAGTTCAACGTATATATGCTAAGGTGAAGGTTATCTGTACGGTCTCTTTACCTATCAGTAAATAGTAACTGATGAGATTTTTGGGTATGGCTAGATATAATCGGAAGTTCTACTTCAATATTTTAATAATTATTGAACCCTTGACCAATTTGTCTGGAAAAAGTCAGGAAGCTTTTGATACTTAAAATTACAACAGTTCTTTCAGCTCCAAATTTCAGTCGATCATTTTAAATGTCCATTGAAGCAAGTGATCTTGGAGATTGTGCAGTATTCATTCAGAAAGACAAAAATGGTGCAGATCATCAAGTGTGCTACTTTTCTAAGAAATTATTTAAGCGCCACAAACATTATTTCGCAATCGAGAAGAAATGTTTGACTTTAATATAGACAATGCAACACTTTGAAGTGCATATTAGTTCAGTCTTTCTCCGATTATTGTATTCGGTGATCAAAACCCACTTACTTCATTGGCAAGATGAAAAACAAAAACAAGAGATTATTAAGGTAGAGTTTGATGTTACAGGAATACAGCATTGACATCATGAACATGTGCAGATGCACTTTCAGGTGCATGAAAGTAGTATTCAAGTGCATGAAAGTAGTATATTGCTTCAAGTATATTTTGTGTCATTCATAATACTTCATCTTAAATATTTTAATCACATGGATATTTTTTGTCTATTAGTTCAAAGAAATTTTTAACTTATAATTTTTTTTTCTGATGACGGGTGGAGTTATGCACATTTCATTTGCATTGTTAGCTGCTATATTTTTAAGTCCTTATATGCCTTTAATACCTGTAATTTGTACCTGACCTTTCCAAAATCAAGTTCATTGTGTTCCTGACCAGCAAAGTTTATTCTGTAAACATATAATACATAGGTAAAGTTTTCACATGAGAACGATTAAACGGTCATCAGGAACCCTGCGGAGAAATTTTGTATGAATTAAAAAATAATGTTGCACTTGCATATCACAAACTGTGGTCGTACATAGGTCAAGACCAAGCCATTGACATGATTCTGTAGATTTCCCAGACTTCACCGGGGCCCCGAGTGGCCGAGTGGTCTAAAGCGCTCTCCGTTACGGATCACTGCCATCTCACCCCTGTCTGCGTGTGTTCGAGTCAAGTATTCGGCAAATGTGGATATGTGAGAAAGCTTGCCAGTAGCTTCTCGTGGGTCGGTGGTTCTTTCCGGTGATTTCCCGGTTTCTTCCTCCACCAATAATACTGGCCGCCATGAATAGCCTATCGTGTGCTGAAAAATGGCGTTAAGCCCAACAACAACAGACTTCACCACGTTGTTAAATTTCGTTGCAACATCTCTCTCTCTCTCTCTCTCTCTCTCTCTCTCTCTCTCTCTCTCTCTCTCTCTCTCTCTCTCTCTCCGATAAATGCCGCCATTTTTTGGAAAGGCATAAGTGGCCAGGCTAAGGTTATGTACACGCCAGTGGGAAACAAGTAAAGGTTTCTCAAACTTGTTATTGTACATATTACGTTTTCAAATAATAAGGTAATTTCACGAAGTAAAGGTTAGACTAAGTGAAACCTACTTGAGAAAATAAAGATCCCAGTAAATAAAACGATTGCGGGCTCACATTGTTTTAGACCAAGTGTTATCAAGGGCGAAGGTTACGCAGATACAAAACACGAGTGAAATATTTCCATTCCTCGAGGCTATTTTTAGCAATGTTGGCAAGAGCTTTATGTGTTGCCTCAGTTGCTGTAACAATTTTCTTCGTTGGTTCGACAATTGTTTTAAATAATTGTTCTGCACCTTCTGCAAATTCCACCTGAAACTTCTGACGAGCTCGTAGCTGTCGCAAGACAGAATCACGGACGGAGAGATATTACTTTCCTCTAGTCGCTCTCGAGCAAGTCTAGTTGTGTGAGATTCTCCTACCATTACTGATAAAACAATGATTTAATTACAGCACCAGAGAGGATGAACGACCAAACTTGAGTGACCAACGAGAAAACAAACCAATAAAAAATGAAATACAAACGTCAAAACTAACGAAACAAGATGCGCTAACCCAATTTGAGAAATCTCAATGTCAGTTATAGGCTTCGGTTTGACGTTATTGACCTTATATTTTTTTATTTTTCGTAGGAAGTTTTATTATTCATAAATAAGGTCTCACCCTCTCTGCTGCTGGATCAGAAAAGCCACATTAGGCCTCACAAAGACCTCCTGACCGCATTAAAAAAAAAAAAAGTAAACTGTAGTGATATGGGCATGTCTCACGATTACCAGAACTTTACAAGACAATCCTGCAAGGCACTGTTCAAGTAAGAATAAAAAGAGGAAGGCAGAGACAGATATTGGAAGACAATGTTCGAGAGTGGACAGACTCACTGAGAAAAAAAAAGGAAAATCGAGAGGAATGGAGGAAGCTGGTTGTTCGGTCTCATGCGGTGCCCCAGAGTACGAGACTGATGATGTTGTTGATGATGATGATCATCATCATCATGAACAATCTGATATACATTTATAAAGTTCAATGTCTGTCCCTTTAGAATGACATTTCTGCTGCGACACGAACATATATAAATTTAACACAACAAAAACAAACCCTTAAACCTACCCCCCCCCCAAAAAAAACAACAGAAAACAAGAAACAAAAACCTTTAAGAAAACAAACAAACAACAAAAAAAAAACCGAAAGAAAACACAAGAGCGTGATCTGGGATTTGTGTGTCATGATTTTCCATGTGACTATCGTAAACTTTTGCTTCTGGCAAAGCTGACAACTCTAAGGGTGAGTAGACTTCTAATTATTGCTGTAGAGACCTAATAAATACCGAATAAGCGTGCTTCCAAACGTCTGGATGTTCACCAAGTTTTAAATTAAATAAATATAAGTTTTGATATTCAAATATTTTAGATGTATTAAGAATTAAAACCTCAACATTTGTCATCAAATCTTTTAGATATGTTGCAGCCACTCGATTGAATGAGCAACAAACAACTTAAATTGCAATCGTAGTGTAATCCATTTGAATCATTAATTCTACCTTGGAATGGCGCAGACTAAATATTGTAGCGGAACACTCCATCGACTACACTGACCCGTCTCACTTTCTCGGATTCTTTATGATAGGTCTTGTATTTGGAGTGATACCCCGCTGAATCTGTCTGATGACTAGCACTCCAGAGTGTGAAAGATTTATAGTTAGTGATAGAGCGTCTTTTTCTTTGCTTCTTGTGTGTCGCCGACTGGGTTGCAGTCTTGGTCACAGACTTGTCGCAGGGTCGCCGATTGGTCGCAGAAACAATACAAATTAAATATACATAACTAGAAGTATAATATTTTGACATTTTCATAGATAGTTACGTGTCTTAATTGAATGCAAAAATTATAAAATATAAAATTCATTTTGCAAGATGACAGTGGTTCCCAACCTTCTCGATTATGAAGTATACAAAAAAACAAAAATGTGGGCGGGTCTCATAATCAGAAGCTATGACGATATTGAACACTGATACTTGGTGTTAAAACAACTCCCCTATCCATCTTCGGCCATCAATCTTTGTAGTCTAATTCCCTCTTTGGGGTTTTGGTAAATTACAGGATTGACTCACACCGAAATAAAACCCATCAACAAGGAAAGAAAATATAAACAAAACCCGGAATAAGTGTACGTCAAATTCTTTAACTACATTTTAGTCCAATGCAGACTAAGTGGTATTTATGATCTATTAAAATGTAAAGCAGAAATTAATTTTGTAAACCAATCTGGCAGGTTGGCGATTTTCTCTCACTTCCGGTTGACTAAGCCACTGTTGACATATGTCAAAAAATAGCTATTTGTAGCAAAATTTACCCGTCATTTCAGTGACATATAATAATAAGTGCATTGGTTGTATCCACCATTACATTTTTGATAAGAGGGCGGTAAGTCAAATATTTTTGAACATTAACATTATTCAAAAGCGATGTTCTGCTTTGTTCAGTACATATATTTTAATTGAGTTTGATGCATATTTATACCTACAATTTAAAACGTATCACATGTTATTTATGTTTTAGTGCTATCTGCTTTCATAGCTTTTCTGGCAACAGAAATGTGAGCCTACGAAACTTGAAAACAGGTCCTTTTCTTTTGTGAAAATTTGAATTTATTAGATAAAAGACATCAGAGTTAGTAAGTAAAGTCTGACTAAAACATTATGACTTTTACTTTGTAGAAAAGCGTTATTGAGTGCCAGTTGTGAGATATTCCATAAAGTTTTACTTTCGTTACAATATTATTCGACAACAAAAAAAGCTTCACAACACCATTAGGTAGACGTCAAGAGGTCTTGCTATTACCTACTTTGTGGACAGGGTATAAACATGAGTCTATGACCCAAACGCCTACAACACAAATGTCGGCGTTGAGGTCTTACATATTCTACTAGATGAATACTGTAACTTAAGGTAGTCCTACATTGTAAGATCTAGCACATGTTTTTGTTTAAGTGATATGACTTACTTCCTAAATAACGACCTTGCTGTTCCAATGTTTGTTGACATCGGAACAAGTAGCCACAGTTTCAGGAATATCTCACACATTTGGCAGCCTGTATAGACACTCTTCCACTAATTGTTTTGAAATTAATATCCCTACTTTGCTATCTTTATCCTGTGATATAAAAATATGACACTAGCAAATGGATACATTTTCATGTTCTGTTGACATACATTTGAATTTGTTGCAATGCGATGGCAGTCAAGGTATGCTGAAGTATTTTCAAGTATGTTCATGTGGGAGATACGTTTCTTGAACAAAACAAGACAATGCTTACAGTTGCAACAGGCATTATATATTTTCATTCTTTTCATTAAAGAATAATATTTTGACTTAACCCGATTTTGGCACTCCTGGCTTTCATTGCTTTCCAGCCAACTGAACTGTAGACCAAAGAAACTTTGAAAACATGCCCATTTCTTTTATGAGAATTTTGAATTTATTTGAGAAAATTCATCAGTGTAAGTAAAACCTGATAAAAACATAACTTTATTTTGTAGAAAAGCATCATCATTGGTTGCCAGTTGTGTGTGATATTCCTGAAAGTTTGACTTTCATCATACTGTTAGTTGACATAAAAACACACTACACTCATCACTTCCTGATTGGTCTTATGTGGTAGGACTAAACTTAAGGCAGAAGGCAATTTTTCGCATTATGATATTCATAAGGAGGGATTTTTTTTTATAAATTTATAAGACTTTGAGTGTTAAATTTGAATGAATTGACTAAAATTCAAGTCATGCAAATTATGTAGGCTAGCTCAGTAAATCGGTTATCACTCCAGAATAGTGTATCCATTATTTTCACATGTTGCCACAAAACCTGTGTACTTTCATATCAATTTTTTCGATTCTCTCCCCACACACCCCAAATAATTATGAAGCACTTGCATTTTGTGCCTTTTTATTTAATATTACATCAAATTCTGTTGAGCATCTCATCTGCATGAGACCGAATGCATGACTTTTCACCTTTTTCCTTCAAGTAAAACATTGAAATTTCAACCATCTTTGTTATTCATTAAAAAACACATAGCACTGTCAGTAAACAGACGCATACACAGATATACAAACAATTTTGGACTAAAATCAATCATTGGTTATTGGTCAAGTTAAAAAGCCAATCATTAATATATAATTTTATATTTCTAAAAGCATGTTAAGAATAACTGGTTTTGACATTCATTACAAAGTCATGTTGCATCAAGCATATGTTTCTTTTAATACACTTAAGATAAAAAAAAAACGGTTAGTGCTTTCATTCAGTATTATCCTACATTCATCATCTCCACAACAACTACAATATTTGACTGTACTAATTAACATTCCACAACAACTACAATATTTGACTGTACTAATTAATATTGGTGTGTCAGCTATATTTGGCACAATCACTTGTTTTTGCAAAGATTATTTTTTGTACATGAAATTTTTTTCCATAACTGATATTGTATCTCAAAGATTACTGTCCAGAAATATTCTTTCAAAATAACAAACTTATGGACATCATAAAAAATATTTGTAACAATTGTCAACATTTTTTGATTATTAAAAAAATGACTGCTTTCTATTTGATAGCATGATTATGATTCAACTCCACTTTCTGTCTTTCTATATAAATCAGAAAATCTAGTGTTATTTTTTTTGGTGTGTTATTTGGGAACTTAATTTCAGGTATAATCTATGTATCATTTTGATTATGTAAATATCCTTATCAACAATTAAATCAGCATATTATCTTGAATACATGTGATGACTAATTTTGATAAAGGTTTGTAAGGGACACAAAATGGTAGTGCAAGGTGTGCATGTATTGCATTGTGGGTATTTGTGTACACAATCGTGATGTCTTTAAAAACAACCCATTATTGTTGTAAATAAATGTTCTTATTGGTACCTGTTATAAATTGTTTTGCTATTGGTGATTTCTTATAAAATGTAAAGTTTCTTTGACTTTCCCTCTTTGCATTCCTATAAAAAAAAGTCTTTGCCAATCAAGGCACATAAAAGTTAACAAAACAGCATATAATGGCTGCTCTGATCCTGATTAACATACCATAAGGGAAGAGCTCTATATTATCGCAGTATTTGCCTAACTTAACATATGGTAGCACACAGGTATTATAATAAACTTAAATAGCAACTCACTTGTGAGGAGGCATGTTCATGCTTGGACTGGTAGAATATTTCCACTGGAATTTTGTACATCAGGATCAGCAGAATTGCATGCATTTTACAAAAAGTGGTGCACATTCTTTTTTAATGTAAACTTATAAAAAATGTTGACATTTTAAAGGAAATTGTGCTACAAGGTATTTGTGTCCTTACACGCTTTAACTTTACATCTGTAAACAACCGCTAGAAGAAGCATGTCAAAAATTAATTGTAAAAAATCCAGTTTGCCATGATAAAATAGATCCCTTGATAATACAGGATTGAAGTGTACAGAATTGGTGCCAGTACAGGTTTGGGGCTGATTTATTAACCTATATGTAGCCATGATGTACTGACCATTTAGGTGTGATTTTGAAAATTTAACTCCCCCATGAAATAAATGCAACAATATCAGTGGTAACATGTGGACATTTTGCTATGTGAGGCCAATGAAGATGTATAATTAGTGTAAACTGGATAAAATATAATACAATGTAACCCTGTAAGTACTGCATATTGCAATTTTTGTATTACCTTGCACTGGTAATGATTCATCTTGATGGCCTCTTTTTCTTGACCTAATTTAACAGTCCCAGTTGCCATTGAAAAAGTCCATAGCAATACTTTTTTTCTAAAACTTATCTGTCAACAAGAAAGATGCAGTTCATTCAACAATCAGACTTTGTTAAAACTACATGAGTTTTAAATTTTAGAACAACAATTGATATTTTAAGATTAATACATGCAACTGCATGTTTTACATGTTTTCATAAGATGTGAGATAATGTGTGTTCACTTTTGGGGACACACACACACACACAATTATACACACACACACACACACATACATATACACACACACACACACACACACACACACACACCACCTCTTGAATTCCTGCTATAACACAATGGTCAGGGTCCACATTGTTGTGTATTGAATTGTGCAGTTACCAATTAAATTGAAGAAAATGATGATCCTCAAGGCTTTACAGAAGATGAGTGGGTGGGTAGTATAGGGGTGGGTGCAAAACTGCAAAAGTATCTGTTGCACAGTTACTGTTTTAAATCAATGTATATTAAATGAAAACTTAGTAATTGCATAGTGAAATACTTTACTGTATTGAGAGAACCATGAGTAGCTGTATACATTGTAGAATATTTAAGGTATTAGCACATATCATCAAAAACATGTCTCATTGCAACCATACTAGTGAATCAATAAATATTCCATGGAAAATATGAACACAGAAGTGTAATATTTTGTAATCTTTCATAGATTATTATAAGTTTGCATTCAGTGCCAAAAAGTAATCAAAAATAAAATTCATACTACTAGATTACTAGTTCCCAGTTGTTCAGAGTATAAGGATTCATTCTTAACATAAGACAATTTTACATGGACCTCCACATGCTGATGGTTGTATTTTTAGGTTTCCTTGGAATAACCCTGCGTTTCTGTAGGAGTCTGTGATCCACAAGTTTGGAGCCACTATGCAAAAATTATTCCTTCTAGAAATCAAAATAATTGTTTTGTTGGAAAACATTGATTTTCAGCTGTTTCCTGCTACTATCCTATTTGCTTTTAGCAAAATAATCAGAAAAATTTAAACAAAATATCTTGAGTCTTCCTCCATCGGAATACATATTTTAAGTCTTAGATTGCTTTTGTTGCTAATGGTGGATGATCCCCAGTTGAATTATTTTCATTGTTATTATCAGAATTATGCAGAGATAAAAACAGATCTTATAATAAATTGATGTGTGTTTATTCATATCTCAAAATATTTCACATAAAGCAGTGTTTTCAACCTGGTCTTAAGGTCAACCATTGTCAAATTACTCCATCAATGTCCTCCATACTCACTGGATGAGCAGTTTCTGTTCATTAGCATCTGTAGTGTGTCTTGCTTTACACAGTTTATTTGTTGTTCATAAGTTATGCTTATTATGTTTAACAAATGTTGCATTAAATCAGTGGAAACATGAGCAACAACAGCTAAATTATTATTCAATAAACTTGTAACATCTTGAACAATCTAATAGCAATTAATAGAGACCATTAAAAAAAATAATGCGTAAGTGTTGATGCTGAGATCATTTTCATTTTGTCTTTTATTTTTATCTCACCTATCCCAAAGGATGGGCAGATTTTAATCAAAGATTCTAAAGCCATTGAACCACATTTGATCTCTTTATTTATTATAATATGTATAAAAAGACTCTCCAGATTACAATTAAATAGTCAGATAGCAGCTGATAGACATGCTAGCCACTACTCAGCCATGCATCATTGCATTGGTTGCAGTGACTGCTGTAACAATTCTAGTATCCACTAGACTAGTTTTGGTAGTAATGTTCATTAATATCCTAAATGGTACCTTTTCATACCTTATTCATAATCACATACATGTAAAAGCCCACTAGCAATAATCATCAGTAAACCAGGCAATCTGTTCCCCATTCACACATCACATTCTTTGCCTTCACAGGATTACAGCTTTGATAAGTGATAATTTTTATAAGGGCAAGTAGCATACATGAGGATAAATGTTAATAATTTGTCTTCAACATTTTTAAAATAAATTTATGTATTTCATTAGTGTTGCCAAGATTATTGTCAACAAGCAGGACAGGCAGTTTTGTTAGAATAAAGGGGCCTGATCTAAAATTAGACCTGCCTCAGGCATGGGACTATCAGATTTGTTTAATACTGATAAGTGAGCCATTCAGGTTTCCTTTTCCTTGACTATATTATCCACACAAATGCCTTCTTAGCCTCAAAACATCCTTCAATGAAGTCACCTTTGCTGATATTTCCATTGTTACTCTGATCAGTAGAAAATGTTGCTCCCAGTCCTTTCTTTCAGTGGTTATTTTTTTTTAATGCAACTGGGTTTAATGATATCCCAAGATTTACACCCAAGGCATATGACTGCTTTAAAATTTATACTCCATAGGGTTACCTGAACTGAAGTTTAATAAGAAGCAGTATCTCTGACAAGGTCTGTTTGATAGTTCATTTTTAATACTAAACTTGTGCCCTGATCTAGTGGCTGAATTTTGGAAGCGATATTCTTCAGGAGGCAGCTGATTTGTATCTATTTCTGCTCCATTTTCACATTTCTCCGGTGAACTGAACTGCCAGTACAAAGTATTTAAACAAAGCAGTCATCATCCATGCATTTTTCATTGTATCATATAAAAAGGTGGGGACCTAATATTTATATAATGAAAGTATTTCAGTGACTTGAATTTTCTGATAGATTCATTAAAGTTTGTGATTGCCCATTCACTCATTCCCATATTTATGTTAATCAGTTTTCATAGCTAATGTGGTGTTGGGTATCATTTTGTAACAAAATTTGGCTTCATCTCAATTGTATTTGTGCTCCTAGGAATATCAACCTTCTATTAATTCCCTCATTTCATCTGGTAAGGTCATTTTGGCTTCAAGCTCAGAGGAGATTTCTCCTGAAAAAAAACAAAACAATTACTTGGCTTATCCCATGTTACTTCTTAAAATCATCTAGCCATTCAATTAAATCTTTAAAATTTGTGTGATGACAAGTCTGACAATGCTAACAAGCCATGTGCACATCTTGGCAGCTTTCATTTGGTATGTTTTGTTTTAAAACAATTATTTTCCCATAATTTGAACAACTTTTAGCAGTAGGAATGATGATTAGCAGTTTCTTAAATTATTTAATATGTAAATGTGATTGATAATCTTTTATCATCAACAATATTGTTTGTTACTTGCTTGTATATGTTACTTTAATGAGCACTTTTTCAGCAGCAGTTGTTGACAGAATGTGTTGAAGACAAACACAAAGACAATTCACACTTATCAGCAATTTTAACTCAGATCAAAGTGCAGTGATTTGATTGTGTACACAATTAAAATGAATATTCACAAATAGAAATGTTTAACATATTTATTAATATAAAATAAGACCAGTCAATAAGACACTTGCTTGATACAAGAATACAGCACATTTTGCCATATCATTATATCAAGCTCTTTTTGACACAGAACATTACTTCAGGAAATTGGTGAAATTATTTTAATATGCTAGGAGCTATGCCCTGATTGATTTGTATCCCATTTCATTCTATAATATAGTGTGTTATAGTGGGTTTCACTGCAGTATACAGACAATGTATGCAGTCCCTAGTAGTAACAGAAATTGACAGAATGTTTAATCAAGTTCTGTTATTAGTATATCTACAAGAAGAATAGAGATTGGGGATAAAACAATCTGCCTATGTTGATACATTGAGTTTTGTAAAATCAACATCGTAATAGAAGCAGGAACATCTATAATACAGAGATTCACAATTGATCCCTGGATCAGGAGATCTCAGTAATTTCACTTGTTAGAAGTGTTAAAGTGGGAGTGTGGTAGGAGCAGCCATATTGTATGTCTGCTGCATCTTATTCAGCGGTATTTCTTAAACCTATCTTTGACCCTAAAATAAAAATGGTGTTTTAATTTTTTTTAAACATTTTTTGTAAGTAATCAGTCCAAGGGATGAGTGTGACATCAGTATTAAAATTGGGTGCAAAATGTCACTTTTGATTCCATTTAATTTATTCATTCATCTTCTGTCCAGTTGGATCATATCTGGTGACATTTAAAGCTAAATCAGTTTCTTTATTAGGTATGGGATTTTATAATGCCATTTTATGTTTACATCCAGAGTCTTAATTGAAGCATACAATTCTGTTGTTTAAATCAGTTTAATGGCTTTTTTTCATTGCAGCTAAAAAGTATATCCAGGTTGCTCTATTTTGTGCATTTATTCATTTTTTTATTAAATCAAACTGTACTTGGTATAATTGAAAAGTTAATTTTATTTGTATGATGCTATATCCAGAGTTAAAACGAGAGCATAAAATGTTATCTTTGAAATAGCTTAAACCACTTTTCCTTCTCAACATTGAAAAACATGGCTGTGTTTTCTGTATTTAATCATCTTCAGTTAAATTAAATAATATTTATAATTTAAAAGCAAATAATTTATATGTAAAGTATATAAGATTTTATTAAACTACTATAAACTTTTCTGGCCATATTTAGGTCATTAAAATGAGTAAAAAGTTCTGTATTTGAAACAACTTGAATCATTTTTCCACTGTAATTGTGAAATACATACCAATTTTCCCATTTGGCATTTTTGTCTTCTTGCATAATGAATCTAAAATTTCCTGCATCAAATAAATACACAACCTTTTAATCCATTTTATTTGATTTTAAAGTCTTGGTGCTTCTTGATTTAGTTTTTCTAGATCATATGTTTAAATCCTTACTGGTAGATAAAATACATGTCTTTTGGCTTTCAGTAGACCAAAAAACAAAAATAAAAACATGACCAGAGCAGCAGTTTATTAAAACCACCAAAACCATCACTGTCTGTCTGTCTGTCTGTCTTTCAGTAATGTATAGCAGCTTTTATTTTGTTACACTATTGGTTTATGGCGATCATCAACTATATCCAACTTCAGTATTTTTGATTTTGCACCTAATAGTGTTAATGAGTTATCAACCAAATTTGATTGGTCTGGAAATGCTTTGTAGTGATAACTACACCAATCATGTATTGTTAGTGCAGATAATGTTGCTTAATTGTCTCCATGATTTGGTCAACTACAAAACTTCATATGGAAGATCTGTAATCCATGTAAAAAAAAAAGCTTTGAACCCCTGTTTATTTGAAGAATGAATAATATATTCACTTACATAAATAAAATTGGTCATTCTTAGATAAAGTTGTTTAATCCAATGTTAATTGCTGCTGTGCAAAATTGAATTTTTCATTAAGAAATTAGAAAATTAGAAGTCTATTAACTAGCTCCCTAATCAAACCCCTGCGATAACAATTCATGACTTCATGAATATTCATGAACTGTTCATGATTGTGCATAAACTGTTCTTCAAATATTCATGATTAGTTACTTCATCATTTGAGTTCATTAACAATGATACTGAATAAAAATATTTTAATTTCATGCTGATCAGAACCAAACTCAGATAATAGTTTCACACATTCCTTGTGGAGTTCATTTTATTCAGATTCATGAAATGAGATTATGTAGCATCATTTTAATAACAGCAATTACTCATCATGTCACTATTGCACAGCTACCTATTTTTATTCCGAAAACTAACCATCCATGAAAACTAACCATCCATGCATGTGAATACATCCTATAGAGTGAAGAAAAGTCAGAATGACAGTATTGCATAATTAAAATTGTTCCCCCCATCTACATTTTGATGATAATGAAATAATAGGTGCAGATGTATTCTCTCTCTCTCTCTCTCTCTCTCTCTCTCTCTCTCTCTCTCTCTCACTCTCTCTCTCTCTCTCTCTCTCTCTCTCTCTCTCTTGCTATTCAAATCTGTTGTGTTTCTTTTAATTATTTATCATTTTTATCCATTTGTTCATCTGTCTATCATATTTTTGTGTCCAGAGCAGAACTCCAAATTCATTAGAGATTGTTATACTTATTAAATTTTGGTTGATATGCACTTTTTCACTGTTGACAACTTTTTAATATATGTAATGATCTGATCCATTTGTTTTTCCATCTGTTATCCACATTTTCCTTTCCCAGAGCAAAAAGTTTTTAATCATTTAAGATATCTGTAAAATTTGGTACATTTTATTTGACTACTGTTGTAAATGTGCCTTTTGGTATTCAAAATTCATTAATTTCAGTAATTTTATTTTTGTCTTTTTTCTTCCATCAGTAATTTTCATTTTCATTTTTAAAGCAATTTAGATCCAAAAGCATTCAAGATATTTTATTGAAACTTTATACACTTATTAGACTGGTGATTTAGATGAGCAAGTTGTGAAAAAAATTTTTTAGAAACATATAGATTATTTAAAGTAGGATGCTTACAAGGACCATAAACAGGGATATGTCTGGAGTTATATTCTTCCATCTGATATTGTGTACATTTGAATCACTAAACTGTAAAGATATTAGTATTCTCAGTGCTTTGATTGGTTACACCATCACATCAACATGATCTTTTTTGACAAGCTAACAAGTCAAACCTAGTAACAACTATCAAGTTACTGGTATTCTCAATACTGTACTTAATTGGTAATACCTTCACATCTAGCATTATCTTTTTGTTTACAGAGTAGCAAGGCAAAATATGTTGAGGTCTAAATGTAACCATGTAAAAGTTTGCAAATGTTCCTGCAACAGGTTTTTAATGTGTAGTTTCTGCTTCTTCGTTTGTTTTTTTTAACAAAAGTAGCAGTAATTATCAAGAAAAAAATTCTGTCAATAGCAAGCCATGGCATGTCCATCCCTTCCAAGCCATGTCACTAGTGGTGTGTCTTGACCCAGGGACAAGTGTTGCAACAAAGTAAATGTGTAGTTGTCTTCATGTTAAGTTAAGGTATATAGGGTTATGTGATTGAGACCTCTTAGAGTTTCAATTTCAGTGCCAAAGATATGTCTCCTATTGAGGAGCATGATAAAAAGTTAGTATTGGATACATGTTTAATTTTGCCTATTCAAATCCTTCAAATTTGTATGTGGTTAGTGTAACAAGATAACCAAGATGGATTTTGGATTTTTAACAGAAAACTTTTGATGATGATACAAATACAATATTTATCAATGTATGACTCTAATGAGAAATGAATATTGATTAATACATGCATGTATAAGATCCAAATATTTGGACAAATTAACATAATCCTCATGAATCAAAATACATGTAATGCAACAAATATAAATACAAATAAATGAATTTACACAGTACAAGAACAAAGGTGGATGATTAACAATTAATTTCATATGATGAAAAGAATGACGTGTTTTACTCAATAGTAAAAATGATGTATTCATTCAGATAGTGACAACTGACCTATTTTACTCAGCAAACTACTCCAGTGGCCTAGTGGTTAGAGCATCCGCCTCGAATGCTGGAGGTCGTAGGTTCAATCCCCAGCCAAGTCATACCAAATACTTTAAAAAATGGTACTAACAGCTGCCTCTCTTGGCGCTTAGCATTAAGAGGTTAGTGTTAAGACTGGTCAGCCTGGTGTCAAGATAATGTGTTTGGGTGGCATAATGTGAAGATTTCATTTTACAACAAGGCATTTATATATAGACAATGTAGCACTTCACACATGCAGCGGTAATGAACCATACTCACTATTTCAAAATATTATACACAAGAAACAATATATTTAATAAATAATGGGAATTATACAATTCCATGACAGAGGTTGGGGATCTCAATAGTTGTCAAGTTATAACCTTTGGCTAGAGTCTTTATTGGTAATACGTTAGATTTCATCTCATTATGTCCTTGAAACATATATTTTGGTAGGGTGGGGATCATAACAGTTTCCAGGTTATCATCCATGGGCAAGTTATCTACCAAAGGGATATGGCCCAAAGTCTGTATTGAACATATGTCTGATATCTTTCAAATAAGATGTTGTGCATATTTTATAACCATGGCCTTGAGATCACCCCACCCACCCACTTAGTCATATTCCAAAATTTCAAGTACACACCTCAAACTGTGATGGAGGAAGTACACTGCATTACTTATGGACAGAACTACAGACAGCAGGACTACATATAAACAGTGGTGAAAAACAAAAAGATTGTCTCAAACAACCAACCACATGTTACTTATAATGCTAGACAAACCATCCACATAAAAAGTAAGAAAGTAAAAACAATTAAGGTGTTCATAATTGTATTGTTGCCCATATGATTATGTATGATATCATTACAGTTTGATTTGATTATATTTCTTTTTGGTTATGTTTTTCTTATTGATAATGTTTTGACCTGATATTGTTTTGACTTGAAATCATTGGCAGTCATCACACTGAATCAGATTTTTAACTCTGTTGTTCATGGACCATGAGAGCTTGTTGGATGACCTCTTGACCATCAAACATCGAACTATTAGTGCAGGTTTGTTGTCACTACTGTTACTAAACAGCTTGGAGGATTGCTATGGATTTACACATATTCATCCCAAGGTCTCATTTGTCATGAATGATAATGATGCCACCAAGTACATCCTAAATAACTGCTACAGTGGTCATCTTGAAAATTGTTTTCAAACTCCTCCTGAATATCAACATGTGGTTTTCACTACCAGACATCTTATGATGTCTAGTTGGTCCTAAATGAAAAGGATGCCAATGTGATGTCCAACATGACCACCACATCATTCATTTTGAAAATCTTGTTATTGCAATTCCTCCTGAATGGAAAGTCATACACATATGGGATTTTCACCAGAGGACTTACGATGTGTAATCAGCCTAAATAACAATAGTGCTAATTTGACATCAGTATTTCCAGCACAGCAGCTTTTTTGAAAATCTTGTTATTACTGAAGATGGTACCAATTTGATGTCCAGCATTGCTGCCATAATGGTTATCTTGCAGATCTTGTCATCACTACTACTCCTGGATAGATTGTCATAACAGTATTAGGTTTCAGTAATAGATTTTTTTTTAAAGGCTAATTTATTCTTAATGAAATTGGTGCTGATCTTATTCCCAGTATTGCTGTCTTCAAAATATTGTTATTGGTATGAACATAAAGTAATATTGCCACAGGGTTTTCTTATGACACCAAGCTGGGTATAATGAAAATAGTGTTACCTACACATCCATTATGGCTACAAGAGTGGCCATCTGGAAACATATTTTTGCTATTCCTTCAGAATGGATGGTTGTATCAGCATGGAGATTTTACTAAATGGCTTCTTTTGATGTTTGATTGGTTCTAAATGAAAATGGTTCTGCTCACAGGTCCATTATGAAAGTCTTATTATTTCCTCTTCAACTGAATGAATGGTCAGATCAGTTTAAATTTTGACTGAAAGATATTTTTGCATGCCTCGTTGGTCATAAATGAAAATAGTGAAGCTCTGACTTTTCAGAATGGTTGCCACAATGGCTCATCTTGAAAATCTTGTTATAGCTATTTCTACTAGATGGCTGATCATATTGATGTTGTGATTTTTTTATGTCTAGTTGAGCCTTAATGTTGCCAATCTAATATTCTTTATGGCCACCATGACATTCATTTTGAAAATTATGCTATCATTGTTCAGTAAAAAGGGACAATCATGTATTCATCCTAAGATGCCTTATTATGTCTTGGTACTCATATATTCACTGTAAGATGCCTTATTATGCCTTGTTGGTACTCATATTCACTGTAAGATACCTTTTTATGCCTTGTTGGTACTCATATATTCACTGTAAGATGCCTTATTATGCCTTGTTGGTACTCATATATTCATTGTAAGATGCCTTATTATGCCTTGTTGGTACTCATATATTCACTGTAAGATGCCTTATTATGCCTTGTTGGTACTCATATATTCACTGTAAGATGCCTTATTATGCCTTGTTACTTATATTCACTGTAAGATGCCTTATTATGCCTTGTTGGTACTCATATATTCACTGTAAGATGCCTTATTATGCCTTGTTGGTACTCATATATTCACTGTAAGATGCCTTATTATGCCTTGTTGGTACTCATATATTCACTGGAAGATGCCTTTTTATGTCTTGTAGGTATTCATATATTCACTGTAAGATGCCTTATTATGCCTTGTTGGTACTCATATATTCACTGTAAAATGCCTTATTATGCCTTGTTGGTACTCATATATTCACTGTAAAATGCCTTATTATGCCTTGTTGTTACTCATATATTCACTGTAAGATGCCTTATGCCTTGTTGTTACTCATATATTCACTGTAAGATGCCTTATTATGCCTTGTTGGTACTCATATTCACTGTCAGATGCCTTATTATGCCTTGTTGGTACTCATATATTCACTATAAGATGCCTTATGCCTTGTTGGTACTCATATATTCACTGTAAAATGCCTTATTATGCCTTGTTGGTACTCATATATTCACTGTAAGGTGCCTTATGCCTTGTTGGTACTCATATATTCACTGTAAGGTGCTTTATGCCTTGTTGGTACTCATATATTCACTATAAGATGCCTTATTATGCCTTATTGGTACTCATATATTCACTATAAGATGCCTTATTATGCCTTGTTGGTACTCATATATTCACTGTAAGATGCCTTATTATGCCTTGTAGGTATTCATATATTCACTGTAAGACACCTTATTATGTCTTGTTGTTACTCATATATTCACTGTAAGACACCTTATTATGCCTTGTTGGTACTCATATATTCACTGTAAGATGCCTTATTATGCCTTGTTGGTACTCATATATTCACTATAAGATGCTTTATTATGCCTTGTTGGTACTCATATATTCACTGTAAAATGCCTTATTATGCCTTGTTAGTACTCATATATTCACTGTAAGATGCATTATTATGCCTTGTTGGTACTCATATTCACAGTAAGATGCCTTATTATGCCTTGTTGGTACTCATATATTCACTATAAGATGCCTTATTATGCCTTGTATGTATTCATATATTTACTGTAAGACATCTTATTATGCCTTGTAGGTATTCATATATTCACTATAAGACACATTATTATGCCTTGTTGTTACTCATATATTCACTGTAAGATGCCTTATTATGCCTTGTTGGTACTCATATATTCACTATAAGATGCCTTATTATGCCTTGTTGGTACTCATATATTCACTGTAAAATGCCTTATTATGCTTTGTTAGTACTCATATATTCATTGTAAGATGCCTTATTATGCCTTGTTGGTACTCATATATTCACTGTAAGATGCCTTATTATGCCTTGTTGGTACTCATATATTCACTGTAAGATGCCTTATTATTCCTTATTGGTATTCATATTAACTGTAAGACACCTTATTATGCCTTGTTGGTATAAAATGAGAATGTTGTCCACCAAAGCAATTAATTTGAAAATCTTGTTTTTGCTCAAGATTATCATAGATGGTTTCAATACTTACAGTTAAAAAAAATGTTCTTACCTTAAATTCCAGGAAATATTTTGGCCCACAGAAAATCATTCCCTTTTTGAGGGAATCTTGTCTAACAAGCTTTGAATACAATGTTAAATTTTTCAAAATAATTGTTGATGCATCCTTTCATGGACCTTAAATTTAATTGTACATGTATTAGTATTTTCAAAAATTGTACTGAAGGTGTTAATTTGTTGGATTTTTTTTTTTGAACAGAGTAACAAGTTAGGTGAAGCTTATATAAATGATATACATGTGTGTCATATTTTTATTTTGTTTACTATATATATGAATAACATGAAACAATTAAGTGCTTGTTGACACATCACAAAGGTAAACAAGGTAAACAAGCAAAATATTTTGAAAAAAGACTACTTTTTGAGACTCAGCCATTCCTAAGAATAACTTTATATTGTTAATTGTTAATTGTTTTCATTTATCAAAGTCAATCAAACAATAGAATACCTTTGTTATCTTCAGGAAAGAAAGTCTGAAAAAAAGATGAAGCTGTATTGCTTGTCAGTGGTTTTCAAGTCAGAGAGTGGGACAGTTAGTCCTCTCGCTGCGGCTCATGAACTTTCTTCATTTGGATACTTTCAGAGATCAAGGTAACATTCTTCATTATTATCATTCTAAGACTAGTAGAGTTAGTAGAAGTACCATATATATTTGCTAATGAATCATTTCCAACATGCAACATATACCCAGATCTCATAATTTGCTAGCAGATAAGAGTCAATGTTTCCTAACAAACTGCAAGATTAGTCTTGCACATTATGCACTGACACCACTCTGGTGGCCTAATGGCTAGAGTGTCTGTCTTAGATACAGGAGGATGTGGGTTCGAACCCCAGCCAAGTCATAACAAAGACTTAAAAAATGGTACTAACAGCTGCCTCAATAGGCGATCAGCATTTGGATGTTAGTGTTAAGACTGGTTGGCCTGGTGTCAGGATAATGTGACTGGGTGGGACATCATGCTACATATCTGCTGCATGATGCTCCAGTGCTCGACATCACTATAAACTTCCACACTGCAGACATCATAGCGATATGATTGAAAAATTGTTAAAGCTACATTATAAATCCAAATCACACACTCACATTAGGTGCTATCAGATCTCTGTGCAGTTTGCAGTTGGACAGGACTTGTAGGTATATACCATAACTAGTCAGAGATCTTTGCATAGAGCTTTTGGAAATAACAATCAGAAATCTCTGTAAATGCTTTCCATGTATCCTGGACACATGAAAAACTACAATATATTCTCATAAGTCAGACTATGCTTCAGGAATCTGGTTTCTCAAGACATTTGCTGTCTCATAGCAGTGGTTACTTATTATGATAGGTTTTACTATAGTTGTATAAGATAATGGAAATGAAGCCTTTAAACAAATATGGTTGAAAGTACTTTTATAAATTTGTATTGAATTGCTTCCGTGTATTAAATTTTTGTTGTTGTTGCCACTTATGGACTCTCTCTATTCTCACCTAATTCTGTTGTTTCATCTTGATCTTTGTGAAGACTAAGGGCCCTGGACTCCCATTAAAGATCAATGGACAGCTCTGCTGGCCATTCATTTTGTCCATCTTTTTGCCTATCCCTCTTTCTTTCCGACCCCTCCCATCATTTGTTGTCATCTACATACTTGTTATAGTATCAGGTCGATTTATGACTGCCAATCAGCTGCTGTCAATTGGTGATCACATTGGACTACTGACTAGTTAGACTGAGCCATCAGTAGTCTTTGAGCCAGCTGATGGTTATTATACAGTAGAGTTACCTCACTAAAGCTATTTATCACAGTTATTGCTGACTGCCCTACTAACACATGGGGTAATTTGTTTAAGTATCACATAACAGGTCCCATTACAACCAACAAAAACAACATAAGAAAACTGGATCATAATGCTCTATGCCAAATATGGTGAGACTGGATGAAGGGTTTTGGGATATTAACAAAATAATGAAAAAACCTTAAATCAAATTTATTGTGGCCATGATCATGATGCTAAGGTATAAGGGGCAAGTGAGCAGGTTGTAAAACAGATCGATTTAGCTTCATAATGATTCATTTTTGGAATCTATTAGTGTTGTAGGAAATATTTGCAAAATACAAAATTAAACCCAAACCATGGCAAACTGATGTTGCTGCCATTTGATAAATAACTGCTGTGTCTTTCTTTCAACTAATGTGGGCTTGACAAAACATATGTAGGATATTGTAATACCCACCATCTGTATTTCTATCTACCCCCTATTTAATAGCTCAGAGAAATTTTACAAAACTTTGTTATTTTGTTAGTGCTAACTATCTGCAAGAGGGATATCATTTTGTTTTTGGGGTACCTCATAAGGGGTCAGAAGTTGATCACTCAAAATAGTGATTACAGTAACTTAGTAAAAAAAATTATGTAAGCAAATGTTGTCATAGCAGAAAGACACTAAATACATACATATGATGGATGTTGCATTCTAAATCATTGTGATGGAGGGGTTGAGTAAATGGAGTGTTTCCGTTATGTAGTGAACATACGGATTTGAGATGACAGGCCATTTTAGTTGTTTAGTTTTATTACTTTTATTGTTGTACTCCCTTTTATTCCAGTGTAAGGGAATTCATGGATTTCTCCTGTAAGATATTGGTTGAAAGGACCATGACAAGCACAAGATCTTCTGTGAAGGAACAAGGTATTTCTCAAACAGCTCAGGCTTAGGTTTAGCTTGTTAATGCCATTTTTTGCCCTAATTGTAAAGGTGTCACTTTTCTCATGGCATTGTTATTATAGACTTCTCATGTTTTTCCAGTTCTCATCAATGTTATACTTTTGCATTATGCATCGTTTGTTGAAATCTTTCTATATTACTTCAGCCTGCTAGAAAAGTAGGTTACTGACTTATTCTTAAATTTTAGTGATTTTATTCTGACATTAAGTAACATTTTTCTAACACTTAATTACTTTTATCAAATTATATAAGTGCATTCACTTTGAGGACTTTTATACAAACCCATTTGAAGTAAGTGGCAGTGACTAATGTTGATTTTTAGGTTATTTGATC
Source organism: Potamilus streckersoni (assembly GCA_016746295.1). Lineage (NCBI taxonomy): Eukaryota > Metazoa > Mollusca > Bivalvia > Unionida > Unionidae > Potamilus > Potamilus streckersoni. The sequence goes on along the minus strand of JAEAOA010000900.1, from coordinate 1,983,283 downwards.
ATACAAATTGTTAGGTTATTTGATCATACAAGTGATTTTTAGGTTATTGAATCACACAAGTGATTTTTTTTTAGGTTATTGGATCACACAAGTAGTTTTTAGCTTATTGGATCACTCAAATGATATATTGGTTATTGAATCACACAAGAGATATTTAGCTTAATGGATCACACAAGTGATTTTTGAGATTATAGGATCACACATGAGCAGAGCTGATAAGATTTTTTATTTTTTGTGGAATTCTTGTTTTAAAAACTTATATTCTCCATGAAATACATTCATTGGAGTTGAATCTTTCAATGCTATAAAATGATGTAATTGGTTCACACTTGTAACTATTTTAATCTTAGATAAATACTTTCAAAAATACCACAAAAGTATTGAGTTTGTCAGATATGTTCCCATTTGTAGCCAGACTGGGTAATATTGTCATTGACCTAAACATGTTTATCTGTAATGATCTAGGCATTAGTTATTGAGAAAGAAGTTTGGCATGGTTATATTAAGTGTATTATGCTTATATTTTTTATTTTCTAAATACTCCTGCTCAGAAAATAGGTTCTTTTACAGTATGTTTAAACACATATCTCTAATCTGCTTCAAAATAAGCATGAACAAATTTGGAAGTTTGTCCTGATATGCATGTTGTTCAAGTAGTTCTAGAAAAGGAGTCAATGGATCTAAATTTAATCCATGTACCAGTCTAACGTGCACATTACTTTCTTTTGCCCATACTTTCTTTCTCTGTGTCCTCTCTGTCCCCAATTTTTGTATGATTGATTAAATAATAATTATGATGTGTGTGTGTGTGTGACAACTAACAAAAAATTGTAAATTTATTGTTGATTGTTTCCATTTTTCCCTTTCAGAGTATATATGTCATGTATATGTTCGAAGTGATAATCTTGCTGGTGTAGTAATAGCAGATCATGAATATCCACAGAGAGTGGCACACACTCTGTTAAATAAGGTATGAAATATTGTACAAATTCTCTTCCAGCTACCAAATTACAACAGTCACAAATTGATTATATGATAATTCACACCAGCCAGTAATTTTATGTAAAAAATGTTTCAATTATATCAATAACAGCATGCAACCAGTCAGAAACATCTCTTTGGACTTGCTTGCATATTTCAAGAGGTGATTCCCCCACAGTGTCTATCCCCTTAGTACCCAGAGTCATTTAGAGAAGTTATGGCCCCTGAAAGCTCATCCATTCAAATTTCATTTCTGCATCATTACTTTACCAATGATTGTTGTAATTTTATACCAATTTATCTTTTACATTTATGTTGTTGAGAGCATGAATCACTTGGATTTCTTGCATTAGAGGCATTATGGACCCAGAATGCTGTGATGGCTATACTGACTTGATAGTGGATGAGTTCTCTCAAGATTTTAAAGCACATACAAAATTCTTTTATGAAAAATAATTATACTGCTATAACGACCATATTTCACTCTAAAATCTTTCCATACATAATGTATATGTACCAAAAATGTAAAATGGTTAAAATTGCTGTTAAATATAACATACACTTAACTGCTTAACACTCTTCTGCATAGCGCACTGCACTGGATAACACTGCTACATGTGTAACGAAGAGCTAAAAAGCCATACACTCTATGAGGGAAGGGGTTAAAATCCACTTTTGCCTGAAATATCTGTTGCTTTGTGTCCATTTGGATTGAGTTTTGATACCAAATCATCAATTTACAGTTAGTTAATCAATTTTTATTGTTTTACCCTTGAACATAACCACCAGTCACAATTGAATGCAACATATTTCACTGCATGACACATTGGAAATCTAGCCTTCAAAATGGCTCCATGTAGACAAGATGTGATGCAACAGAGAAAGTGGTTTTTAAATGATCAATAAAGTACTGAAATCATATACGGGGAACAAATTGGGGAAAGGAGGATTTTAAACCATGTGAGTTAGTCACCTTGTATTGAAGAAAAGTAGGTCTTGTCAATGTTTTTATTTTTTTACTGATAGAAATGAGTGCATGTGCCTGTTGTTGTTGTTGTTGTTGTTGTGGGGTTTAACGCCATTTTTCAGCACAGGAAAGGCTATACATGGCGGCCAGTATTAATGGTGGAGGAAGAAACCGGGAAATCACCGGAAAGAACCACCGACCCACGAGAAGCTACTGGCAAGCTCTCTCACATATCCACATTCACCGAATCTTAGACTCGAACCCACGCAGATAGAGGTGAGATGGCAGTGATCCGTAACGGACAGCGCTTTAGACCACTCGGCCACTCGGGGCCCCGCATGTGCCTGTTAAGTCTGTATCAGATGAATTCTTGATTTGAAGAATAATAAGGCAAATGACAGTTATAATTCATGACTACTGAAGATTAAAATAACTGGTATTGGGTAAGTATTGTTTTTTATTGATTATCTGCCTCTTGTATATAATTATGGGAATTAATATGGAAAAATTATTGATATATCAATGTATTCAATTAATCCTTTCACCCCAAAGGAAAAGAAAAGTGGGAAAAATCTTGTAAGGACAATGCATATGTATTAAGTATTAATCCAAAGATCAAAAATCTTGAGAGACTGATGCTGAGACTGTTCCTCATCCTCTCCTCCACCTAAAGTATGATGTTTGCAGTGATCAGCTACTATTATTACATCTATGGAAATTGAAGGAAAATTGATTAGATTTTGCAGTCATCTGCCCTCAAGTTACAAATATGTCAAATCAGGAGATGATGTGATTTTTAAATACTAGGCAGATTTTGCCCATTTATCCCTCTTGTGCAGGTCATTCTGGCACATTAGGGGAGTGTCCACCCAGTTTTACGCAGCCCAGTGGACGTGAGTTACCCTGCATGTCCAGGGATCTTACTGATAGATCCATCAGTCTCACCAGGTCAACACATGCCATAACTTGGATTTTAGGGATAGATCTGTTGGTCTAGCCATGCTAACCAGTCTGCCATCCATACTGCTGGCAACCATGCCAACATGCTCGTGGCAAAACAGCCAGTCAGCCATATTTGGTTAAATGGCTTGACATATGTTTGTGGCCTACCTGTAGGGAAGTTACCATGACTTATATAGAGAAGATGGAATTTCTCATCTATACCACCCAGATGGTTTATCTGGAACCAGAACAGGAACACTACTTGAATAAAATGTCTCATTCTCTCTGAGTGAAGGCTGGGAAGCACGATATCACCCATCAAGCTTTATCTTCATGGCTGAAATTATATGCTTGGCATTCTCCGAAGTTACAAGAGATCAGTGTTGCCTCATGAGAATATCAGCTCATAAAATTAGAGTGATCTCTATGAACTCCACTTTTGAAAAGTAATGTTTTGTTCTGGGACGTAATTAAAGCTGTTGGAGTTTTTTATTTCAGAGGTTTAGCTTGTAGAGACAAATTCTGAAGTCTGATGTCTGATGGGTCCTGTGGACATGGACCAGATGACACCAGGCACTGTTAAAACAAACACATCCACTGGGTTTTAATAACAATAATAATGATAATAATGATTTTATTTAATGAGGGTAACTCAATTAGCTAAGAACTAATCTATCTTGAGGCCCTCCTACAAAGGAATTTATTTATTTTAGTCGCATCTCTGAAGCCACTGGATATATTGGGTTTGGAAGAAGGAGATAAGAGTTGGCATTTCTAATCTCAACCAGAAAATTATTCCAATGCAAAGTTCCAGAGTATTGGAAACTTTTTTGTAATAATTCAGGTAGACATGGATCACAGGTGAGGAATATTGTCAGGTAGCCAATACAGGAATAGTGATTTAAATATTCAGGAGTATTATTATTGTATACCTCACACATTAATTTTGCTTTTCTCAAATGGATTCGGTATTTAATAGGTAATATTTTTAACTTACCAACTAAATTTTCTTTGGTTTCTTTCTGGATTGTTATTAGCCCTAATGCTCTTTTTTGAAAATGTGCCAGCTTTGCCCTGTTTTTATCATTTGAATTACCCCACTGTATTACAGTAGTCCAAACAAGGTTGTATGTAACTGTCATAAAATAGTTTTCAGTGCCTTTCAGGGAGAAAATGTCTTATCCTACTGAAAAGCCATAAACTTAAATTGACTTTTTTACTGATATGTTTGATATGTTCAGTTCATACCAATCAAGATATGTCCTTCTTTGCCATGTTGAGATAAGTACTATTTTATTTTTACTAGTATTTACCACTATGACATTGCTGTGCATCAGTTGTCCAGTTTGTTTAGAGCATTTTGTAAAGAAATTTCAAGTTCATGCTTTTTGTTTGACAGTGTTGTGTGATCTGCATAGAGATCTGAAGAAGATATTGAGTCCCATAGTAAAAGTGGTAGGTCATTAATAAATAAAATAAATAGAGATGGATCTAGTCAGGCAGAACATTATTTATATAAACATGTTGTGTTCTCTCACTTAAGTATGAAGTAAACCATCTGACTGTGCTTTCATCACATTTGTAGATTCTCAGTTTTTTCAAAAGGATTTCATGATCACCATGTCAAAAACTTTCCTATAATCTACAAATATAGATCCTGTTATTCTACCTTGGTCAAGGTGCTTGAAGCTATTAATCAGTTAGGGAGATCAAGGCAGTCTCACATGAATGTTTCTGTCTAAAACCTGATTGATTTGGGTATAACAGCAAGTGTTTGGTTTAATATGACATGAATGAGTCATGGACATGTTATTCAATTAATTTTGAGAAGCTTGGTAGTATATAGATTGGTCATTAGTTTATCAACATCATTCTAATGTCTTAGAACCAGGTTTGTGAATAGGAGTTACTTTTGCAATTTTCCATATTTTGCGGACTGATAAGGTTGCAATACTTAAACTGATTAAGAATGTTATGCTATCTACAATAGCAGAGGCAGAAGATTTAATGACTCGTGGACCAATCTGATCAAGTCCTGTAGCTTTCTTAGTATCAAGTTCACAGAGACATTTTTTAACAAAGTTATCTGATACTGGTGTGATAGAGAAACATACCTCCTTAGAGACTTTACTGCTACAGAACTCTATCAGTTCCTTAAAAGTTGTTCTTTATCACTATTTCTTTTAACTTTGTGGTAGTATTGGAGGAAAAATCATTGCAGTAAATTCCTTTGAATGAGGGCCTCAAGGTAGATTAGTTCTTAGCTAATTGAGTTACCCTCTTTAAATAAAATAATAATAATAATAATAATAATAATAATAATAATAATAATAATAATAATAATAATAATACAATAATAATAATAATACAATAATAATAATAATAATACAATAATACAATAATAATAATACAATAATAATAATACAATAATAATAATAATAATAAAATAATAATAATAATAATAATAATAATACAATAATAATAAAAATAATAATAATAATAATAATAATAATAATAATAATAATAATAATAATAATAATAATAATAATAATACAATAATAATAATAATTGCAGGATTCATCAGTTGAATTTTGTCAGTAGGAAATATTCAATAATAATCATTATAACTGGATATATTTAGGTCATAGATCAAATGACCTGTTACATTTCTCCAAGAATACTTATCTGATTATATTACTTAAATCTTCCATGTCAACTGTCTATGTAGGCTTTCTTGTTGGTGTTTCATTCTGATAATAAAAGAGTGGCATCGGGTGATAGCAAGGGAGATGATGGGAAGAAGTTATTGCTCTTTTTCTATATGATCAAGACAGAAAAGAAAAATTTCATCTTTTTAGTCAGGCTGGATATGGCAGGTAACAATATTAACATGATCAGTTAAGTATTCTCCGAGATAAATAATTGACATAAAACTTTGCTTTCTTTTTGTGATGCAACTGTATATGCTAAAGTCACAGACATTATTAATAACTCTCAATCTCCTTTCTTTTGTAGGTTTTAGAAGAGTTTTCAGCCAAATATAACAAATCACAATGGTCATCAGCCAAGCAGGGGTAAGCTGTCTGAAATAGAATTTCTTTCTTTCATTCTTTATGTAGTGAAGAGATTCATTTTGCAGATTGGCATAAAAGAATTTCAATTTCATCCAGCCTGCACTTAGTATATTGCAAGACGTGTGTCACAATAAATGGATGTATAACAAGACATGGGAACAACATTTTCCAGCTTTCAGTGTTTAAATTGTTGTTCAAATTTTTGTATTGAAGTTAAATACAATAGGTCTAATTTGAACTAAGATTCCTGCTTTTCCATATAATCCTATGGGATCACAGTCATGGACCTTAGTGGTATACAGTAAATCACTAAGTTGTTTTTGATCATTACAGTTATATATATATATATATATATATATATATATATATATATATATATATATATATATATATATATATATATATATATATATACATCTCTTTAATTTACTATACAATTTTAGCCACATGTTTTTTCAGTTTCAGGTATCTCTCACCACTCCACTTAGTTTCTCATATTTCATCTCTTCCATTCCTTGTTATCTTCTCTCAGTTTATCTCTGTATGATATTTCACATACCAAAACCTACTTCTCTTACATACTGAATTTGATTGGCTAACCCTTACTAAATGCAAGATACCTCACAGACCAGCTAGTTACTAAATGACCAAAGAATAGAATATGACCAAAAGATTGTCGTTGATTTCCTGACTGCTTTATCTTTTTAACTGAGTTGTTGTGTGTTTTCCAAATCCACCCACTGCCCAGTCACTTGTTGCTAATTTGAAACCTGATAATGGTAATTGTTGATTCTGTTATTTCCATTCATCTATCTGGCATTACACAATGACCTTTAACTATTTCTGATACTAAAATCCACTGGGTCATACTACTGTAGATTGTGCAATTGTAGTGAATGAGGCAAAACAGACTAAATGTTACTAAAATGTTAAGCTTGTTAAAATTTTATGATGAAAAATATTTGCATGACAGAAAAACCAATGGTTAGTTTTGAAGTTTTGCAGAGACACCAAGTCATAGCAAAGATTTTACTAATGCATGAACAGATAGACTAATATAATAATTGCTTTATGATAATATCTTACTGCTGACTATGTTGGAATAAAGCAACCACACATAATTTCATTTGAGTTGACTTGCAACCAGATGTGACTTTTTTAGGTTACAACTATCACCAAAACTTTATAGTTCTGTGTTTTTGCCAGTTGGTAATTTGCTAACATTTTATGTTGTTAATATGCCAAAATTTAAGATTCTCTGATATTTAATGATGCTAAAAGTTGTATAATTTACAGTAGCAGTAAGTTTCATTCCATAGAACCTTTGTATTTATTGTGAATGACTAATTCCTTATTTCAGTGAAGATGATAGTTTGTTACCATGGTAATGTATTTTATTACATAATCAGTACTTTGTTTATAGTGTGTGAAGTTTCATATTTTTGATATTATACATATGAACATATCACATTATTTGATTCTAATTGGTCCAAATAAGCCCAAAAAATGTTCATTGAAAACAAACAATTCTTGAAGGCAGGGTTAAAAAAGTTTTCCCATGATCACAGCCAATCAGTAAAGAGAATACTGCATAGTAATTTCATGGGCATATTCAAACCAATCAGAATCACATAAAATGATATGTTCACATGTATAATGTCAAAAATATGAATCTGCTGCACACACTATAGGCAACATGTACCAACTATGTGATAGACTGGTCTACCTAACTGACAGAACTTGAACCAACCACAGCATATTTACGCAGTAAATATGTGATGCAAGTACGACTCAAAAAGATATTTGTTTACATCTTCTGTACAATCTAATGTTTCATATCAATTACTGCAAATATCCAGTCACAAATACATTACTGTAAATATGTGTATTTCTGCATCCATAATCTTCTTTTCACAAAAATATCGCAACAATGTAATGTTTTTCTGTGATGTGGAATTTTAACGTAAACATTGTCACTGTGTTGTGTTAGCCAACTCAAACTGGTACTGTGCGCTAATATCACACACATTGGACATTTTGTGTTGACAAATGTTTTGTCTTTTGAAAAATGTTGTTTTTTTGGATGGATGCTCATTCTTTAATGTATAGTTATCAAAAATGTTTAATATATTTTTACTATTTCAACTTTTGGACTATTTTTTATGCACAACAAATGAAAGATACAGTGTTTGACAGAATGAACAAAACTATTCATTCTTCTTTCTATTTAAATAATTTCTACTGCAGAAAATAAAACTCTGTGAAAAAAAACTCTCAAATGCATAATGATTCTGTACATACAAAGGCAACTTATCTCCCCAAAAAGTAATTCTAGTCCCTTTCTTTGCCATCTAGTTTGAGCCCTGGTCTTAAAACATAAAATTTAAATTTGGTTAAATTTGGAATTGTAGATATTTCTTTTGTTGAAAAATGGATTATCTAATATTTCGTTCTCTATTTTTAGCACTATTGAGTTTACACAACTAGAAACTCTTTTACAGAAGTATCAGGTAATTTTTTTATTCTTTGGCAAATGTTGTTGAATAATAATCATAAAGGTATTGTCTTGGTAGTAGTATTCATTATCCCATAGCCTATTTCTATTAATAATAATAATAATATTAATAATTCATTATCCCATAGCCTATTTCTATTAATAATAATAATAATATTAATAATTCATTATCCCATAGCCTATTTCTATTAATAATAATAATAATATTAATAATTCATTATCCCATAGCCTATTTCTATTAATAATAATAATAATATTAATAATTCATTATCCCATAGCCTATTTCTATTAATAATAATAATAATATTAATAATTCATTATCCCATAGCCTATTTCTATTAATAATAATAATAATATTAATAATTCATTATCCCATAGCCTATTTCTATTAATAATAATAATAATATTAATAATTCATTATCCCATAGCCTATTTCTATTAATAATAATAATAATATTAATAATTCATTATCCCATAGCCTATTAATATTAATAATAATAATAATATTAATAATTCATTATCCCATAGCCTATTTCTATTAATAATAATAATAATATTAATAATTCATTATCCCATGGCCTATTTCTATTAATAATAATAATAATATTAATAATTCATTATCCCATAGCCTATTTCTATTAATAATAATAATAATATTAATAATTCATTATCCCATAGCCTATTTCTATTAATAATAATAATAATATTAATAATTCATTATCCCATAGCCTATTTCTATTAATAATAATAATAATATTAATAATTCATTATCCCATAGCCTATTTCTATTAATAATAATAATAATATTAATAATTCATTATCCCATAGCCTATTTCTATTAATAATAATAATAATATTAATAATTCATTATCCCATAGCCTATTTCTATTAATAATAATAATAATATTAATAATTCATTATCCCATAGCCTATTTCTATTAATAATAATAATAATATTAATAATTCATTATCCCATGGCCTATTTCTATTAATAATAATAATAATATTAATAATTCATTATCCCATGGCCTATTTCTATTAATAATAATAATAATATTAATAATTCATTATCCCATAGCCTATTTCTATTAATAATAATAATAATATTAATAATTCATTATCCCATAGCCTATTTCTATTAATAATAATAATAATATTAATAATTCATTATCCCATAGCCTATTTCTATTAATAATAATAATAATATTAATAATTCATTATCCCATAGCCTATTAATATTAATAATAATAATAATATTAATAATTCATTATCCCATAGCCTATTAATATTAATAATAATAATAATATTAATAATTCATTATCCCATAGCCTATTTCTATTAATAATAATAATAATATTAATAATTCATTATCCCATAGCCTATTTCTATTAATAATAATAATAATATTAATAATTCATTATCCCATAGCCTATTTCTATTAATAATAATAATAATATTAATAATTCATTATCCCATAGCCTATTTCTATTAATAATAATAATAATATTAATAATTCATTATCCCATAGCCTATTTCTATTAATAATAATAATAATATTAATAATTCATTATCCCATAGCCTATTTCTATTAATAATAATAATAATATTAATAATTCATTATCCCATAGCCTATTTCTATTAATAATAATAATAATATTAATAATTCATTATCCCATAGCCTATTTCTATTAATAATAATAATAATATTAATAATTCATTATCCCATAGCCTATTTCTATTAATAATAATAATAATATTAATAATTCATTATCCCATAGCCTATTTCTATTAATAATAATAATAATATTAATAATTCATTATCCCATGGCCTATTTCTATTAATAATAATAATAATATTAATAATTCATTATCCCATGGCCTATTTCTATTAATAATAATAATAATATTAATAATTCATTATCCCATGGCCTATTTCTATTAATAATAATAATAATATTAATAATTCATTATCCCATAGCCTATTTCTATTAATAATAATAATAATATTAATAATTCATTATCCCATAGCCTATTTCTATTAATAATAATAATAATATTAATAATTCATTATCCCATTGCCTATTTCTATTAATAATAATAATAATATTAATAATTCATTATCCCATTGCCTATTTCTATTAATAATAATAATAATATTAATAATTCATTATCCCATTGCCTATTTCTATTAATAATAATAATAATATTAATAATTCATTATCCCATAGCCTATTTCTATTAATAATAATAATAATAATAATATTAATAATTCATTATCCCATAGCCTATTTCTATTAATAATAATAATATTATTAATTCATTATCCCATAGCCTATTTCTATTAATAATAATAATAATATTAATAATTCATTATCCCATAGCCTATTTCTATTAATAATAATAATAATATTAATTATTCATTATCCCATAGTTTATTTCTATTAATAATAATAATAATATTAATAATTCATTATCCCATAGCCTATTTCTATTAATAATGGAAAATAGACACACATTTCATGTATATAATGTTAAAATGTTCCCACATGTTAAACATATTTTTATCACATTTGTAAAAATGTCAAATACATGTCATTTATGTAACTAATTAACCATATATGTGATGAACATATTTTACCTCATAAATTCTTTAATTAGCTATGTTATGTATTAAAGGAAAACTTTTCCAAACCAGAAAGGATTGGGCCCAAAATGTTTGGCCAGTATGGTGCAGTTGGCACTCTTGAGTGACATGTATTTTCAGCTATCTGTTTATACACCTTTCATATCTTGGACCCTATTTGACCTACTACATTCACAAAATTTTGTATGTGGCTATGACTTATGGATAGTAAGATAATCATATTCAAACTAGGTCATTGTGCATTAATTTTCATGCTCAAGTGACATTTTTTTAAGCTAATTGTTTATTATACTTTTAGTGCCTTGAACCTAATTTCAGTAGTACACATGAAAGTTTTTATGTGGAATCAATTTGGCAATAGCAGTCTAACCATACAAAAGTAGGAGACTGACTTTTCACACATAAGTAACATGTATTTTCAGTTTTCAAATTTTTTCATTCCCAGTGTCCACTGTGTCTTAGGTGATTGTTGACATAATTTTGTACTTGTACGATGTTTGCATTTTGAGCTGTGTGTTTGTTACACACTCTGTTAATTTAACCCTAATGCATCCAAACTAATCTAACTTTGTTTCAACCCTACTTTGATGAAACTTTGCTTGTTAATGCATCTTAATGTTGTTGTAGTAACCTAGTCATTACCTTAAAACACAAAAAGTGGGTAAAATTTTCAAATCCTTTCCAGACCATTCTGTATTAGCTATCAAGGCAGCATATCTCTTTCTGGCAGCATGGCCCACATATGTTCATTACAGAGATTAGTATTTTAATTTCTTTTGTAGTGATTCATTCAGTATGATAAGAGACACTAGAACCTTATTTGTGAGGTTCACTGCATTATAGTTGTCGAGATGCAAAAGGTCGTAATATAATAATATAATAAAGGCCACAGTGAATTTGTATAAATTCTTTTACCAGGTCCACTGCTGAAAAATTAATCTTTTACCTTGCAATATCTGAAAACATATCTGCGTTATAATGATCTTTAAAAATTTGTACAGCTTAGATTGATATTGTGATAAATAACATCATTTTGCAAAAAGAAATTATAAAATAGGATGAAAAAAATCTAATTACTAGTATTTGACAGGAATAACATTGTTGTAATAAAAATTAATAAAACAACTTATATAACCAAAATCCTATGAAATCCTATAAATGCATGACATACTGTATTTTAGTTACATTATCATCCTGTTTCACTGTAGGCACATCGTTAATAATAGTAATATAGTGGTAAGGTATAGAGTATATACTGTCATTCAAGTTAGAACCAACTGCAAACATCGTAGACCCTAATATGCTATAACATAACATGTTGGAAGATCGTGATTTATGTTGTATATTCTCCTAATTATTCATAAAAAAAATGCATAGACGCATATCTTGTGGCCAATTATATATCTGGGAGTGTTCAGTTTGCAGTTATACTCAACTTAAAAGCTAGTATATAAGGTACTATTCATTGTAATTATCCATATTTTAGGACACATATTTTACCAACCCAGCAGCACCAAAATACACTGCATTCTATCAGTTTTTATATGTTGTTATATTGCTTTGGTTCCTTGTAATGCAAAAATAAAATGTTTTGGCAGAAAATGTAAATTTTCTGACAGTAAAGCAGCATATATTTTTTACTTATAGTTTCTTGTTCAGGTGTATTTCATAAAATTTGTTTTTCTTTTCCATTTGCTATTTCAGAATCCCAAAGAAGCTGATGCTATGACTAGAATTCAGAGTGATCTAGATGAAACAAAAATTATTTTGGTAAGTTATTTTGGATGTCAACAGTACTCCAAATATCATGCAAACTTTATTAATCATAGGGCTATATACTTTGAAATACAGTAAAAACTATCTTGAAAAACCACTACTATTAGAGATCACTTGAGAAACCAGGTTTTTAATGCACAGATTTTTAAAAATATATTATTGTGACATGTCATGAGAGACCACTTGTCTTGGGAGACCTTAACTTTTTAGCAGAATGGTTGGTCTTACAAGATGACAGGTTCTACTGTACTAGTGGTCATTTCAAATTGGAAGTAGGTTCCTAGGTGTGAGTGGTCACTTGTCTTTACTGATCATTGCCATCTCACCACTGTCTAAGTTGGTTTGATCTAGGGTTCAACCAGTGTGGGTCTGTGAGAAAACTTGCCTGTACCTTCCCATGAGTCAATGGCTTTTACCAGGATCTTTCCTGGGTTTTCCTCTACCAGTTATACTGGCCACCAGTTATAGACCATCTTGTGCTGAGAAATGTTGTCAAGCCCAGAACAACAACAACAAGAATATGATTTAATTCCCAAGCACTATTAATTCTGTCACAATAGAAAGGACTATATAGAATAAGGGCCATTTTCTGCCTCCATTTTTATGGGGAAAAAAGTTCTTGTTAATATCACAACTCTCTGTCCCAATATATAAATCACCCTATTCTGTATTAAAAATCTATATAAATTTCTGTTTCATACCTAAACACAACCTTAGAACATGGGCTGGTATGGGAAATTGAAGCAAAAATGCTGCATTTGAGTAACTTTAAACTAGAAACAAGATCTAAGCGCATTCTTGCTCAAGCAAGTTATTTACAGTGATTAATTTTTATGAAAATTTTTGGGATCTCATTTTAACTTACACAAGCACGTTTTGCTATCTATGTATCACTGACATTGTTTTCCCTGTTGTACAATAGCTGCTGGTGTATCGCTATGTCTTGAACAATTAGACTTGCATTTTTTGAGTGCACTACATTATTTCCTTCATTATTATATTTTAAAAAATGAAGGAATAACATATTGAGATATTTTAAAAACAATGTGATCCATTGATTTCTCTCTTCATTCTTTCTAAATTGACTTGGGAACACGATTTTTTGAAGATGTGCTGAAGGGGCATTTGGAACTATATGTAAACAAAGACTACGTGGAGTGAATATTAAATGGAATTGTAGTTTTACATTGCCAGCTTTTTGCAAAAGCATGCTGTAAATAATAGAATAAGTACATATATATATTATTTATTTTATACATAAATAACTGTTTTTTCTTCATTTATATCACGTTCCTGTTTGCTACATTCATTTCACTTACTATGATAGTGTAATTCCATACACATAATCTTTAAAATGAATGCTGTCAAATTCCAGATGGAAATAACAGTTATGACCAGTGTATTTTTTCATTAGTTTTTGTTCAATGGGTCTTTCTTAATATAATAACAATATTAATTCTTTAAAATTAAAGCATTAACTGGGCACACAACAAAGTATGGTCTGCATTGGAAGAAATGTGGCATCTGCATAATTTACATAAGCAACAACACAAGCTTCAAATGATAAAGTGTCAGTACGTCAAATTGTCTCACCGAGTTTGAATTCCAGATGTTCTTGTGGGTTTTTTTTCCATTTTAACAACTAATTATCAATATGATATTCATCTAAAATGGAACTATGCAAAAATTACCAATTATGTTTGCACCATAAAATAATGGTATTGGAACTAGTGTTTTGAAGTAGTTTTTCTCCCTTGTTTAGATATTATAACTTTCATACTAGTTTATTTATATTCAGTATTTTCATAATGAATTTTTATCATTTTCTGGTGCACTCATGCACATGAAGAAAAATCAGTTTTAGACTGAGAAACATTTTTAACTTGCTTACTACGTCAGTGATGTTTGTAACAATTACTGAATTTAGAAACCATTTCCAAATAATGGGAACCTTGTCCACAGTCAGGGTGGAAGCCCAGTAACTGAATTAATTTATGATTTTTTAATTGAAACTATTATTTGCAATATTTCTATGCAAAACACAGCAATTATATGAGCCACAATGATTTTCAAATCATTTTAATGTTTCTAAAGTGTAATAATTTTTTGTGGGTATAATATTCTTTGCATCAGATAATGATTGTGGTGAAACCAGTTTTGTGATGTAATTATTATTTCAAAGTACATAATATAATTTTTTATACATGTTTGTTTATGCTAATTTTTTAAAAACTTAATGTTTTATCACATTTTCCTAATCACTTCTTCAAATCAAGAAAAAATGGTTTTGGACTGACATACATTTTTACTTGCATACTAAGTCAATGATTTTTCTAGAAATTATTGAAATTAGAAATGACACATTTTGTTTCCAAACAGTAGGCTACATGTTGCAAAGGTCAGGAAGGAAGCTAAAGTAAGAGAGTTGATTTATGGTTTATTAATTGAAAAACGAAAATGGTATTATTCCTACCACCCAACCTGCAAAAATAAAAATGAACAAAACAAGTTTGTTCAATCTATTTTTCTAAATGCTGCATATTTATTGCAATGGCATATTTTCTATTTTTTATTAAATGATGGTGTCACAACTTTATACACTTACTGATTATAACAACAGAAAGTCATAAGTATCATAACAATTACAGATGAAAATCTTTTATTCAAAGGATGTCATGCTTGAATATAAGTACCATTACTATGGCTACTGTTAAAATACTAATACTAACGTGACCCAATGTGGCCCAGTGGTCTAAAGCACTCTCTGTTACTGATCACTGCCATCTTACCTCTGTCTGCCTGGGTTCAAGTCTAAGATTCGGCAAATATGGATATGTGAGAAAGCTTGCCAGTAGCTTCTCGTGGGTCGGTGGTTCTTTCCACTGATTTCTCGGTTTCTTCCTTCACCAATAATACTGGTTCATGTGCTGAGAAATGGCGTTAAGCCCCACAACAAATACAACAACCAATTTCCTTGGTGTATCATGAATAATGTTGACAACACCGAGTTTGGAACTAGGGTACTATTTTATGATTTCTTAATATTGCACATGGGGATAGCGATTTAAGTGTTTTGTTGTCATTGTAGTTGTTGTAGGATTTAATGCCATTTTTCAGCACAAATAGGCTATACATGGTGGCCAGTATAAATAGTGAAGGAAGAACCTTGAAAAACCCTGGATAGAACCACCAACCCACAAGAAGTTACTGGCAAGCTTTCTCACATACCCACATTGGCCAAATCTGAGACTTAAACCAAGAAGACAGATGTGAGATGGCAGTGATCAGTAATGGTGAGTGCTTTAGACCACTTAGCCACTCAGGGCCTCCAGCTAAGTGTCCAGCTCAGCAGTGTTGAGTCTAGAGTGCTAAGTACAAGCCGACAGTACCTCTTCACTATCCAACTTTTAGTTGTTTTTACTGTTTTCATACCTGGAAAAAAGCACCAAATGCAACTGTGATTTTTTTTCTGTCAGTAATATGTGCACAGATAATTCTTATTTTTTAGTGTTAGTCTCATGAATGACAGGCCTTAATGTTAGTCTCATGAATGACTGACCTCTCCCAAGGTAAGGTTATGATAGCTTAGATGAAGTGAATTTAATGAACTTGATAAAATCTTTGTCAGCTGTTTCTTTATCATAAGGAAATCAGCATGAAATTTTACTGTCATGCAGAAGAAACTCAGTGGTTAGCCTGCCAGACTTGTGATCAGAAGATCCAGGTTTGAATCTTGTTCAGATCAGGTGGTGTTGGCCAATGTGGTGTCCCTGGGTAAGATACTTGACTTAGTTACCTTAACTGTATAAAACCTTTTATTTATTGATTGAAATTAAAAACCAACCAAGCATACAAGCAAAACAAATTTCTTGTGAATCTAATGTTATTATAAGCTGTCTCAAAAAAGTGAAATTTTTATTACAGCATAACACAATAGAAGCTGTACTACAACGAGGGGAGAAGCTGGATGACTTAGTAGATAAATCAGAAATGTTGGGCGTTCAGAGTAAAGCTTTTTATAAAACAGTAAGTACCATAGGTATATGGTTTGTGGTGTTTTGTCTTTAAAAGAACAGGTATGATACAGAAATTATTTTCTGGCAACAAGATTCTATTACTCTTCTTGTTGTGATGGAAGTCATTCCATCCTTAATGTAAATATCCGGACATTAAAATATGATTACTTTTCTCACTATGCAGTTAATGTATGTACTGATGAAAATTATCATTTCTCTAATACATTACCTGATCATATCAACATTAGGAAAACTTCAGTTATCTCCAGAATCCAATCCTTTTGAAAAGATGAAAAATTAATTTGCCATTTATGCATCATAATGGATCAAGGGGAGTAACTATTACAATTTTTTTTCCCCTTGCTCTAGCTAAGTGTTCACACTTATACTGAATATTGACCAGTTTAGGGTAAAAGGGACAGCTCTTATGTATAAATTTAATGCCACAGCAATCACCTTAATATTAAAAATTCATAAAAAATAAAAAAAACAAGTGATATAAAAAAAATCTATATTTTAGGATTGCTATAATAAAGCAAAATGTTAGAATATCATTCACTTGACCTGACAAATTAATGAAAGGTTTACAGCAAAATAAATTTATACACCCCAACTGTATACATGCATTTTTTACATTTGAAGATCATATTTGACACAAGTGTGAATTCAAGCCCTTTCCCGGGGTGATAATTTGAAAAACATTGTGTACTAAATGGTTTAATGCAGATCAAGATAGTTGAAATCAAGTCCATTTTTGAGAAGTTGTAAATACCCTAGAACAACACTGGCCAGAAACATCCAATTCACAAATGTATCAACATCTTTTATCAACTGTTTCAAGCAGATTTATTTTTGTGATTAAGTGTAATTTGTGGTGTTAATATACTGTGTGTATACATCCTTTTTTTGCATTTTGTGTGAATTTATGCTTTATGCCATTGCTATGAACTTGTTCATTTAGTAAAGTCATCTTTATTCACCAGCATATTTATTGAATGGTGTAGTAGACAATGTAATATGTTGATTAATTTGTTTTATAGTTGTTTTCTCCATCTGTTTCACTAGATCAGTACATATTGTTTTTGTATTTTAGTCTTTCCCTTTTTTGATTCGAGTAACTGTCTTCCAAAAGTAAGAAGTACAAACAATTTGGGGTTGATGTTGACAACCATCAGATGTGTCTGTATTAAGGGATCATCTTTAGTCCATATAGTATCTACAATACATATGCCAAAGGTGTGTGGTATAGAATCTTGTGTAAATAACTCTGGGAGAAGAGGTTGCACTCCATACAGTGCCAACTATCCAAATCTTGGGTGGCCTGACACAAGACTGAGCTTCTAGACCCCACTCAGTTTTGGCTAAAGCTGTGACCAGCTTTGCTTTTCTAGGTCCCACACCAGGCCTTATGGTATGCTGTTGTTTGAAACGAGGATGAGCACAACCCATCTGATGAGGAATGTGAAAACACCAGTTGCCACTGCACTCTGATCCAGTGCTGAAATAGAGGAAGATTATAGTCAAGGAGTCATTTGAGCAAATTTTCTGGATCTCGTCACCTTCAAAGTATCTTCACCTACCTGCAGTGAATTGGACATACAAGGAAATTTTTCATTTGATGCTGTGAGGAAGCTGGGTGTAATTGTTTAGAAGATGTAAGAAATTACTTGGATTCTTTTAAACAAAATATATCACAACAGTAATGCCAAACCTTGTCTAAGTGAATGAGCTGTTAGCAATGTTCTCAATACATTGGTATTGGTTCTACTTGGACATGGACATGTACCACTTGGATGTGCAATGTCTGGATAAAATTTACAACTACTGTCTTCATGTCAGCCCTTCCATTTTATAAGATTGATAGATGTTTACGCTGCATTGAACTGATGAGGAACATTGTGGTGACTCGGTGTCATTGAGCATCAGCTATTTGACTGATCCCGCAGGGTACATGTTGTTTAGTCTGATAAAGGATGAAGTGGATTAAAGACAAATGAGCATTAATACTTGCATTTTCTTAGAAAACAAATAATTTTCCTGTTGATTTCATGCTGGTACGTAATATTGTTTATGTTTGCAAGGCCTGCTGGTAAGTGGCTACCTGGTTCTACCACTCGACTCAGATTATATACCCAAGCATAAATAACCAAATATCCAAAATGGGGTGGGAAGTGTCAGGGTAAACTAAGATTACAGAAAGATGAGTTCTGGCAGTACACATATTTGGTTGGTTAACATTTTTGAGATGAGGGATTTTGTATTGATGCACATGGTTTACAGTAGATCTTATTGTTGAAGGATCATTGATAATACAAGAGAATCCTGTAATCTGTTTTGAGAACATTGTTTTCATTTTTTAGTGTCATATTCCCTTTGAGGTTTTTTTTTTACTTTGTTGTACTAGGGTTTTTTGTCTCGGGTGGCTTCGAGGCATCCAGCTACCACCACATATTGACCTGAGACCTGTTTACCCCCATCAATTCTCCTTATTTTGTATGGACGAAGCCCAAACAATACTAAAAATTCTTTAGGCAAGACTACATTAAATTGCAGAATCAGCAAAAATTACCTACATGTGTTAATGATTCATTCCACTGAAAAAAATTTCTTTTTGTTAAAGAAATATATTTGATCCATGTCAAAGAAGTGCTTATTCAGTGGTTCCCATGAAAACTGGTAAACTGTCTGCAGGCATTGAATGGAGCAAGCTGTAGTTTTATTTCAAAAATGGTGGACCAGTGTTGTTTGAAAAGAAAATTGGAAGAAGTCAAAATGTAAAGTGATGACCACAAGATTTTTACTGATATATGCCTGTCTATAAAATAATCTAGCAAAGGATTTCACTTTGGTGTGTACAAATCAAATTTGTCAAACATGGTGGTAGAAGTGATGTAAAAAGGCATGTTGAGTGCAAATCCCACAAAAAATAAGCAACAAATTTGTCTTATTCAGTAAAGCATTAATGTCAGACATTGAGGAATTGCATATTATCCATGCAGAAGTGATAAGTGAGTTTTTGGCACAGTTAAAATTCCTTTTGAAAAGAGCTGATTCATTAACCTGGAATTTAAAGAAAATGTTTTTGGACAACAAGAATGCAGGAGGTATGAAATGCTTCAGAAACAAAGCTATAGCTATGGTAGTTGATCAAGCTGATATCTTCAAGACAAATGTAGCAGAAAGAATGACATAATGGCCTTTTATTGTTTCTGATGATGTCTCAAGCAAACAGTATCCTCTGATTGTGCATTCTGCAAATCCAATTTATGAATGAGCAGCTGTTGGGAAAAACATGATTGGATCGATAGACAGTACAATGTGGAAACCTTGCAAAGACTTAAAGGGGCTTATTACAATTGTAACATTGACCTGTAAGCCTAATGATAATTAATTATTATCTTACACATACAAATTTTCCATAACATTTGATGACCGACCGCTCCAGTGGCTTAATGGTTAGAGTGTCCGCATTGGATGCAGGAGGTCATGGGTTCGAACCCTGGCTGAGTCATACCAAAGACTTTAAAAATGTTACTAACAGCTGCCTCACTTAATGCTCAGAATTAAGAGGTTAGTGTTAGGACTGGCCAGCCTGGTGTTAGAATAATGTGACTAGGTGGGGCATCAATCTACATATCTGCAGCATGATGCCCCAGTGCTAGACATCACTATAAACTGTCACACTGCAGACATTGTAGTGATATGACTGAAAAATTTTTAAATCTACATTAAAAATCTAAATCACACACATTCACACAGACATTTGATGACCATCCAAAACATACAGAGATTAGTAGTTTTTAGATACAAATAGAAAGTGATAATAGTTTAGGAAAAGATGTTTCTTTCTTTG
Source organism: Potamilus streckersoni (assembly GCA_016746295.1). Lineage (NCBI taxonomy): Eukaryota > Metazoa > Mollusca > Bivalvia > Unionida > Unionidae > Potamilus > Potamilus streckersoni. The sequence goes on along the minus strand of JAEAOA010000900.1, from coordinate 1,962,515 downwards.
TAAAAGAAACAGATAATAATGTATTTTATCATTAAAGATATTAAATGTATATCTGGATGAAGTTTTTGTTATTGTTGAACTGTTGGCTAAGCTTACCTTGATAGATGAGGATGTCATCAACATTCATGCCCAGGTTTCAAACCATGATGTGGATAAAACATAGAGAGCAAGAAATAGTAATATTGAAAAAGCTATTTCAGCAACAACTATGGTGTGGAAAATCTCATTCATGCTATTTATGGAACCAAGAAACTACTTAACAGAAGAGTAAAATATTCCAAAAATTTACTTAACAGAAGAGTAAAATATTCCAAAATTCCTTTGGCAAGAAGTAGGTAAATTTTATTTCATCTAGCCATAACGTAATGTAACCCAAAGTATGACCCTCCATCCAGTATTCATCATATTAGTGCTATATTGAACTTCTCAAAAACTACCAGGCCCATTCAGTCTAAATTGGCACAAAGCATTCTGGGTATTACAGATTTGTGTGAATGATGCCAATTTACTATCAGATATGACTGCCATTACTTAAATTTGAAAAACCTGTAAGATCTTCTCAAAATATTGCTGAACATCATTTGATCATATTTGACAGAAAACATCATGGACTGAATACCTTTCAAAGTTTTATAACTGATTCCAGTTCCTAATCAAATATGGCCATCATTGCTAGAAATAGAAAAGCCTTTATGCTGGTTTTTCTCCAAAGCTTTTTCTCCAAGATGCTGCAGTGATCAGTAATGGTGAGTGCTTTAGACCACTCAGCCACTCAGGGCCTCCAGCTAAGTGTCTGCTTTCCTTGCATGTTTCTTAGAAAATGTGATTTTTGTGAGCTTTACCCTGAAATTGTGTCCAAGACACCCACCTTTTATTCATGATTATGTCATACATGACCACTTCAGAAAATCTCAAAGCTCTTTGGTTGAACAAACTACATTCTCCATTCATTAGCATTTACATGCATGCAGTTTGTACTTCATCTAGTAGCTTCATCAGCTGCTATTTTCTGGATAAATTCAGAGCAATAATATTAAAATCTTTCTTCTTTTTCAGGCCAAGAAAACAAATCAGTGTTGTGTAATACTCTAAAATGAAGTTAGAGTCAGTGGTACTTGGGATAAAGTGTGTGGAGACAAACAAGACATGGGATAACATCACATTAACATGCTGTTAACAACTTTTATCTGTACTAATTTGACCATGATATATTTTTAGTTTTATGTATTGACCTATTTGTATACAGTCTCGACTTGTTAATCTGTCTCAAATAATTTAGTTTAAAACATCAAATAATCCAAACTGACAGCTTAATGGAGCTGATGTTTATCTTTTTTAATGACTCAAAACTTAGACCCATAAAAAATAATTTCCAGCAAAACATTTAAGCTTTGGCCCAAATTTGACTTTAATTTTTGTTTCTAGAGTCAGCCAATTAATAATTGTGTTGGCTATGTCAATAAAACAAAATCAAAACATTTGCAGTCTGTATTTCATCTTTAAATAAATGCTGTTATTTCCAACTTGGAAGTTCAAGTTTTAGTGTTTGGAACCACCATTCATAATCATCTCACAGTGTATATATTGCTTTCTTCATTTGAATTTTGTTTGTATTAGTCCCATGTATGACAAGCTGTGAAGTGTACAGACTAAACAGTTGGCCATTTAGGGCTTGGGTTATAGTGAATATTAATAATGCTATGATTATCATGGTCTGGAGCCCCATCTTTTTCTTTCTCACTCACACTGGAATGTGAAAGAAGAAACAGTTTTCAGTGATAAATATATAACACTAATATCATTTGCCCAAACAGAGAAGCACTAAATCGACTCAACTGATCAGAATCTGATTTTAAAAAAATTTTAATAGTTTTCTAAACTGTCAGTTTTGTTTCTTGGATTGATAAGTTGTGTCAGACTGCAAATAGTACATATCCAGATCTGCCATAGCATAATGCACTTGCATGTCAGGGTCTGTCTTTTATGTGTTACTGATCACTTCGGACAAACTGACCCAGATCTTCTGTCGCATTATGCAATGGCTGATATGAGTCTATGCATTTGGCATTTGGACTCATTTGTGAGTACATATGGTATCTATTGAGATAATGAGCTCAATACCTTATATGTTTATTGACTGTACTACAATTAAGATTTTATCCAGCATGTGACCTATCAAAACTAAACAATCACTGTGAATATGGCATGTATATGACAGATCCAAATACTATAGGACATTAAATTAATTTTATGTTAGGAATTAAAGTTGATGCCTACTAGTTTTTAATTGTAAAAATTTTAACCTTTTACAGTACTTGATACATGTACAGATTTCCTTTTTACCATTTACATCAGTGTCAATTTGAACAAAAATAACTATATATAATTATAAAAAGGCAAATCCTGACAGTCTTCTAAAGGTAATCAACATCATTATAGTGTTCAGTTTTAAAATTCCAGTTGCTGTATTATGTTCATTTACCATTTTCTTTGTGCAGATTTTAACTTGTATTATTTTGGGTGTCCAAATAATGTAGTAGCAGTAAGGGTATCCAAATATTAGTAAGTAAATTGTAAATTGTTCAATTTAAGAGCATAACACATAGTTTGTATACTTCCTTGAATACCTTGAAAGTATGTGATTATGACCTTTTACATTTAATAAATTGAAAATAGTATTCTGCTCCCTCCTAAATTATTTTGGACCTTTTTTTGTCTTCGGGTTCTTAGAATACTGACATGATCAATCACCAATATTTTTTTTATAACATCTTTGGATCATTTGGTTAGTCAGTTGATTTCCATAAACTGTATTTAGAAAAACTAGCTGTACAACATTCTTTTTTATGGTGTATTTTAGGTCCAGAAAATGTATTTGTGAGGCCCTGAAAAGTCCTTAAATTTTATGTCAGTGGAGCATACAAACCCTGATCACATTTAAGCCCAAGTTAGATGTTCAGATTAAAGAAATTAGACTGCATTATTGTTATATTATTTAATGTGAAGAGTGCTTATCAGTCTTACCTAATTAGTTCGAAACTTTATAACAGATATGTGGGTTACCATACATATTTGCTTATAAGTCAAGTCCAAATGCAAACTGCACAGACCCAGATCTGCTGTGGCTTAATGTCCTGGCATCTCTGGGTCTGTGCAGTTTATTAGGAGTAATTAATAGAACCAACAACTTAGACCCTGATTTGTATTCTCATTGGGCTATGGCAGATCAGGATGTTTGCAATTTGCCTCGACTTATAAGTGAATATATACATCGTATTGGCAAGCATGTGTATGCAGATTGAGACACCAGTTTCCATGAACACTTATCTAATCTATCAATTCATTGTAAAAAGCTCAAAAAGCTCAAGAACAAAACAAGAATAATTTACTTTTCATAAAAATTTTAACATTTAAAACTTATTCTGTTGCTATGATCTGATTTTTAAAAGTTTCATTATAATTTCTGATTGATCACTTTGTAATCTGAATAATATTAAATTACAATTTTTTTTTGTCATAAATATAGGTCATTCTGTTTTGCAAGTAGAGAGTAAGCCACAAGGGGTCCTCTCATAGATTTGTGCCATAAAGGCTCATAATGTTAATCACCATAAATATAGCCCTACCACACACGCCCAGCTTGAAAACTCACCAAAAATGCCAAAATGTTTTAGCTTACTTCATCAATAAAAAAAAAATACTAAGAAGAAATTTACCAACCCTGCAAACTTCCATGAAATATTTTTTATTGTAAACAAACTTGTTTTTAATTCATTTGTAGTTTCAAGACCTCACACATTTCTTTAATCAGGATATATATATATATATATATATATATATATATATATATATATATATATATATATATATATATATATATATACACTCACACATGGAAATTATATTACCCTTTATATCATTAGAAGTTAATTTTGAACTGACATTGCTTGTAAGAAAGGTATTTGACACAGAATCTTTAAATGTTGCATGAAATAGTAATTAAATATGAAAATGAAAACTTATCTCATTTTAGAAATTATTTTACATATAGAAATATATTTTTAGTGGTATGCCACTGTCTAAATAGAATGCAAAACCTAAGATGAAACTTCACTCACTCAGCAGAATTGAAAAGAAAATCTTTACTTTTAAGTTAGTTAAAATACAGCTTAGTTATCAAGCTTCTCACATAAATCAAAACCAAATGAAAACCAAAGCTAGAGTTTATGAATGAGTAGTGTTAATAATAAGATTAATAATTGGTCCAAACTGTCAGTGGTTTGTGTAGATAAGTTGAAACATTGTTTGTACGAAAAATAAAACTATGAGTACTAAATCATGCAAGTTACAAAAATGTGTTCTTAGAATGAGTTATTTGAATTAAGACCACAAGAATAACTTTGTTCTGTTTCCATCTAAGAGAAGTATTATGTTTTCTATTGGACATTTTTCATACAGTAAAATGTTCACTTAGTTTATTCATTTCATAAGTATAATTGTATTGAGGCTTTAACCATCAAGCATAATCTTCACAGATAAGAAATTCATTCCACATTTTTGCACATTATACCTGATGTTCAATATAATATAGCAATAACATTACATCAGTATTTAATGGGAGATAACTACACACTGCAAAAGATGGGCATTTACGCTAATAAGATCTTGTAGTTACTTGGTAGGTGGCACCAATTTTCTTAGATAATTGTTTTATCTAGTCATTATTTCATGATATTAAGAATTTTAAATTAATTTTGCATTGTATATGTTTTTCTTTTGAGTCATCTGTGAAAGAAAGAAAACAAAATTTGTATATTTATAATATATATAATTATGACAATGTTATTTAAATCAAACATAAGCCTTCAATATGTATATTAGAAACAAATGCTCTCCATACATGTGTAGGTTTTGCTAAATTTATCTATCTCTAGCTTTCAGTATTGTCCTTTGAATGATAATACTAGATAGTTTTGCTAAATCAGTAGGAAAAGATCAGTGGCATACTAAGTTTTTCAGAGTTACTTCAATACAACCTGCATGCAAAATTTATAGAAAATTGCAGTTGTAGATCTGAATAGTGTAGTTTGCAGATATATAGTCTGTTTCTGTAAAATGAGTGCTTATGCACAGCTAAAAATTACATTTACTGAATTTGTACAGATAAATCCATAAAGTTATCATAAGGCGTTTGACAGGGGGTCTGTTTTGCCCTGCATACTTTAACACGTTACTGATTTCATTTTCCATTGGGTTTTTTTTTTTTCCCTTTTTGTGTTGCATGACATTATGATGTGGTTTCTAGATGGAAATTTGTAGAAAATGTGGTGTTTCAGCTGGGGGCAAGTTAAAATTCTGTTGATTTTAGATCAGAAGGTCAAGGTCATGAAATAAAAAACAAATAGTTTCCACATAGATAAATATCTCAACATTACTTACCTGTGAAATGTTTGCACATAGGATAAGGAAGACACATTGATTTTGGGTTCAAAAGATTGAAGGTTAAGGTCACTAGCAGCAATAACATAAGGTAAAAATCTAAAAATGAGTTATCAGTTACAAGTTATGTAATATTTTAGATTTATAACATTTTAATGGCACAAAAAATATTCCTAATCCTACGGAATAGAAAAATTGTGTTTGTAGGATAACATTGGCTAAAAAGAGAATATCGCAAGATGTGAGTTATGATACAGCTATTGCTGTTCAAATGATACATCATAAAATAAAAAGGGATTTAAGTTCGATATGAAACAAGTTTGTAATAGGCTTCTTATTGCAATAATTAAATCATAAAGTAATGAGACATTGCTTTATTTTTATCATGCTATTTGATTTCTATAAATTGACATAAATATAAATGTATGTTGAATACTGTTTAAAGATGTCTTATACTGTCTAGCCCCACTTATAAATTGGGTCCAGCTGCAAACTGCAATAACCAGCAGCTCTAGAGCTGTGTAGTTTGTTAGGAGTAAGAGTAGAACAAACTTTGACTCTGATCTGCCAGCAGTTGTTTGCAATTGAATCTGACTTATAAGTGAGTATATACAGCACATGATTTTGTGCAATTCACCACAACATGCATGTGTACATCTAACATTATTCTAGTGTTTTATAAATGTGAATGGCTGTTTCATAAAACTTTTAGGTAATATTTGTTTTCAAAATTTTGTGTCAATGAGGAGACAGTGGGTCTGAGTTGCAAAGTAATATGTTCTAAGTATTTTACACAAGCGGTAAAATTTACCATCTAGACTTTCTTTTAAGATATAAAACTGCAAACTGAACAAACTCTGATCTGCTGTTGTATCATGTGCCAGCAATTCTTGGGCTGTGTAGTTTTTTTTAGGAGTAATTAGTCAACAAAAGACATAAACCTGGATCTGCTGGTACATTATGCTACAGCAAATTATTAGGATCTTTGTTGTTTGCAGCTTGACTTATAAGCAAGTACAGATGGTACTTATTTTACCACAATGATTTTAACTTAATTTTTTTTTTCTTATGTTTTAAGCTATCCAATCAAAGGCATACTTCTCTCAGTTTACTCAGTATTTAATACTTTCTATGTCTGACTATAACACTACTAGGCATATTGTGTTATATCTTGCATTTTAATTAGTTTTCACTCACTGTGGTGGAGTGGCTATATTCCATTAATGCTGTATAAACTTACTTATTAAGTCAGGTCCATTGCATAATGTGCTAGCAAATTGGGGTCTATTTTGTTTGTTCAACTGATTAGTTGTTATAACTTGCATGTACCCATATCTGCTGATGCACTAGGTGAGAGCAGATCTGGTTCTATGCAATTTACAGTTGGATCTAACTTGTAAGTAGGTATGTATGGTACATTTGTTGTTCAGTTTGAATACCCACTTTAAAGTCTTGGAGACACAATTAGATAAGTTATTATCATGAAATATTTTCAGTGGTCTATATGTACAAAAATTAACAGTCAGGGTAGTCAAAGTTCTTTTGACTCAATATTTCTGTAATGTGATGTAAATAATCCAATTATTATATGATCACCATAGGGCACAGCATATTATAGTATGATGTCTGTCCATTTGTTTCTGTGCATTTAGTCAGGCTCCCTACCATCTACAATAACAAAAATTTGTATATGGCTTGTGCTTAGGTTAAGGAAGAAGCTTATTTATTTCAAGGTCAAAAGGTAAGAGGTCAAGTTCATTGTGACTGAAAGTAGAAAAATGGTGTCTGTACAATAACATCACATACCTGGATCAAACTTTGTGGATGGGTTGCACTTATAATAAGGGAGAAGAATGATGATTTTGGGCTAATAAAAATATGTCAAGGTCACTGATTGAAAGAAAGTAGTTTCTGGGCAAAACTTTCAGTTCTTAACCAAGTGTCTTTTCCAATGTTTGTGGGTAAATTATGGGGGAAAAATGATTTAGGGGTCTAAAGGTCAAAGTTCAAGGTCAGTGTGGTTAAGAGAAACTTGGATTTTGCAGAAATATTATTTGTTCTAGAGTAATTTTCTTGACCAAACTTTGTGAATGGCTTGCACTTAGAGTAGTAAAGAAACCAACTGCATTTGATGGTCAGAGGTCATGTTAAGTCTGAAAAAAAAAAATAGTGGTTTTTGCAAAGTGGCACCTTAAGTGTTTTTCAAGTCAGCACATTTTTACCTAAGATGGTCATTGAGACTCACTTGTCAATAATTGCATCAGCTACTGCCTGTGTAGAGAACTGTTATGCACAGGGCAGGCGTATAATGTGATGTTCATATGAAAGTATTCATTTTTTTAAAAATTATTTAACCTGCATGCATCAATAATTAAGAGGAATCGCTAATTTGTAATATTGTATGTATGGCTAAATGTATTGTAAAATGATGTTAATTGTGAAAAAGTCAATAAAACGTATTCAGCAGGTGTTCATAATCCTCTTTATATGACATATTTACTACTACTAATTTCTAAAAATTGCATTGGATGCTTCAGGTGATGTAGAGGCAGAGTGTTTTTAAAAATTGTCATCTGTCCTTGTGTCGGGTTGTTTTGCAGTCAAGTCAGTTTTCAGGCATTGTGGAGAAATATTTTTGTTTATCGAACATATTTTTACTCTTGTCAATGAAAGTTGCTGATGAAAGATCATCATTGCATCATTAGGCAGTAACTCAATGATATTTTGCAAAATACTGTACCTACTCATATGCACACAGATCTGCCATCCAATAATCCAGCTGCATATCAGAGTTTGTTCTTTTACTGTAATGCCATGGATAAGATTTATAATGTAGGTTGTGCTCTGCGAGTGCATTTTAATGGAAGTTCTGGATGACTGCTCATTATGATAGGAGTACTAAATTTACTCCAGGAGTGCATTATCATGACTCGGCTATTGTCTTATGATGGCAACTCTGACTTTACTCTTGTTTGTGCTCTGAGTCTCCTCTTCTGAAAGAATTTACTAAATTTACTCATGACTCGGCTATTGTCTTATGATGGCAACTCTGACTTTACTCTTGTTTGTGCTCTGAGTCTCCTCTTCTGAGTGAATTTACTAAATTTACTCATGACTCAGCTATTGTCTTATGATGGCAACTCTGACTCTTGTTTGTGCTCTGAGTCTCCTCTTCTGAGTGAATTTACTAAATTTACTCATGGCTCAGCTATTGTCTTATGATGGCAACTCTGACTTTACTCTTGTTTGTGCTCTGAGTCTCCTCTTCTGAGTGAATTTACTAAATTTACTCATGACTCAGCTATTGTCTTATGATGGCAACTCTGACTTGTTTGTGCTCTGAGACTCCTCTTCTGAGTGAATTTACTAAATTTACTCATGGCTCAGCTATTGTCTTATGATGGCAACTCTGACTTTACTCTTGTTTGTGCATTATGGTGGGAGCTCTGTGTCTCCTCTTCTAAGTGATAGTGGGGCACTTTTGCAACAATTTGAAATCTGGTCTGTCCTTATCCATCAGAATTTCTGGTTGACACAAAGATAACCATGTATTTGGCTGCACAAACATCACAACTACTAACCAGAATGCAAAGCTAATCTGTTTTAATCTGCTATGACTGTACTCTGTTCTAAATTTCCCACCATTGAATGATATAATGTTTGCTGGATTAAAGCATACATGCCAACCATTATGCTTTTGGTGTAATCATTTAGATTTTTTTCCACTAATTTACGCCTTATGTTTTAATGTATTTGGAGTATGCATTTTCAGTATATCCCCCTCCAAAAAAGTATTAATTTGTTTTCTCATTTTTATTAACATCCCACTAATTGCACAGAACGTATAATGTGAGGTACAGAACCATTCTGTAGGAATTTGGCAGTCAAATTTTCCTATTTATTCTAGTTGATGCGTATGTTACAGTAAAAATGTTAAACAAATGATTTCACAAATGGATTAGGAAGAAAAAAATGGAAAAAGCAACTCGGAGATGATTAATTGCATAATACAATACAGTGCCATTCTAGGGTAGTTTCATGTCCATTGCAGGCTTTGTGGAAAGGATTTTAATATTGGTCATGGTGTAAAACAGACGCCTTGAATTAGATTGTTTTACTAACTCCAATACTTAGGTATCTTCTTTTTTTTCAGCAGAACTAAATTGTGGAAACCAATTTTATAAATGCAGGGGCATTATTTAGTGAGCTCTTAATAGAACACTGACTACAACTAGTGGTAGAATACAACTTTGGTCCTTTGTTCAAATGAATGCTTCCTGATGCCAAAATATATGTTTTTTGTACATATATGCTTTGAATGTTATTATGTTATGTGGATTACTCTTTTTTCTGCTCAGATTACTCCTTTTGTCCACTTAAATTATGCTTTTTCCTTGCCAGAAGTTGGCATGTATGTTAAAGCCTTACGAATTCCACAACTCACTTTGAATGTCCCATAATGCCCTAGACCAGAATAGAGTCACATCCAGCATCTTGTCCTTTGAATCATGCTATCCAACATGAAGAAAGATATAAAGAAAAAAACTCAATGAAAAGAGGCATAATTCTTTAAAGGGTTTCTATCCATGACTCAAGTTCATGGAAAGAACGATATGAATAAAGTATTGGTCAATTGTAACAAACTGGCAATGATGCCAAAGCACTGGTAAAATAGCATCCATTTTCACTATTTTTATTGATGGGCATCATGGTTAATATATTTTGATTCACTAGTGTGATGTTCGTAAATCATGTTCTTGGAGTTAGATGTATCAACAAATTTTTTTTGCTGTTTTATTATTTCTGACCTTGCTGACTTGCAAAGAATCGACATACAATGATAAATGTTGGCATGAATGAATTGCATTTAATATTGGAATTAAACAGCTGTTGGACTGATATGTGGTTGATTCAGAAAGAGATGCAAAGAAAATTTTCTATGATTGACCTATTTGGGGATTTGGACAAAAGACCAGATACACCTTTCAAATGTGTACATTCAAAAATACTCTTGACAACTTGAGTTATTCAGAACAACAAACATGGTGTATCACCATTTTCTGTCATCTTTGTTTTCATCGCTACTGCTTGAGGTACAACTGCACAGTTAAGTAATTTGTGCAGGATGAGATTTTCAACAAATCTATTCATGACATTTGACCTATGAAATCATGTTATTTAACAAAGAATCTGAGAATGCTTATGTTGGCATAAATTTAGGCATTCAGTCTATACCAGATATTGAGGGTACTATCTTGGTATGATTAAATGCAAAACTATGTGCTAAGAGAGAACGCCAGGAGTTAGATAGCACAAACATGCACCAAAATTTTGAGATAATTTTAAGAAAGTTAAGCTCAGAGATTTTCTTGAAATTTCATCCAGAGAATGGCAAATTACAGTATATTAATCTCCATATAAGTGGGGGAAAATATATGTGTCAAAATAGTAACTGGGCAAATATCTAGAATTTTGGTTATAATCGAAGCATATTAAAGTTCACAAGCTGGATTTAAATGAGAGATTGTTTGAGATGAACAAAAAAATTTCATTTTTGGAAGTTTTCACAGTGGAAAGTAAATGTTTGTGAAAACTGGAGTGTAACTACAGAAGTGGACTAGGTGACATCAATTTTTGCTGCGTGTTAGTAAATTAAAGCTTGGTTTCATTTTTTAAAAGTGATGCAAGCTGCTCTCAGCCCAAGAATGAGAAGAATGGGGTGAGAAGAACTATGAGAACATTGCTTGTCAAGAAAGCTCCTAGTCTTTGAAAAGATTTAATGCTATGATTTAATTGAAGAATTTGATTTCTCATCAAGGTACAATGGTCAATCTTGATAACTGAATTCAAAAGTTATAAGCCAAACAAAATCCCAAATTTTTATGTGGTGATCCATCCACCACTGAATTTCCCAAAAAAGCTACTCAATGACAGGTCCAGTAATGAAGAAAAAAAATAGCTGAGAACAAAAACAACAAATACTGGATAATCGGAGTTCACAGTAATTAGAGATATAACATGGCTACTTAAATAACTTGAGAGAAAATTCTGGGTATGAAAGCGATTCTGAATGGCAGATGCTTGAATTCTGAAAGACTTCTTAGATCAAGAAAAACCAGAGCGAATTCTAATGAGGAACTTTTGGAATATGCAAGTAAGCATCAGGAAAGGGACAAAGCAATATGATGGATGCATTACATTCAAGAGTGCGGAGGTGATCTCCACCTTGAAAGATTTGCTGAGAAGAAAATGGTTTGGATGGGAGGGACATTATGAGATGAAAACTTTTGCTTTTCTTGATGATTAGCAATACATGTATTCAGGAGTGTAATGTGGGACATTGATTATTGTGAATCCTCATGACTGACCTTTTCTGACCTCTTGCTTTAACTTCAGCAAATTAGATTGGTGAAAAAATATGGGGATCCTTGACAGAGGGTGTTGTTTCCCAAACTGTAGTTGGTAACCCTTGCTCACAATTTAAAGGACCCACCAAATATTGCTGGTGATGCTTTCTGGCAAACACTAATTTTACAAACAATAATCATTATCAGAATAATACGATCCAAGAAATCAATGTCCTTGTTAGCAAACCAAAGAAGGCAAAATTCATCGTGCACCAAAGCAAAGGGAAATCAGCATTGCTAACACTTGTAATGACGTCCATTTGCATCCTAAATCCTTCCTAATAAAAAACATCATGCCATGCAGGGTCAGTTGTATTGATTGTGGACAATACATTTATTTCCCACTCAACATTCATGAATGTTTTGATTCTATTCCTCATATTATTTGTATATTGAGACATTTGTTTCTTTTTCTGACACAAATTTTATGCCACTTTTGCAACAATCAGAATCCAAATTGATCAACTAGTCAACACATATGTAGAAAATGATAGATAAAGGATATTTCTTAATTATTTAGTCAAAAGGTTAACTTAGTCATATTGTACAAAACCCCCTTTCTTTCATTCTTGATTTGCACTGAACCAGCAACCATGATTCTAAAGTACCAGTTACAAATGATGTGTGATTAGTATGCCTTAGTCACCTGGTGCCTTTATTATGGTCTTTTTTACTGATTATGAATGATGTGTGATTATCACCCTGTTATTACCCAGTGCCTTTGTTGTCACACCTTTCTTATTTAAGTCTCTGTCATTGTATAGTCTTCAGCATGTTTGCTGATGAAAAATGAGCTCATTTTTTCAGGTTGACTAGGCAAATCAATCAATACTGCTGTAACCAAATAAAAAAAAGTACAACAGAACCAAGCCTTGGAGTACAATAATGAAGAATCTGGCATGAAAACTCAAGTTAGAAACACTTAGGCAACATTTCAAATACCACCAATTTCTCCAAAAACAGCTGTCATGGATGTCTTTCAATATAATTTAGGCACCTGACTGATTAATAGTTCTTTCAACCTGAGCATATGTCAGAAGTAGATGTGATGTGTCATTTTGAATGTCACATGGGTATCTTTTAAGACCAACTCCAATTAGTGAGGCATATTGCAGTGAAAATCCCATGCTGATACCACCATATCCTAAACAGGAATATAGATAACAAAATTTAAAAGGGCCACCTGATTAATGCGCTTATAACCATTTTCATTTAGGACCAACAAGCATTACCAGATTTTGGCATAAGCTAAACAAGCTACAGCTTAGGGCCTCAAAGTCTGAACTCTGTCTGAAGGGACCCCTCAAATTTATTTTATACCAAATATTGCCTCTATGGCTTCCTATAGCTTATAGCCTTGCTTTGTCTAAATCTGGCACTGCCAACAAGTCATAAAAAGTATTTTAATGAAAATTCAATGTTGATATGAAACAAGTAAAATGTTTTATTTTAATAAACATGTATGAACTACATTCTACAGTTTGAACAAGTTATAACAAAATGGCAAGATTTTTCATACTTGAAATAAACTTGAATTAGGCATGGTCCACATTACATTAATGCTGAAGTTGTGAAACATGTGCACCACACCCCATGTGAGTGATGGCAATGATCACCATGGCATTTTGCTGTATGATCGTTGTCTGTGCATTTTTCAAACAACTCTACTTAAAAAGAGTGCTTGGTGTGTGTGTGTGTGTTTGTATATATATATATATATATATATATATATATATATATATATATATATATATATATATATATATATATATATATATATATATATATATATATATATATATATATATACTGGAGTTCCGAAACCAGGATGGAAAAGGAATCCTTAGAACACTGAAACCAAGCGGTGTAAACCAAGAAGACTAGAAAAAGAAAACTATGCACTCGTAGAATTAAACTTTTTCTAAATCTTCTTAGTATCCTTTAATTATTACTATAAGAATATCTGGTATAGAATCAAATATCCTGGATATAATCTGCATTACATAAATGTACAAAAAAATAATGTCCCTTTGGCTTGTAGACTTTTAGGAAATTATACACAATTTTCAGTACCGCAACAAGTCTATACAAGCTGGCTGTATTTATAGTTTTAACTCTTGTAGAGTTTTACAAACACAATGTTTTTGTGTTTATTTGTTTTATATATATTTTGTATTGGCCTTTGAAAAAGACTCATTAAGAGTTGAAAGCGCTCAGGCTAGTTAGTTACTAGTTTAGCACTGTTTGCCATCAGTTTATTACATATATATATATATAGATGTGTATATATATATAGATGTGTATATATATAGATGTGTATATATATATATATAGATGTGTATATATATATAGATGTGTATATATATATATATATATATATATATATATATATATATATATATATATATATATATATATATATATATACACACACACACACACACACATATATAAACACACCATACATATATCCAGTGGGTTATACCATATTTTACAAACCCCTCAAGGGAAGTGCGGGCTATATAAGGGTGTGGGCTATATCACAAACTTTTTACACATAATAATATTTCAATATATTGTTTGAAAAACATAACACTGACTTCGTCCACAGACCTTGTTGCCGGAATGTCAAAAAAATGGTACTTTGTCCATATTAATGATGGCAGAATGGGAAAGGTCAAGCTTCCGAATTTCCCTGGCGATGAATTCATGAAAATCGTCCATCTTCTTCTCCCAATTCTCAGGTAGATGGTCATTCGTATTCTGATTGACAATTGGTTCCTCTTCATAAAGTTATCTACCCAATACACTCTTCCTTTAAAATCATCAATGTGCTTCTCTGCCAGCATGTGTTTGTCCTTCATTTTGATGGCAACTGTCGTGATTGGTCAGTTGTTTTCCCGCTTCAGCATTTTTTAAATTTAACAAAGAGATTATTTAAACTTAAGAAGAATACAAGATTATTTAGAAATATCCGCGTTTATGTAGCCTGTAGTTGAGGCACAGCTTCTATTGACAGCCTCCGTGCAAAAGCACTGTGTACTGAGCCTGAAAAGTTAACTGACATCATGCAAAACTACATTCAGACTTGACAATTGTGGCATTCAGACTCGGGACATCACACCGTTGCATATCCCGCTCACAAGTACCTGGCTTCGAAATTCAAATCTGCCGGCTGCTAACCAGAACATAGTGGATGCGGGATGACCAACTTGAACTGATGCAGAGGGATGAATATGGATCAGGGCTGACTGACTTGATAGCGTAAATACAAATTTGCATGTTGGGCGGGTGAGTGAAAATGTAGTAGTTGTAGTATCATTCGTCATCCACCTATGAGCATTGACAAATTCTGTCCTTCTAAAAGCAGTAATGGTAGACAATGTGAACATACATGAAAAGATCATCAATCTATGGTTGTGGGTTACACAATGGTTCAGGTTATGCCAACGATTTTTTACACAAAGCCCAAAACCCCATGGGCTATATGAGCATGCGGATTATCTGCTGGGAAAATATGGTGTGTATGTGTAATATATATATATATATATATATATATATATATATATATATATATATATATATGTGTGTATATCTACACATACATACATACATACATATATATATATATATACATATATATATATATATATATATATATATATATACACATATACACACACACACATACACACATAAAGTTTAGATGTTAGAGTTTTTTACTAGTGAGCTGTACATTATTCTCTCAAAGGACTCTAAATGCACCTCTTCATACTTCCTGTATGATTATCCAATTATTAAATGCCATTTTACATTTTCATCATACATTGGAAAACTGCACCTCTAACCACATAATGTCTTTTAAACTGTCCATTCCTCAATGTATTTTTGAAAATGGGATTCAACCAAAAATCACTTGGAGACAAAGGAGGACTGTATGGGGGATGTTGATTCATGTGCTGGATGGATATGTTGGGTGCCTCTGCACTGAGACATATATTCAAAGACAATCTGAGATGGTTGATATCAACCTATCCACCCACTCACCCCACCCAACACACATTGAGCAAAAAATTGTCTTTCAAAGAAAATCGAATTGCTGAAGTTTTTAAAGTGCCTAACTGGGTCACAACATCAACAAGTCAAAACATAGTGGAGTCTAAATGTAAAAAAGTGATAATTAGAAACAATGCTTGAAACTGAAGTCGACAAAACCACTTAAGATTTATAATGATTTAGCATCTATCTTTATATTGTTCCTGTAATACTTGACTTTGACAAACCTTGCCAGAATAGACTTTTGATTTGTAATTCTTATATTTACCAAAGGCTGCAAAAGGATTTAGTTATGAAATCCATCTTAATTAGGTTAATACATTGACAAGCATCTTAGTTCTAAGGCTTGCTGTAAATGACCGAAGTCAAGCATTCCCAAGGACACATGGAACTGGGATAGTAAACTGAATATTGAATTGACCTGTAGAGTTGTTTTCCCAACAATTGTTTGTACACTGTACTTGAATAAAGTAAATCTATGTCATCTATGCATCAGAAAGCAAAGTTATCATACATTTTCTCCCAACATAAACCCAGGAAGGCTCTACATTGAAACATATTTCAGTATGATTTTTCAGTATTCATTATACTATCATTTTATATGCAACTAGTGACATGTATTTTTTTCCCCATACTTTTCTATGTAATGATTAATTATGAGTGTCACAAGAAATTGCACACTGACCAATATATTCTAATTTTATATTGCTTGGATCATTAACTATTTAAAACGAAGATTTAAAAATGAATTGATACTTTAACATTTCATAAGATCAAGTGAGCAGTGTAGAGCTAAAGATGCAAGGTCAAAACTGGGACTGTGTTGTTTCCAATGTGATAAAAAATGCCACAGTAGCACAGGTAGTAAAGCAATGGATTTGTAATCTGAGAGGCACAGGTTTGATACCTGAAGGTAAGCTGCCTTGGTGTCTGGAAGAAAGGTCCGTAACTTCCATAACATGTTCTTGATATAGCCAAGAATATGTTTCCTAATGTGCCATTAAATCCAAAAACCCAACAATATTAGCTGCAAATGAGTGTGTATATGGAATTGGTCACTCTTCTCTGCATTATCATGTAATAAACAACTTGTAACTCTTGTAACTTCTAATATTATCCTGATAATGTGGGAAATAAGTATACATCCGTCACACAGAATCTCAGTTGTAAGAAGCAACAGGCAACTGATACAGAGCTGTAATACATTTATTCATTTAAATGGTAACAGCATGAATATTTACTAAAATATTCACTTTACAAAAAACATGTTAACATCATGATATTAAAAACCGACAAATGTGCCTCAAGAAGAAATCTAAACAAGTTAGATCTGAACATTCACACTTCAATATCATTTTTGAATTAATGAATCAGAGCAAGCATGGTGATAATACATTTAAAAAATGTCTTCCATTACAAATAAGACTCCCTATTAATGAATGTCAAAATTTGGCCAAATTACACTATACTGGTTGAAATTAGACCCTTCCCCCAATTTTACTCTTTTGCATAATATTAACTTGTCTATTCAACAACAATCTCACAATAATTTCTCACAGCTCTGACAAAATTTACATACTTTTAATTTATGGACATTAAATTTCATGGTTTGATTGGAAAATGCATATTCCTAGGTAATTAATTTAATTAGATTTCACAATACTCTTACAAGCTATTCTAAAACAGGGTTGTGGTTCAATAACACACTCGGCTTCAGTCTGTCTTGGGGAACAGGCTTCCATTTTCTTGGCTCAGTGTCATTAAAAGCCTGCGAACACCTGACATACAGTTAACTTCAACTTCCATCAATTTGAAATTATGGAGGTCTCAAAGAAGAAAATTAGTCAATAAGATTTAAAAATAATGGGAGATATGAATGACAACCATTCAAATTTGGCTCAAGTTTGGTTTGATCTTTTTAATGATATAAAGTGCCAAAGTTAGCTGATCCAATGGTGGGAACTGAACCCACAAACTTCAAGTTAGGAGTTCAATACCTTAACCACCAAACCATTGCATCTCTACTGAGTAGTTTGGGAAATAAAAGGTTACTCTGTGAGTGTGTACTATTTTTTCATTTTTAAATACAGATTTACACATCATCTAGCAACTTAAAAATAAAGGATCAGTAACAGTAATTAGAACAAGACTGAGTCTGGACTTGAGCCCGATTCTTGTGTAAATCCATACTGCTGTATTTACTTGCTTAAAAGTCAGGTCAAAAGGCATAGACAGATCTCTTGTTGCATAATGCACTGACAAATCTGGGTTTATATATTAAGTTAGAAGTAATCAGTAGAACAAACAATATATACCCTGTTCTGCCAATGCACAATTACCCAGCTTATAAACAAAATATTTTTTTTTTACTATAAATCACTAGACTCAATTTTCTCTGTTAGGACACAATACTGAAATTACTACAGTATCTATCAAACCAATTGTAGTAAGAGTTGAAAACTGATTCACCTATATCATAGTGGTCACCATTTTTATGTCAGTTCTATGAGAAATATGTTACATTAACTTTATTAGTGCATTAAATCCAACAGCTAAGTATTTTATGTTGTTCATTATTTGGTGTAAGAGTCTTCAGTCTTAAGGACATAATATATCTTTCAAATCCAGGTCATCAACTCAATAAATGGAATCAGTATGAAGAATGAGTCATCTTATTTAAATGATGGCTCACCTAAAAAATTTTGAGTTAAACTAATAATTATAGCAGTTACACTCTCAGCAAATCAAAAACACTCTCTTTAACAAAAACATCATTGGTGATTGGTTGAAAACTCAAGTTTAGAAGTTTATGATTTCCAGGCAAGTACCATTCTTGCATGTGTACAATGTCTATATGACTTTGATTGGCATACACACTGATCTGCTAGTGCATAAACAGATCAAGGTATACTCTTACCCACTTTAAAGCAGATTAACATTGTCAGGTCAGGGATGTAGAATAGGACTGATGCACTCTGTTGTTTAATTAAGGCAGTAATCCCTTTGGCTTATTGGTCAGCCAGGGTTGTTTGCAAGGCACTTTACTCCAATTATCTTGACAATGAATAGCCTATTTGTGTTGCTGTGCTGTAAAACAACAAAACTAACCAAACTTTAAGTACCATAAATGCAGTACAACTCAGCTGTGCATAATGTGCCAGCAGACATGTATGTGAAAATTGTTAGAAGTAGAACAACACAGACTCTGATCTGCTGGCACTTTATGTGATGCTGATCAGATTCCATGTCATTTGCAGCTGGTCTTCATTAATATGGGAGTATATGTGGTACACCAAACACTGCTGACTCTGATGTGATAACATATTTTACCAGGAATTCATGTATTCTTTTTGTGGTTATCAATTTTCATGGTTTGGAAAAAAATTTTTACATTGTTTGGTTACTTAAAATTATGAATTTTGAAAAGCCTATTGTTTCCGCAAAATATTTAAGCATATAGTGAAGTCTGTTGCCATCATGAAATCCATGGTATATTCCAAGGAAAACGTGAATGCAGAAAATGTAATGAATCTATCATAGGAAGCCATTCTGTTTTGTTTGGCAGAGTATAGGACTTGAGCCTATGATACTTGCATCTGGTACATGATATTCAAATATGGTAGTTTTTCATGAGTATTTCTTTTTGTACAAGGCTGACATGGCCTGTATGTCAAGCCCATGCTCAAAGCATTGATACAAAATGCATAGCCTTGATCCCAAAATCAAAAGCTTTAGACAGCATGTCTAGTTTGTCTTAGATCATAATGACTCATTCAATGTATAAACAAAACCCATCAAGTGGTTTAGGAATTGTAAGAAAAAAGAATAAAAACCTTTAAGCAAAACCTTAATGCAATTTTTCCTTTATTGTGACCTTGACCCCAAGATCAGAGTGAGAAATGCAAATTTGGTATGAATGTGACCTTGACCCCTAAGATCAATGGGACAAAAATATGCATTGCAGAGAGAATTGTCTAAACTTCACAATGATTTAACTAAAGGATGATGAAAATACATTATGTGGTTTAGGGGATATAAGCAAATAATAAAAAAAACTCACCAAAACCTTGATGTGATTTTTTTTATGAGTGGTCTTGGTCCAAGGTCAATAAAAAAAGTATTTCTGTCACACCATGAATTGTGTTTTACTAACAACGGTTACTCCCAAGCATGAAGAAAAAGCCTTAATCAAACTGAAGCACACATTTTCTATGTAACATTCAGTATATTGTGGTAGGAGTTATCTAGGAGAATGCATGGTCTTAGCTTCATTATTTGAGTGAATTTAATGACTGGAACCTTACCAAAAAAGTGAAAGGGATGAGTAAGCAAGTCACAGTATGAATTGTCTCAGCTTCATAATAATTCATACCAATTACTATCAAAATCTATGAAGATGTTTAGGAAATAAATGCAACTAAAAATCAAAATGTGAATCCTTCCCATACTCTTGACTCCACTGCTGGCTGGAAAGTGACTGCTGTATCTTGCATCATATGTCAGCTTAACAATAAAAAGCAATTATTGAATGCTACAACCCTGCTGAGATTAAAAATCCTTGATGAATATTCACTAAATTAATTAATTTTATGTGAATGTTTTAATTAATTAATTTGATGTGAATGGTTTTAATGCCCTATGTTATACACTGTCCTTCAGCTTTTGAATCAAATTAAAAACAAAAAAATAGTTACATTCACTGGAAAAGTCAAGCAAAAGGTATGATATGCATGATTATAATAAATACGAAAGAAATAAGTGAATTTAATCACAAAACATTAAATAATCAGTAAGGGTTACAATGAATTACTATATAATATTCATTTCTTCCTTCTCCAAAGTGTCATGAAAATGCATTGGAGGTTTAGAAACTATAATAAATATTATCATAATAAAATATATACATCTATGTACAGTTATATATACTTAATAATACAAATTTGTGTTTAAACTCTGACCTATTACAATTAGAATATAGAGAGATGTCTTGGTTGTTTGGTTTATATTTGATTAGGGTGTCATGAAGTAATATCAATGCTATCACATTTTGAAAGTGAAGACATGTTGAAATCTATATTTGGGAATATCATCAAGTGAAATATCTTAAAACCCATAATGCATTGCTTCAGTACATCTAATAAGCATTTTGTACTGATTACGTTTTAGCAAAATCAATGAATATGTTTCACAAAAATAACTGATTGGCAGAGATATGATTGGATGTGATCACTGCTTTTGACATCACAGATGTGAATCACTTTTAACCTAGGGGAATAATGTTGCTGTGAACTCTGCAAGAGACTGGACATAAAGTGATGTTATGGAGACTTCTAATCTTACTAAATAATGAAACAATAAAATTCTTTCACAATTTTAATAACTGCAACAACAGCATCGTGAAAGAAAATGATAAGATAAATAAATTTTTATGAGAACTTTAGCAATCTTTAGAGCCTTACATCCTACTGTAAATCTGATGCACTGGCTTTCTGATGTGAAAAAACTAATGTGATCTCAAAAATTGTGTCAGTTCACCCACCAACATATGCTTTTATTGGTGTATTTAGAATTATTAGCTAAGTAAAAATATCCATCTTTATACAAGTTAAATACTCCAATGTTTTGCAAAGTGATCATACTTAAGTATATCTACATGCACAAGATATACTTGCTTTTAAATCCAGCCCAACTGCAAACAGTAGAGACCTGGATCTGCCATTGTTGATAATGGGTCTGTGAGTTTACAGTTTGACTCCACTTGTGAGCATATATATATACTCATTCTTTTAAAAACTACACATACATACTTGGTTTAGCACACACACTGATGAGAAATGGAAATGGTCAATGAAAGGGTGACAAGAATATGCATATGATTATACAAACCCTAGGAAAGACAAAAGATAAATAGATTTTTAAATAATTAAATTAGAATCACAGCAATGCTAAATTTGGAATCATTAAGTCTGAACACTTGATTGACCGTCACACCATAATGACATAACTATTTTTCAAGAGTTGCATTTTAAAGAGTTTAAAAATATTTTTAAAAACAAAGGCTTGCTTTAATTTTTCCAAGGTAATTTAAACGTTTTGGACTCAAGAAAATATTAGATCAGTATATGCACAATGTTGTGATGCTTCATGAAAGCAGGACTTTGTACAGTAGTCAAGCAAATTTATCCAGTTGTGCTTGCCTTAAAAAGGTGTCTCAAGTCAACTAAAGTTAAAATTAAATAGGTAATCCTTTTGTCTGCAACTAAAGATTTTCACAGTATTCTACCTATAAAAAAAATGATGGATCCCTTTTCCTGTTGTCCACAATTAAATCCGGTCAAATCTACTTGTACTCATATTATGTATTTATCACAGGCATCGACTGAAATTATTTTGCAAGAAGAGAGAGAGAGTATATAGCATATGGACTTTAAAATTGAGAATGTTTATTTCAATACATCAAACATTTCTGTTTAATCTTCTTCAAAAAAAGAATATGATTTTAATAAATGTTAAAAGTTTGATCTTATATACCTAAAAATACTTTAAAATCATTCTTAATTTCACAGAACTGTTCATTTTCAGAGATTGTGAGAATCAAAAAAAAAATTTATAAGCAAAAAGAAATGGAACTGACACCACAGTCCAAGGTGCAAGGGAGCATGTTGCAAAAGTAATAGGGAAATAAAATCAATTAAATTTTTTTAAAACCAAAATCTTAATGCAACATTAATATGACTGAATATGACTTCAAGCTTCATATATTTTTAGGAAATAATTAAAAATTTTAACTCAAATTCTCACCTTATGACAATGACACCAAAAAAAGTGATTGCTATTATCTAATATAGGCTCAACCAGAATGAACTGGAAATATTACACTAATAAAACAATGCTGGCTATAATCATATAGGAATATACTATTGAAGTAATGACATCTTGAAAATCTCCTGGACCAGTATTGTTCTAGAAAATTTGTTCATGATTAATCATATCATGTTGATAAAATATTCTTGCTTCATTAAAATATACCTGAGAATCTTAACTTTTCAAGATTTAAAAATTATGCATTTGCTAAGACAATATAACTCAAATTAAATAATCATTTTTTTTTAATTCTAGGAAAAAGTATAAAGTATGCATCATTTAATTTAATTTACATGGAAAGTATAAATACTGTAAATATATAATTTATTCAATCAGCTTTCCACAAACTGTCACCATTGCCATAAAACTATTTACATTATACCTAATGTTCCATCCCTGGTAGGAAATAATACTTATGTCAAAATTATTTTGCATAAATAGCAATATATATAGGATGGATTATTAGCCAAGAGTAGTATTTATTGAGAAAGTTCCAAGAGAATAACTGAAAACTGTTTTTGAAATTGTACCAGCTCTATACAAAATTTTGTGATTAGATTTAGTTAAGAGTTATCTCCAATTAATTTTTTACCATTATAACATGAGCGAAAAAAAAAATCCAAAAACATATCATTACTGTATGAAGAAAAGTAAATGGAGATGTGTACATAAAATGTCCTCAATAACTAACTTCTACTACCATATATATATATATATATATATATATATATATATATATATATATATATATATATATATTCACTGATAAGTAGAATCCAATTGCAAACTTTGCATAATGCTCCAGAAGATCAGGGTCTATGCTGTTTGTTTTACTGATTCTAACAAACTGTATAGACCCAGATCTGCTGACACATAATGTGATGCCATATATGGGGCTGGTCAGTTTGCGGTTGGACTGAACTAGTAGGTGAGTATATAAGGTATTACACTAATGGCAAGGTAATAATAAAGGTGGGGGAAAAATGTCAATGGTTTTCAATTTGCTCAATGTCCAGATCTTCCTGCATTGCAAACATCTCTGGTTCTTCCACCTCTTCTTCCTCCATAAAATCACAACCCTCATCATCACCAATTAACTTGACTGGTCCACTTGTTACAGAAGGAGGATCGTCATCTTCTATGATAGAGTCCCGATTTAATGGTTCTAGTTCATGAATTGGACTGCTTCTGCCAACAGCCATCATTCGCTGAGCAGTAACATCATTATCTAGTGGGGAGCTAGCAATGGGCATGAGTTTCATTATTGGGTCCAGGTCTGCACAGAACTGAGACTGAATGGAGAAGCAATCTGGCCTAAGGTTACCATAGGCAGTCTGAAAAAGAAAGAGTACCAAAACTTAGTGACCAATCATTATAAAATGAACTCTAATCATGTTATATGTGCAAATATAGGTCATCATTGTCATGTATACAAATCCTGTTACTGAGATTTTAACATTGTCAAGTGGACCTGCAGATCACCTATTATCATTAATATTCCCTGATTAATGTACATCATTCTAAAGGATAAGGCTAATTTTAAATATATAATGGTGGTGACAGAAAAAGACACATTAGCCAGGGTCACAGGTTAAATGTTTTCAGAAAATCACCTAATTTCTCATCATATGGTCACAGGTATTTTCTGTCCAGTAAAAAGCTATGCAATAGCAACAGGCTGTATATTACTGATGTTAAAACAAAGGTTAATATTGATGATTTTGTGATGAAAAACATAGAATTTATGAGTCCTCTGTTACCTTGACAGGTACTCTTTTAGAACTGAAAGATTAGGGGGAAATTTTCCACTCAATTTGATAAGAAAAATGGTAGGACTTTAATGAAGAAACATGCTGGGACTGAAAAGATCACAAATTATTTCTGAGCATTTGGGCTGATTTATTGTGCAATAATTTTGGAAATAAGCTCCCACAGTCACTTTTTAGAACAGACTCTACTGGAGTAAAACTTGTCATTGATATTTGTGTTTAATACAAACCAAGAATTTAAATGCAAAACTATGGTAGAGATGCCTCAGTGCAAGTAAATTTCAATTTCACAGTTAAGTGTTCACATGCATAGAACACAGATTCTATAATGGTAAAATATAAAGCATTCTGTAAGGAGAGAATACATAGCTTTCTATAAGGACAAAAACTAAGGACAGAAAACAGCATTATATGAAGACAAAAAAGCTTATAAGTTAGATCAAAAATAGGCAGACTTATTTTTGGATTAATCTGTTTTTTGGGACATTTTAAAAAGAAATGCTTGTCTTTCTAATTTAGTTTTCCTTTGATAAATTCTTTAGCTACCTTATAAGTATTAGTAAAACGTTCAAGGAGAAAACACTTATTAAAAATCTGTCCAATTTTTCCAAAGGAAAGCAGTTGGATGGAAGAATGTATCTACCATGGTTAGAAATACATGTAAAGTATGCTTTATGCACTCACCATGGTAGAAATAAGGTATACTTTATGGACTCACAATGGTAGAAATAAATGTATTCTTTATGATCTCACCATGGTAGAAATAAGGTATACTTTATGGTATACCATGATAAAAATAAAGTGTGCTTTATGCACTCACCATGGTAGGAATAAGGTATACTGTATGGGACACCATGATAAAAATAAAGTGTGCTTTATGGGCTCACCATGGTAGAAATAAATGTATGCTTTATAGTCTCACCATGGTAGGAATAAGGTATACTGTACGGGGACACCATGGTAAAAATAAAGTGTGCTTTATGGGCTCACCATGGTAGAATTAAATGGATGCTTTATAGTCTCATCATGGTAGGAATAAGG
Source organism: Potamilus streckersoni (assembly GCA_016746295.1). NCBI lineage: Eukaryota > Metazoa > Mollusca > Bivalvia > Unionida > Unionidae > Potamilus > Potamilus streckersoni. Next base: position 1,936,939 of record JAEAOA010000900.1, on the reverse strand, counting down.
TATACTGTATGGTACAACATGGTAAAAATAAATTATACCATATTGGTTCAAATGGTAGGAATAAGATATACTTTATGGGACACCATGGTAAAAATAAAGTGTGCTTTATGGGCTCACCATGGTAGAATTAAATGTATGCTTTATAGTCTCACCATGGTAGGAATAAGGTATACTGTATGGTACATTGTAAAAATAAATTGTACCATATTGGATCATATGGTAGGAATAAGATATACTTTATGGGACACCATGGTAAAAATAAAATGCTTTATGGGCTCTCTACTCTAGAGACAAGGTATACTTTATCATATATCATGGAAAAGTACAGTGTGCCTTATGAACTCACCATGGTAGAAATAAGGTATATTTCATGTTTATGGTCAGTACTGAAGTAGCAGTGATCTAAAACTGTACCTGAATTGCAATCAATGAGATGGTAATCAGGTTATAAAATCCATAGTACTATGGCTATTAGGTATGTTTGATTTGGTATAGCTGATTGCCTGCGGTCCTTCACTCATGCATTACATGTTTTTGGATTAAAGTCAAACATGTACTGGCAATCTATAAATGGATTGTCATTATCATTAGTGTAGCAAATTTCAAAAAGAAAAAATCTTGCAAAAAACAAAAATGTGAGCAACACATTTAAAACACCTGCCATGCATTTCATTATTTTCTATATATTAGTGTATAATAGTTGACTAGAGATATTATTAACCAATGCATCTCAGTGACCTGGACTATGCTTCAAGATACACATTCATGAAATGAACAAGATACCAGAACAAGGGGTCTGAATCATTATTTTTTATTAGACATACCATGACCATGACCTCTGGCCTTTAGACCCCAGAATTTATGCTTCTTTATTACCATACCTACAAGTCATCCACAAAACTTGAATCCAGGAACTTTAGAGCAAAGGTTATTCTGCAAAACCAAATTGTTCATTTGAGCTACAAGGATCATAGAATTTGATCTTGCGACCTCAACATTCTTCTTAAATACCTTAATTGCAATACCTTCAGAAACATGGGTAACAGTACATGGTCTATAACTGAAGTTATTATGCAAAAACACCTTTTCCTCTTTTAGTCTGTGACAATGGCCATTGACTTTTTGACCCCAAATGTATATGCTACTTTAATACCCAGTGTGCAAGTTATTCACAAATTTTGGTCAATTGGTCAAGATATTTGGTTAAAACTGAGTATTTTGTACATCAACAAGTTTAGTCTCAGTGATTTACATAGACCTTTGACACCATAATCAACAGGTTTCTTCTTTATCCCATGTGTAAGCCACTTAAAAAGTTTGGTTCAAATCTGATTTACAACTAATGCTATTGTGTAGAATACCTTTTCCATTTTCTGGTCAGTTACCTTGAACTTTGATCTCTTGATCCCCAAATCAATAAGGTTTTTTACTTAAACAAATGCAAGCCATCCACAAAGTCTGGTCAAGATCTGTAATAGAGAGCTGTGATAATAGACCATTTTTTATCTGCAGTAACCTTGACCTTTCCATATTGATAAGCTTTCTTACCCCAAGTGCAAACAATCCACAAAGTTTTGTAGCTGGCCATTTCGCCATCTTTACTGGCTGTCTGAGTGACACCATTTTCATTATGCCAGACCTTGGGATGAATTAGTATGTAAAGATTCATGGCAATCTTCCAAGTAGTTTAAGAGTAGTAATAGAAACTTGTGCTAAAGAATGTTCTATGGTAATGTTGGATGCCTATTACCAGTTGCTGGATGATGGATGACATGCCTATTACCAGTTGCTGGATGATGGATGACATGCCTATTACCAGTTGTTGGATGATGGATGACATGCCTATTACCAGTTGTTGGATGATGGATGACATGCCTATTACCAGTTGCTGGATGATGGATGACATGCCTATTACCAGTTGTTGGATGATGGATGACATGCCTATTACCAGTTGTTGGATGATGGATGACATGCCTATTACCAGTTGTTGGATGATGGATGACATGCCTATTACCAGTTGTTGGATGATGGATGACATGCCTATTACCAGTTGTTGGATGATGAATGACATGCCTATTACCAGTTGCTGGATGATGGATGACATGCCTTTTACCAGTTGTTGGATGATGGATGACATGCCTATTACCAGTTGTTGGATGATGGATGACATGCCTATTACCAGTAGAACTAAACAGTGAAGTTTGAATGTTGTAACTTTTTCAATAAAAATGGTGTCCATACACCACAGTGCAAATTTTTGTGTGAAAAAGTACAATCCTAATGAATAATGTAAATATTTCATGACAAAAGTAACAATCTTCATGAAGATTGATTTATTTGGAAAAAAGGCATCATAAACACAAATTTTGTTCGTGAAAAATCACTTCAGTCTCATTTTTCATGAATATTTTGACAGAATTGGCTTTACAAATCTTTGTGAAAGAGACCATTTGGTTTCTAAGAGTCACCATTTTCATGGAAGTTTTTTTTTCACCATGAAAATTCACTATGCTCATGACAATCATTGATCACCTGTGGAGCTCTGAGTGAATACACTTGGTAATGACAGAAAGGACAAAACCTACCCTCATCAATTATGCTATTTTTAGGAAGCTACTGTTATATGTAGAACAAGTGTAGATGATGTCATAAAAAGCTAATTAATGCATTTTGGAGAAAGCATTGGGTCATGTACTGAAAATACATCCATCAACCTAGTTATCAAATTATATTTATATGTTAAATAAATCTCTAGACATAAAAAAGAATGGACCTACAAAAAAGTGAAAATTACTGCTCTCAGAAAGATAAGAATGGAAAGCAATTAGTGAAAGTAAATTGGTGACAAAACGGGGGAAATTATTTATAATGTTGTTTATTTTGTATATTGATGTTGCACACTTGTTAAAGAAGCTTGAAAACCTGCAAAATTAGATAACTATGCAATGCTGTTAGACATGCTGTATTTAACACACAAGAATCAATTACAACAATAACCACATCAAAGGACAAATTACCAATACCCAATAAATTTAAGTGCTTCTGATTTTGATAACTAGCCATGCAGGATTCCACTATGGGTTTGCAATAATCTTTTACAATCATTCCATAGCAAATATTTCTGAAACAAGATTTTCAAATTGATCTTTATGCCAAATTACACTGCACAATAAACACATACCTCTTCTATGTAAACTGTGTTCAGTGAACTATGTGAGATTACTGAATCTGAGCTCAGACTGAAAATATAAAGTCTAAAAATCTCAATGTCTTTTGTAATTTGCAAGCAAGAACAAATTTGTTAATTATATCTCTCAACCTCAATACTGAGGAAACTTAATGTTCACAGTTCTTTGATATCTGACATTGACCTCAAGAGATGACCAAAACAGTGACATCAACTAGAGATTCATCACCCTAGCCGCAGAGTTAAAATGCAAAAAAAAAAGAGAAGAAAAACAGAAAAATGCTGACCTCTAATGTGGGCTTTGAAGAAAAAAAACTGACAAAACATGTTATGCATAGAACCCTCTATTGTCAATATAAAGGTGTAAAGTATCTCAAGCAGCATGCAATAGAAAGTCAGACTGACAGATTATCTGGTCAGGTTTGGTGCAAAGCAATGCAAGTAGGTCATTTAGTACCAAGGCAAATGAACTATAGAACCTTGCCCAACAACAACAACAGCTATGGCAGCTGATGTCAACTGAGCCCGGTAGGTTCTGAACCTGTATCATTTTAGTCATGATTCTGGCTGGATAACCACTGATGAGCTTCGGTCAATATTAGCTGCCTCTTCCACACATAGAGTGTGTGTGAAGGGGAAATATGGATGGAGGTATACATGGACAGATGAGTGGAGTCTATGTTCCCCACCTTTTGATAAAAAGGAATCACTCCAGGACTTGAGCATCATTTTCTATGTGAATTTCTATTTGAATTATTCAGATAAGTTTTCCTAGTGATGCTCTTGACTTAGTTAATGCCAATGAGATGTAGCTATCATTATTATTAATAACATTATTTTACCATTTACCCAGGAACTACTACTACAACAACTACTGGCATATTACTAGGTCAGGAAATGATTGATGTCCCTTCTCAAATTGCAAAGGACAGACCAAAATTTTATGGCATCCATAAACAGCATATTTGATATGTCCACAACAGTATACAATCATTCAAATGGAACAATTATAATAAACAATTGTACACTTGGGCTAAATGATTAATAACATTTATTTCAAGACTCATTCAATGTAACTCAAGCATCGATTACTCACCTTATTTATCAACTTAAAAATCACACCAAACTGCAAACTCAGACTCAAGATTAAATAATGTTGGCATATCAGTTCTATGCTTTTGAACTGAAATCATAACAACAACTATCACAGAACAGAATCTGCCTTTACCACAATAATAAGGAATAGCAGATTTACTTCTAGCTATTCACATGAGTCATTAGGTATGCAGAACATGAAACCTAAAGCCAATATAAACCAGTCAAAATGAATGACATCTATGGATTAAACATACCTATCAAACATGCAATTCAGTTCATAGGTTTAAATTTTGATTCTCCTAATGGCTGTTAAATTTATTCCTACACATAGCTTTAATTAATGAATTGAAACAGGCAATTTTATCTGAAGTATTGATGTATATTTCTTGACCACAAGCCCATGCTTGATGATAGCCAATCCCAGAAATTTACACACTTTAGGCAAATATTTATTTAAAAATGCCTTGTCCAGTGCTAAACCCACTCTCAATTCTGTCATTATATACATTTACAAGGCAAGTGTTTGAGCTTGCCATGGAACAAATACTGTAAACACTCACAATGGCTAAGGATGCTGGAATAAAATTGTCCTTAATGTATAAGAAACATGAAAACCCAGGAAAATTCTTAGATGAGCACCCACTTATTGAGACAAATGCTGGAAATGAGGATTGAACCAGTACCACATAGGTGCACAGCCAATGGGCTGCCAAAGGAGTATTCAAGGATTATCAATCCTTTCAAGAGATTTTAACTGAACAAGAATAAATCAAACATGATCATCAACGCCTTGCCATTTAAAAAGTTAAAATTGAGAAAGTGAGCATCACCCTAATGGCTGAATGACTGTGTATATTCTTTTATAAGCCAAGTATAACTGCAAACAGCACACAGACTCTGATCTGACATCACACAATGTGCCAGCAGATCAGGGTCTATTCTGTTTACAGTTGAGCCTTACTTATATGCAATGTAAATGCTGTCCACTAAGATAGGTAGTGGGGGGGGCAATGCCTAATACAAGGAAACTTTGCAGCTTTACATCCGCAGACTTCCCATGATATAATGCTAAAATTCTGCATCATACTGGGACATTTTAACAGGTTTATCATGGGCCAATAATGGGCTCCTACTCCATGAAAAATATGTCACAATCATGAAAAATTCCCTATATTTTTAAACAGACTACTGGATGAAAAAAAAACAACACCCCAATGCAAGTGAACTGTTTTCCAAACAAGATGGGTCAAGGTCAAATTCCAATCCCCACAGAAAAATCACCACAAATGAAAAGATATGATCAGTCTTTACTTGGCAGTATTTTATAATATATAAACTTTATGAATGAATGGCTGTACTCACTTCTTTCATTTTGAACAGATTAAGATTTGGACGTCCATGGAGTCTTCTTCTTCTTCCACTTTTACGCTCATGGTAAAAAGAAGGCTGTGAACGACATCGCTGTATTTTCTGCTGATGTGGCGATGAAGGCATGGAATTCACAGAACTTGGGACACTGGCTACAGAGCCTGAGCATGAAGAACTACTGGAGATCTGGTCCTCAAACGAAAGACTGCGATTCCGAAATGCATCATGTTTATTAAAATTATACACTGATGTAGAGTCCACATAAGGGTAGTCCAGTGGGCTGATTGCTCCATCACTGTAGATGCATGTAGATGCTGATGAGGGACGAGGAATGGGTGACTCAGGGGGTGTAAGAAAATCCTCTGGTGTTATATGACCACTGTCAACCTGTTTATATTTAAGTGAAGAAGAACTTGAAAATTCTGAGAAACAAGAATCTGTGCTAGACCTTGAAAATTCCCTTGTAAAATTACTCTGAAGTGCATCCTTTTGAAAATTTGAGATGTGGCAATTTCTGGATTTGTTGGAGACAGATAATCCAACTGGTTTCCATAATCTTGACCCTTGTGGTTGCCATGTTGACTTTGCAGGTGGAATATTGCTATCATTCTCAGAGTGAGTGTTCAACGAATGTGAGTGTCGTTTTTTGGGTCGAGAAGAACTCAGAGCTGGAGGAACATTATCACAGATTGAACCAGTATTGGATGGTTTAGCATGAGTACATGGGAAGGAAATATCCACACGACTTGGAATGGTGTACTCTCGATTCAGGGACATTTTCTTTCCACTTCTGGCATTTGAATTTCCTGTCCATCCTTTCTTACCTGCATTAATAAGGAAAATCAATTAGTAGAAATTTCTTTGAAATTTTGCAGATTCATCAAGAATTATGAAATTATTGCCAAAGCAAATATGCAAGCTTCCAAGATATTGGTTTTGCCTTCCAAGCACCATCTGTAGATGTGTACAAGTCAGATGCAACTGGAAACAGTATAAACTCAGATCTGCCATTACACAATGTGCTGGCAGATATGGATCAATGAATTTTGTTTAGATTAATCAGTTGAACATACATAACTTGATTGCTGGAGCATCATTTGACAACAGATCAGGGTCTTTGCTGCTTGCAGTTTTACTTGACTTATTGTAATAAAAAAATTGAATGGAATCTATCCACTCATAAAAGGAGTATTTGCTGTCATTTTCTGATTACTTGCTTTGCTTAACTATTTTTGCAAATATACCTTACAGATATTCTGCAGTTTATGGATTTGAAACGGGTATGCTAAAACTATTTTGCCAACACTTTGGAAAGGTGAATGTGTTAAGACAAGAAACATTTGCTGCAAATTTCTGCAAATAAATGCTGCAAATATTCAGCAAATACCTTTAAAAACTCAAAGGGACCAGCCACATTTACCCTTTACCACAGAACACAGCTGGAAGTAATTTAAAAACACAAAGTAGTAGCTTTGCTCCACTTGTGCATACACAAATAGTTGACAGTTTGACTGAAAATCTTGCCCTCAAATAAAAATCGTTGACAGGAAATCCTGTCCTCAAATGCAAGTCCTTGGCAAGAAAACATGTCCTCAAATGTCTAAGTCCATTAAGGAAATAATGTCCTAAAATGACAGCAAATATTACTAGCTTAACAGATAGTATATATGCAAATGATTGTCAGTTAATTATAATCTTTAAAATATTTGAATTCCATTTTAAAAAAAACAATTTATAAAATGAATTTCATTTGAGTGTTATAAAGAAATCTGTGTATAATTTTTTTTTACAGAAATATGAGGAATGTGTAGAACTTAGAGAAAATAGAAACCAACATGTCTGACATTTGTCATAATTACATTTTTGACTATGAAAGGCACTACATTTATGAGTGCATTTTTATCTTGTGTCTCTAAACTAATTCATGTTCAATAGTCCCAGTTAACAAACCTTATACTTTCTTATTACTGCAAATAATATAGACCATGATTTGCCATTGGATAATTTGCCAACCAATCAGGTTCTGTTGTTTTACTGATTACTATCCTGAAATAGCAGAGATGCCAATGTATTATGTGACTGCAGTTTGCAATTGGACTTGTAGTTTTCTATACATGATACATCACATCAATAGTGGAAATCATTTAATTCAAATGTATTTGTAAACCAATTTAAGGAACAATGGTACCAGTTGAATCAAGATCCAAGAAAAGCTTGCATTTCCATCTCAATGCATTGTATATTATTTTAGACATCCAAGAAAAGCTTGCATTTCAATCTCAATGAATTGTAAATTTTTGTACAGTCTTCCCTGCTCATTTATTAATTTTTAAACAACTGAAAAAGCCAAATAAAGACAACAGAGTAATAAAATCAAGATTCATTATTAGTTGATAGGTCAAAACTATAAGCTCTTGCTTTTGCTAGATGGTGCTATATAAATGTCTGGTGACAAGTTTTTGAAGTATGTTCTTGAATTAGTGGACATCATTAAAAAAAAGAAGATAATTTCCCCAATAGTCATATCTGGTACCTGCTGTTTTGGAATTGGGTTCCAACACACCCATTTTTTTCTTTTGAATCTGATGAGCATTCTAACCTGACTTGTAAATTAATGTTTTCTCCAAAATCTGTAGTATTTGTGTGTAAATAGTGTGATAATATTTTTCTAATCACACAATGCTAAAAAGCACAAAAGAACATGCAGCATCCAAAAATAGGCCAAATTTACCAGCAGCTGAGAAGTAAGAATGGCAAAGCCTAACTAATCATACAGTACCCTGCCTAGTATTCTACCAAGCTCCAATTTTCTGCCATTTACACATCTTCTCTAATAAATTTTTCACCATAAATTATTATTTAGTTCAATAAAATATTACATGTATTTTGCACTAAACTTTACAGTTTGTATATTTTTATTTACATAACAAGATACACTGTGAACTAACTTTTGAAAAAATTGTGGGGCACCTTCACATTTAAGGTTTAATGATTCTGCTACTTTTTTTAGCTATTTGAAATTTATATTTTTCATGAACTGCTATGGTGCAAATTGGAAAGCAATTTATATTTTTCTTGTATTAATCCCCATACCAAAATTTGTATTTTCATCGGCTACATTTACTTTTAAAAATATGACGAAATTAAATGGAGGTTACAAAAGATTATATCAAAGAGCATTAACAGACATGCTACCAGACTTTTTTTTTACAATGGGGAGGTCTCTCATACTTACCTTCACAGTGGAGAAAATAATGGGAGTTGGGGGATAAACAATGTCAAATGGTAGCTGATGGGTTACAAAAAAAGGTAAAAGGTGTAGACACATCTAATCTAAAAAAAAGCATTTAATGATTTTGAATCACTTCTTTGACAATAAATATACAAAGTATCAGCTGGTAAATATTCTTATCACATCCCCTCAAAAAAGCCTTTGCAAATAGAAAATCATATATGCACATCTGTTTAGTCATCTGCATATTTATTTATTCAGATGTTAGACCATCAATACCAATATATTAAGAAAAATATCAGAATAGGGAAATAAATCCTTTCCAAATATATATATTATATATATTATATATATATATATATATATATATATATATATATATATATATATATATATATATATATATATATATATCCATCCACATACATGTATTATAAATTATATATCTGTACAGGATTTTGATTTAGAGTTTCAGACAGTCTAACATTTTCATACTAAACTGATAGAATTTCACAAGTCTGTGCCTTTTCCTTGGAGCAATGTGAATTTTGGTTTTCAGAAACCTTTCAGATTCAGCTCTTTATATGGGCAGAAAGACAGCAATTATAGGCATTCTGAATAGATTCGTGAACTGGTTTTCAGGATATGCATTAAAAAAAATTTCCACAATTCATGCGTGTTGATCCTTAGATATTTCTGATGATGCATCAGAATTTCTGCAAAGCCTAAACCAAAATAAATGACATTGTTAAAGTTATTTCTGTATCACCATTTCTGCATTTTTTTTCAGTCATCAGCAAAGCATCAGACATTTCACTGTCCCTGATTTTGTCCCTAACAGATAATCTTTCAATCTCACAGACTTTTTTCCAAGAAATCAGTTTTCTACTTGTAAATTCAACATAACATGATGTTATAGATATTTCCCTGATGGATAATCAATAGATAAATTTAGTATAAGGTCAGAATTATTACTTCCAGTTCACTACCCAAAAATGTAGTCTAAGTCTTTTTTTTAGAGAATTTTTTCATCTCTCCTTTTGATGGTGATCATTGAGTTAGATTTTGCCATACTTTGTAGTTTTTTTATTGTAATTATTTATTCATTAGAATATAAGCATTATGGTATGGTTATCTGTACGTATTTTGCTAATAATGCAAAGAGAGCAATAAGATGCTGATCCAGAAGTAAAATATGTGAAGCATTGTATGCTGCATTGTTTACAGCATCTCAAAAAAAACTATGATAAAAATTTCATCTGAGTTCATCTTTAAAGATACCTTAGATCAACATATGCTTTATCAGCAATTGGACACAGTGGAAAGTTCAGTACTGATAAACAAATGTATATGCTATATACAAAAATTAATTGTGGACTGAGGCTATACCTCTCCAGGAAATAATCTGAATACTTCCATAGTTTCTCCAATACCTCAACAGATCTCCATCATAATGATTCTAGTATCCAAACAATACAGAAATATAGGATTAGCGGAGATCTTGGAGAAATGGTACAAAGGTCTATCATCTGATTTAAAAACACAAAATTAAAAAAAATTGCCCATTAGGTATGAAAAATCACAAGAAGCATAAGTACACTGTGTGATCTTTCTCCAAAGGGTTTTTAAAGTGATTCTGGGTCATTTTTGTGAGAAGCCCATGATCCTGTTGGCTGATAGGATCTCTGCATTAATGGTATGCAAAGAATACTTCAGAACAACTCATTGTCACTCATTTGCAATCCTCTTGCAAAATGTTTGTACCCCAAATGTTAAAGCATTTGGCTTTAAAAGATGTCAAATACATTCTACAGCTTAAAAGGAATTAAATATTTAGATGAATGTCCCATCTGTGATATTATCAGTTAACAACTAGTCTGCATATCTAAAATTGAGTGAAATATAGGTCAAAGTGACTTATAAGCTCTACTCAGTACCTTGCATCTCATCACTTACAACTCTTTCATAAGTTATGTCCAGGGACTGATGTTGAACACTAAATGTAACTGACTAGTGGCCTAGTAGTTAGAGCATCTGCCTCAGATGAAAAAGGTTGTGGGTTTGAACCCAGGCAAAGTCATACCAAAGACTTTAAAAATGGTACTAACAGCTGCCTTGCTTGGCACTCATCATTAGGAGGTTAGTTTGGACTGGTTGGCCAGGTGTCAGGATAATGTGACTAGTGGAACATCATGCCACATGTCTTCGGCATGATGCAAAATGCTAGACATCACTATAAACTGTCACATTACAGACGTGGTAGTGATATGGCTGAAAATTTTTTAAAGCTACGTTAAAAATCTAAATCACACACACACACACACACACACACACACACACACACTAAATGTAACCAGAGGCTCTCAAGCATAAACTACTGGTCACACAGTAAGCTTATTAGGGTAAAAGAATGGCATGCTTGGTGAGATGCATCACTCAAATCAGGTTTATTTACTTTAACTTTAATAATATGGATATTTTTAATAACAAAAGTAGGACTTTAAAAAATTAAGTCATAGTGTAAAATATAGGTCACTGTGGCACAGTAAAGGCAATGTACTTGTCAAAGAAATCCTTTCACTATGATTTTAATAGTGACTGCAATGTAAAAATGTCCGATGCACATATTTATCCACATTTTATATGCAAATGTGCACATAAACACCATCTAAAAAAAGCAGATGTACTTGCCCAATTTCTATAATGGCAAAAATTCCATATAAACCAGTAATTACTTTACAAATTTGCACTGGTTACTTTTTAATTATGTGATTTTATTAATATAGTATTGGTTTGAAATAAAGTTGTTTCATACTTTTTCATCTGAAATTGGCATCCATGTAATATCTTGAATAAAGACCCCAACACAATAATGTTTTTCATTACAATAGTTTCTGTTATTAGGCAGTTATGGTGATAGATCATATTTCATTGTTTAGTAGTTAAATATATTACATATTTCACAATAAAGTATTTTCTCTAAGGTTCCCAGGGACAGTCTTATAATTTGGGATTATGGTACCATATATACTTGCTTATATGTGGAGTCAAATAGCAAACAAAAGTCCTGAACTACTGTGGCATAATGTGCCTACAGATCAGGGCCTGTGTTCTCTGTTCTACTGATTACTCCTAACAAACTGCACATACCCAGATCTGCCGGCCGATTATGTGCCTACAGATCAGGGCCTGTGTTCTCTGTTCTACTGATTACTCCTAACAAACTGCACATACCCAGATCTGCCGGCCGATTATGTGCCTACAGATCAGGGCCTGTGTTCTCTGTTCTACTGATTACTCCTAACAAACTGCACATACCCAGATCTGCCGGCCGATTATGTGCCTACAGATCAGGGCCTGTGTTCTCTGTTCTACTGATTACTCCTAACAAACTGCACATACCCAGATCTGCCGGCCGATTATGTGCCTACAGATCAGGGCCTGTGTTCTCTGTTCTACTGATTACTCCTAACAAACTGCACATACCCAGATCTGCCGGCCGATTATGTGCCTACAGATCAGGGCCTGTGTTCTCTGTTCTACTGATTACTCCTAACAAACTGCACATACCCAGATCTGCCAGCCGATTATGTGCCTACAGATCAGGGCCTGTGTTCTCTGTTCTACTGATTACTCCTAACAAACTTCACAGAACCAGATTATATGACCACAGATCTTGGTCTGTGCAATTTGCAGTTGGACTTGTCTTAAAGTGAGTAAAATTGTATCTGAAACAGAGAAAAATGTACACTTATGTCTGGTATAAGACAAAGTTTTAGAAAATGTCATATTATTAAGTTAAGAGAGGCAAATACTCTTTTGTTTGATCTCTAAATTCCAGACTTCAAAACACTCCTAGACCTTGTGAAGTTTTTCTCTACTATGTGGGTTTGTTTGCAAGCATACCAGCCATTGTTTACATATATTGTCAAAGATAGAAGTACCTTCATGACAAACAATGCCTGAAGGGCTGTTGCTAGCATTTTTTTAGATTTTCAACAAGTGCTTTTTGCAATAAATTCAGAAGTACATAAAAATGCCTTTAACAAAATAAACAAGGAGCCATTTGTACTAGCAAAGGTAACCAGTCATAACAGTACTGGCCCCTGCTTTGTATTGGCATCTTTGAAGAATACATTGTAACATATGTACTTGCTGATATTGTTGCTGATGTTCCATATATACTCACTTATAAGTCTACTACATTGCAAACAGCACAGAACCCAGATCTGCAATTGCATAATGCTTTTCTTTTAGTTTATCCGAAGTAGTATGTGATGGCACATCAGGGTCTATGTTGTTTGCTGTCAGATTTGTCTTAATAGGTGAATATAAACAAAAAGATTATTTAAGCAGAGAGAACTTCTCATGTCCACTGCATATTACCTGGTAATAATAATGTAACATGCATTCATCTGCAAACAAACACAGATCCAGTTTCACCAACCCATAAAATGCTGGCACTCTAAGCTGTTCTTGTAATTATGACTGCAAGCCTCAAGCAAACTGATAGAATAGTGACTTGACTTATCAAATATCAAGAAATACAACCCAGTCACTCTTTTAAAAATTATTCAAGCTGAGTGTAAAAACGTGCAAGCAAATTCTTTGCTTGATCATGTGATTTCGATTTGATTTAAATGCGTTAACTGGATGAAGTAAAATGAAAAACAACTCTGCTTCAAAAGGTAAAATATTTAAGTTTTGATCCCAAAATGGTGTTATAATAATCAACAGACATCACTATATTTGCCAATTTAGCGAATGAGACACATTCTGAAATATAATCATTTTGAAACCAAATTCCACCAAAAACAAGAGGTTTCTGTGGCTGTGGGTCTGATATCTCCCACTTTGTTTACCTTTTTACAGTTGACCATGTCACTGAGCAGGCTTATGTATCTACATAACGTATGCAAACTATCCCCCAAATGTCATATCATATTGATTTTACCTATTTTACTATAGTGTCAGAGACATACTTTTCAAAAAGAGGAAGGCATTCTTAATATATTGTTGTTGTTGTTATAGGGTTTTTACACCATTTTTCAGCACAAGATAGGCTATAAATGTTGGCCATTATTAATGGTGGAGAGAAAACCCAGGGAAACCCTGGCAAGAACCACTGACCTACAAGAAGCTACTGGCAAGCTTTCTTATGTACCCACATTGGCCAAGGCTGAGACTTGAACCCACCAGGACAGAGGTGAGATGGCAGTGATCCATAATGGTGAGCACTTTAGACCACTCCATAAAGTGTATTATTTTTCTACATTGAATAGCTTGTTTTCTTGTATTGTAAAATTTGTTTCTTTATATCCAATTTTCTGATATCTTTAAGGGAAAAATTTTGTCAAAACATACCCATGATTCTCAAAAGTCAATATCATGATTTACTGTCCTGGCTTTAACTTAAAGAGATAAAGAATTTGTTTTAAAAGATTTGCAAAGTATTATTTAAATAGGATATAATTTGAGAATTATTTTCTAACTCAGCTGCTATACTTCATTACAGATCTTGCTCAGAATAATATTCACGGCATGTCTTGATGATTTAAGTCCACTTACGGAGTTAACTCCAAACTGAGTCTCCAGTCAGTGGTAAGAAGTTAGCCAATTTGATAAAAGAACACCTTAATAATGTGTGAATCTTGTCCATTATCAAACTGTTTGAAATTTTGATCATGTATGTCTATATTCCAAGTTTTATAAACAAAAATCTGATCAGAAGTATTATTGGTAAAAACTCTGCCCTTCAGATGCTACCCCACCTCATTAATATGCATAAATCTCATTCATTAACAAATTCTTCCAACTGACTTAAGTTGCATCTGATATATGGCCTCTGGAATGGTAATAAAAATATCACCTCATTAACAAACTTGTTCAATTCCTGGATGATAAAATGTACATATGCCTAGTTTGATCAAAACAGGATCAGAACTGAGGATGCTCTACAGATCTCTAAAAAGAGTGGTGGGTGTAAGGTAAAGTTGCTTACATTTGCAACATGCTTACTGGACTTTATGGCCTGGGAATCAAAACAACCATTTGGCCTATATCTTATTAGCATAATGCCTTATACCATACCTGGTTTCAATCCAGTGAGTACTTCAAAAGTACCAAGTTGAAACTGAAGGGCCAGATTCTAAATCCAACTCCACAAAGCTTTGCCAGAAATTGGTGACAATTTACCTGATCTGTTTTTTTTTTAATATAAAGCTTCATGCCAAACATGATTTTGATCTATGAACTCTATTGTAAGTTAATAAGTAGAAATAAAATTGAAAGGGCAAAGCTTAACATGGGCCACAACCCTGCACACTTTTACAGGAAAAAAGTAGAAATAAAATTTGGCCTATGTAAGTTGAACTAGACCTTTGTCTTCCTAATATAAAGCCTTACACAAAATTTTAATTCAAGTTCTTTAAAGATGAATGAACTGAAATAAAACTAAAGGGCAAAGTTTTAATTCAAACTTGGGCCACAACTCCATAAAATTCTGCCAGAAAACGGTGAAAATTAAATCTGACTTTAGTCTTCCTAATAAAATGCTTATTTTCAAATTTGATTTCAATTCATGAATTTCTTTTAAGGTAGCTGAGGAAATGAGCAAAGTTCTCAATCAAACAATAATTCTATAAACCTTTGCCTGAAAACAGTGAAAATCAAACTGACCAAAAACTTTTTAATGTAAACCCCTCAAAGAATTTTTCATTTAAATCCATACAGTCCTTGAGGCAGTATAGATAATAATTGAAATTTGTGACATGACAAGACAAAATCCGAAGTGATGAGACAGTGCAGGACCAAAGGAAATTGGCAACACAACAATATTTCAGGAGCATACACCTGTTTTGAAAGACCACATTCTCAATGCACAGATTTATTATTATAATGACCTGACATGTCAGAGACAATGTTTTGAGCAACCATGGGTTTTTTGGAAAGAAGGGGTGGCCTTTTAGAACAGGTCCTACTGTACTGATTAAATTATACATTCCTTCATCTTTAAGGAATACTGCAGTTTTTGCTGGCTAAAAGAATCCTTCCTTTTTTCAAATTATGATAAACATGCATTTTTTAAAAACATGAACATTGTCAACACAATCAAGATCAACAGTTCTGGAGTAAATGTGTCAAACCATCCTGACTATTCACTATTCAACATTACATAATGAAGCCCATCCACTCTAGAAAACCCTATTTTATCAAAATCATAAGTATTTGATCAATTGATTACAGCAATGAAGCAGGTCTAAGATATGGCAATGTCACCCGCCAATGTTCTCATTGGATATAAACTGTTCCACTTCTATGGGCAGATATAAACTTTTAAAGAAAAAGTCTAAACAATAATAAAATGATGGAAAATTAAGACCTGTATTGAACACAATCCACAAAATTCCATCTTAGAACTAACTTTTATCATGCTTAAGCACTCCTGAATAAGTTACTTCTGGTAAACAAAATGCCAACTTTCTCTGCCACATAAATTCTGGACATTAATGGACAATTTGTCTTTTCGTGATTGGCCCAGGTGCTGCAACTGTAACCAAATCCACTAAGGTCTGGTGTATACACTGGAGTGACTTAGCCTGAAAGGCCTAAAGTATTTTAACAGCAGAGTGAACTTTAATTTTATCATGAAGAAACATGCCATTATAACTAAATTAATTTAATATCCAAGTCAAGCATTGTGTATGCTATGGTGGCATGAGAAATCTAATTACCTCCAGTTCCTAATGATGAAGTGTGGATAGAGTCCCTGGATCTGTCCTCATGGTTTGTCTGAAAAAAATTACAAGAATTTTTAAATTCATCACTGTGTTGCAGATACAACAATTATAATCATAATATCATTTAAATAATTCTGCTAAAATGCAAGTATTCAAATCGCCCTTCTGTGCAATTATTTTAAAAGACTGTAAACTCCAAGATGGTTGCATTGCACAATTTCATGGTTTTCCTGTTGGTAATTATGACAATATTTTGCAAAATGTACACCAGTGTCATGGATATATATGGAAATCAAGGGGACAACATCCTGTAAAAGCATTGTATTTCTTCCCTAAAATCATTTTAGCTTTTTCTTTTATTCAAAATTCAAAGTCAAATAAAAGTAAATGAAACAAAATACTGTAAATGTATCAACCTCAGACCAACTTAGTAGTATAATGCATACATTGACATATTTACGGACTTGTCCTATCATGCAATTGAATAAAACCCATCCTGTCTGACTGAAACCTAAATTTAGATAAAACCGTTGCCTGATATCCAGATATCAATTAAATTTCAAAGGACATTATGGGAAAGGCTTTTAAATTTTCTATGAACCACTTGACAGATTCTATAAAAATGTGTGGTTTTAAAGCTGATATGTTGAAGATTATCAGAAAGAATTCTTAAATATCAATATAAAACTTCTGACAACAATAACTGTGTTCATAGATTACTCTTAACAAAATGCACAGGCACAGATCTGCCAGTGTATACGTAAGTATATATTGTAAGACTTGTATTGTGAGTGAGGGCACCTCATACTGAGGTATAGTTATAATAGTGCACATATTATAAGTGGTTCTTAACAGCCTGGACCTAAAACCAAGTAAAACTGATTAAAAATAAAAATCAGAAGAATCTGGTTTTCCTAATGATTCTTCAGATCCAACTGTCTGCGTAGTTTGCAGTCAGATCTATATTTTGTGCAAGTATATATGGTAATTTGCAACAGGATGTAAATTAACCCATGTTAATGGGATCAATGACCACATACATTTTAAAAGGGGGGCTGTATAGTGAAGGGTATTATAACAAAAAACTACATTAGCAATATCAGTCTGTTTAAAGGAAAATATCCAAAAAATTTTACACCACAAATATATGTATTTTATAACAAAGAACCTCAATTTGCTAAACCACTCTGTTTTGCATTAAAATATAAAGTACTGATAATTTAGGTCTAAACAAGAAAAAAGCAACACAATTTGAAAACTGCTAAATTATCAGCATAACCAGCATGAGACTGTACAGATATTTCTAACAAAATATATTTTAAAGACATGTAACATGACATGATAATAGGTTTGATGATATCTTTTGTAGTTTACTGATCAAAGCTGACCCTGATCCTAACTAATAGGGAAAAATAATCTAGAAAATCAATAATCATTGACATAATTTGTTCAGTATATAGTAGATCAAAGAAATGTTTTAATGTTGCCTCAGGCCATTTCAAAACAAAAGTAAGACCAGAGTGTGGTCAATATTTGTAAATGAAATATTGCCCTAACCAAGGTTGGGCCGAGAATGGGGAAATTAACTAAGCAAATACAACTGGTAGTTTGCCAATAACATTCAAAAGAATATAGCTGTAAAATTGTCAATGGAGAACAAA
Organism: Potamilus streckersoni; assembly: GCA_016746295.1. Classification (NCBI taxonomy): domain Eukaryota; kingdom Metazoa; phylum Mollusca; class Bivalvia; order Unionida; family Unionidae; genus Potamilus; species Potamilus streckersoni. The sequence continues at coordinate 1,918,654 of JAEAOA010000900.1, read as the reverse complement.
GCAAAATGTCATTGAAAAAAAGTGTTAAGATTATTGTTCTACAAAGGCAGTTTGTCAAGTGCAAATGTCAAGCTGTTTCTTTTACAAAGTACACTATTTTTTCAGTAAGTATACATATCCTATGTAAAATGTTCTAATGAAAATGACAAATAGAGAAAAACATATATAAAAGTCTGTTGATTCATACATAAAAAAAAAACTATTTTATTTAAATCTACAAGACTTCTTTATATTCTCAAAGTCAAGATTTTCTTTTTGCAAAATAGTTTTACAAGGAAAAATATATATTTGGTTGTCAAGGTAACAAAGAACACATGCATGGAGCTATCTGCAGTACCAAATATGCCTGATTAAAAGTCAGATCCATCTAACTGCATAAATTGTATGACTGATTAGAACCATATATACTTGCTTGTAAGTCTAGTCCAACTACAAACTACAAAGACCCAGATCTGCTGGTACATAATGTGCTGGTAGATCTGGATCTGTGTAGTTTGTTAGGAATAATCAACAGAACAAACAACATAGACCCATATCAGCAGGTATAGTATGCTATGGCAGATCAGGATCTTAGTTGTTTTCAGTTTGACTACACTTATGAGTGAGTGTATATGCTGCTACCAACACCATAGACCCTGATTTGCATAATGCACTAGTAGATTAGGATCTGACCCAGTATATATGGTATAATATTCCTGTGTGACCCTGCCTGATTTTCACATTTTTCCAAATGACATTAAGAACCAAATTACATGATCCAAAATAATTAATATTCTTAATTTCATAAATATGTGCTGATATCAAATTTGCTACAAGTGACATACATTCATTTAAGTTGAGCAAAGATATTAATCTCATGAAAGAAATCATAAAAATATAGCTAATCACCACCTGAAAAGTTTAATTTAAATAAGTTTTATAGCAATTTGACATATTACCCAATCAATCCCATCCACCCCACACAACCTGCTAGAAGATTAATATTAAATAACTACAAACATAAGTTGAAACAGGTGTAGGAAGAGAATTTAATGAAGGGTCTATTTTTATCATTCCTGGGAGTACTAGTCAGAACAAAGTACATGTATTATAGTATACATATCATTATTCATGCCACTTAGGTTAATTTTCAAAAGTAACTGTCAGTAATTAAAGCTAATAACTGAACAGTGTCACCTAATGTCAAACATTCATAATTTAGCAGAAAATTATCTGAATTTACCATATATACTCACTTATAAGCCCATCACTTACAAGCCCAGTTCAACAGCGAACTGCAGATTCTGATTTGTCATCACATAATGTGCTGGAAGATCCAAGTCTATACACTTAATTAAGAATATTCAGTAAAGCAAACAACAATGATCTTGATCTGCTGGCACATTATGCAAGGGCAGATCAGGGTTGATGTTGTTTGCTGTTAGATTCAACTTATAAACAAGTATATATACTATACAACTTTTACCATTGTTTTTCTGTAGGAGAAAGTAATTGACAATTTAAGAACAACACTGAATTATTGCCTGCTTGTGTTAAAATTGACACTACAATTCTTTAGGTATGACTTAACAGAAGTGAGTGAAATTATAAAGTTCAAGCTTGTAGGATGATGACCTAATAGATGACTTGTTTAATTATTAGTGACTTGATGTCTTTGTGGGTATGTGAGAAAACTTATTAATAGCTTCTTGTGGGTTGGTGGTTCTTTCCTGGGGTTTTCCCCAAATTTTTCTTCCACAATTTATGCTAGCTGCTATGCATAGCTTATCTTGTTCTGAAAAATGGCAATAAACCCTACAACAACAACTTGATGTCCCCATAAAATGAGCTATGCAGAATTGTGCGCATGCAAAATAATGAGAATATTTTACTCACAATTCTGAAAAAGTATCCTATAAGAAAAGTTAACACTATAAATTTTCCTTTATCATTACTAAATAATAAATTAAAAATGAAACCACAACATTTTATGTCCAATCACTGCTACAGTTCACTGAGTTATGATGCACTTACAATGTAATGTTGTACTATGGCATCAGAATGTTTGTTTTACCAAAAGTGAAACAAAGCAGACAGAGATTGATTGTACACCATACTGTGGCATTATGGGTAAATTTTTTCTGCATGTAATTTGCTGTGTAAGTACACTACATTAACTATTTTCATGAAGAAAAAGATTTAAATATGGAGGAATCAACAAAATAACAATGATCTGTTCCAAAAGCACAGATGAAAATAATAGAAGCCACACAAAAGAAAACTTTTTGTTTTGAAGTATAAAAGTAAAGTATGTTTAGAATCATTTATTACATGGTTAAAATTGACTATGGAAAATGGTTGCAACCTATGTTTTAAAGTTTGGCTGTGCTTTTTGTTTAGTTGAAATTCTTGGTAGAAAAATTGTAAAGAAAATTTTTCATCAAGCAGGAAAACTATAAAGCAGTAAATTTGCCATTTGCTACCACGTCATTGAACCCAGTATTAATTGTGTGCATAGTCTTCTGGTATGAAATGAGTTTGACCCATTTTCTGCAGAATACAATAAAATGTCTATTTGTCAAACTTGGACAAAAGGAAAAGGAGCTGTACAATTTCTGTTTTTTTATCTTCTTCAAATATTTAAACTTCTTAATACATACCATAATCTGAATGTTTCTTCCATGTGCCATTTGATTTGAAATATGTATCAATGGGATACATGCAAGTCAATCTTCACTTGACTTTCCTAACGATGTGCCTCATTTTAATTATAAATGAAATGCATTCATCTGTGAAAATCATTGATCCAGATCTGCCACACAAGTAGTAACTGCTGAGAGACCAATGTTTGCATGGTTTGGTCTACTTTGGATTTTAAGCAGAAAGCAAAGAGCCTGATGTACTGGTGTGTAATATTCAACATACATGTAATAAAAGCACAGTCTAATTTAGGGTTAAGTGCTGGTGTGTAATATTCAGCATTCATGTAATAAGAGCACAGTCTAATTTCAGCTTAAGTGCTGGTGTCTAATATTCAACATAACTGTAATAAGAGCAGTCTTGTTTTGGGTTAAGTATTGGTATGTAATATTTAACATACATGTAATAAAAAGCACAGTCTAATTTAGGGTTAAGTGCTAGTGTGTAATATTCAACATACATGTAATAAAAAGCACAGTCTAATATAGGGTTAAGTGCTAGTGTGTAATATTCAACATACATGTAATAAAAGCACAGTCTAATTTAGGGTTAAGTGCTAGTGTGTAATATTCAACATACATGTAATAAAAAGCACAGTCTAATTTAGGGTTAAGTGCTAGTGTGTAATATTCAACATACATGTAATAAAAGCACAGTCTAATTTAGGGTTAAGTGCTAGTGTGTAATATTCAACATACATGTAATAAAAAGCACAGTCTAATTTAGGGTTAAGTGCTAGTGTGTAATATTCAACATACATGTAATAAAAGCACAGTCTAATTTAGGGTTAAGTGCTAGTGTGTAATATTCAACATACATGTAATAAAAAGCACAGTCTAATTTAGGGTTAAGTGCTAGTGTGTAATATTCAACATACATGTAATAAAAGCACAGTCTAATTTAGGGTTAAGTGCTAGTGTGTAATATTCAACATACATGTAATAAAAAGCACAGTCTAATTTAGGGTTAAGTGCTAGTGTGTAATATTCAACATACATGTAATAAAAGCACAGTCTAATTTAGGGTTAAGTGCTAGTGTGTAATATTCAACATAAATGTAATAAAAGCACAGTCTAATTTAGGGTTAAGTGCTAGTGTGTAATATTCAACATAAATGTAATAAAAGCACAGTCTAATTTAGGGTTAAGTGCTGGTGTGTAATATTCAACATAAATGTAATAAAAGCACAGTCTAATTTAGGGTTAAGTGCTGGTGTGTAATATTCTACATAAATGTAATAAAAGCACAGTCTAATTTAGGGTTAAGTGCTAGTGTGTAATATTCAACATAAATGTAATAAAAGCACAGTCTAATTTAGGGTTAAGTGCTAGTGTGTAATATTCAACATAAATGTAATAAAAGCACAGTCTAATTTAGGGTTAAGTGCTGGTGTGTAATATTCAACATAAATGTAATAAAAGCACAGTCTAAGTTAGGGTTAAGTGCTGGTGTGTAATATTCTACATAATACAGAAAAGTCTAATTTAGGGTTAAGCTCATCAACAATGTCCCCATAATATAAACAATGCCCCATCATATATGTTTACATACACTGACATATTATATAAACAATGTGCCCATCATCCACTGACAACAAAAATAAGCAATGCCCAATTTGTATGTGTATATAAAGTGACAATATTATAAATAATGCCCCCATCATGCATGTGTACAAACAATGATGACATTATAAACAATGCCCCTATCATCTATATGAACATACAGTGGCACTATTATAACAATGCCTCCAACAAGAATGTGTACAAACAATGTCTCCATTGTGTATGTTTACCAAAAAAGGAGTTAGCTTATCTCTCTTTAGAGCTCTCCATTCTGAAGGAATACTGTCTTTTCTCAATATGATTAAGCTTAATAAAGGTGGCACTCTACAGTTTCGTATTTTGCATAGCATTAAATGTTAAAGAAAAAGAATTTCCCATAATTTCCTCACTGGCTATACTGGCAATTTAATAAAGACCTTGTAAATCTTAGGTGTTGTTAAAATTACTTTTAGTTCCTTTATTTTGATGTATGATTGATGGGTGTAATTTGGGCTCTAGAGTATACAGCTTGGGCTTAATTAAGATCTGTATATAAAAACTGCTAGCTCCACTTGGTCATTTCCATTCCTGGACTAAAGAGGTAAATTGTTAAAAAACAGCTTTTATTTTTCTGATAATTCTTAATTTATTAACTGTGACACTTAAAAAAGCTGGTATTGCCTACTTTGTCAAAATTCATTTTGCCTATGAATTAAAGTTAATTTAAAAAGCACACAGAAGATACCAATTTGGTTTATTGTGAGCTTTGATTATGTACAATTTCTACAAGGACATCATGTCCAAACAAATGTCAGCCAAAGAACATGAAAATAGTACAGATGTATACCAACATTATCTACATTGTGCATAATGCAAATAACTTCATCTTACATATCTCTCTCTCTCTCTCTCTCTCTCTCTCTCTCTCTCTCTCTCTCTCTCTCTCTCTCTCTCTCTCTCTCTCTCTCTCTCTCTCTCTCTCTCTCTCTCTCTCTCTCTCTCTCTCTCTCTCTCTCTCTCTCTCTCTCTCTGTGAAAAGTACATAATAACTGGTGGGTGCCACCAACAGCATACAGTTACATTAAGTTCCCTCACAGAGCTTTCTGCTAAGTTCCATCAAGTTTCATGGTAGAACAAACATGCTTTGTGGCAAATTATATCAAGTTCCATGGTAGAGTTGGCATGCTCTGTTAAGTTCCGTAAAGTTGCATGGTAGAGCAGATTAAATCTTGTGGTAACTTCTATTAAATTCCATGGCAGAGTAGGCAGGCTTCCTGAAATGCTCTCTTAAGTGACATGGTAAAGCAGATTTGCTTGTGGTAACTTATTGCTTTTAGATTCCTTTGGAATAATCTCATGACCCATGGGAGTCTGGACCACAGGTTGAGAACCTTTGGGTTATAGCATTTGAAATGTGTGGTCTAAGAAAATCAGCTTAATTATATTTGTATTTCTTTGATGAGCAGAAAACAGAAAAAAGTAGTCATTTAAATAACTAAGATGTAACAACAAACCTGATAGGTAACAAAAGCATGATAATCAAAAGGTATTCACAATCAGAATAAAACAAAGCCTGAACAAAAGGTGCCAGGTAACAAAGGCATGATAATCACACCTCATTATTACTTTAAAATCACAGGTTGCTTGTTCAATGCAACAAAAGCATGAAAAAAAGTTTTTATCTTTATTGTGTGGTCTTCTAGTGAATAAGGTAGAAATATCCTTTCTGAATAAGGTAGAAATGTCCTTTATTTATTGTAATTCATATGTTGACTTAGTACAGCTGTAAATCTGATGTGTTCATTCTGAATTCTGCTTGCTGTGAAGATGGCTGTGAATTAATACATGTCTCTTTTGACACAAAACTATAAATAAAAAATAAATGGAAGTGAAGTCCAAGGATTGACAAGTTCTGATCCAAAGATACCTAGCAAGCCTTGAAAAGAAAATAAATAGCATGAAATAAATGTTCTGATGGATGGAGACATAGACTGGTCACCAGAAAGATGGTTTGGACATGATCAATTACAATATTATTCGTAAATGTGCATATATAAATACCACCTGGAAAAATGCCCAATATCTATCCCTATGTTAAAGCAAAACCAGGAGAGCATCAGATTTAGATAAAATCTTGACACCAAATCTTATTACCAACAGCCAATACAAAACTTCAACTGAGAGTGATGCCTATGTCTCAAAGTCTGTTACTAATGGTTGAAACCACAAGACCTCTCAACAATTTCTGTTCTTTTCTCTGATGGTTTCATACAAAATCAAACCCACTACATTTTTCAGAGACCTAACCCACTAATTTCATCTAAACTCAATCTTACTACAACAACAACCTTTACATTACAGCCAGTTTTAGCCAAAAACTGAAGTGGCTCAATATTCAAGTGTCAGTGTGTGTGTACCTAACAAGAGTGGATAAAAGTGTTAAAGGGAATCCATGTATAAACTGACCTTCATCTATTGCCTCAAAAGTAAGAAATGACATAAATATTCTTTTTAGTATCATTAGCATGAGGTATTTGGTGGCAATCTCAATCTCCAAAGAAAACATCCTCTCTCCCAACAAATGGTGTGAAATTGCAAACAGTGTTATTGTTCAGTAACAAGAATACCCTTGAATTAAAGTCATTAAAGATCTCACATAAAACTGTCCACCTGGAAATTTCATCTAAGTTTTTGGCAAATAATCAACCTTTATCAAGTGAAGTATTTCCAAATATAGATTAATCCTGGATATATTCATGAAAACAAATCTCGCCCACCACACAAACAACTTGTACAGGTAGATGGCACCAGCACTAGTACCAGTAATCTACATTTCTTTAGTGTTTAACCTCATGGTTAGTCATGTTAGCAAGTTTACTTTGTGCTCCTTAAAAAACTGTCAACTCATTTTTGTGTTTGTGTGTGTGAGAGAGAGAGAGAGAGAGAGAGAGAGAGAGAGAGAGAGAGAGAGAGAGAGAGTATATTATTAATCGAAAATATATTTCATTGATAAATATGTAGAATATAGATAAAATTTATGATGAAATACACATTTTATAACACCAAAAACATCCTATTTAGAACAACCAAAACATTTTCAAGCACAAACCTGGAACTTAAGCTAAAAATCCCATAAAAAAAACAACAGCAGCAACACAAAAGAAGCTACACTAAATACTGCAATAGGACCTTCAAAATTGAGTCATGAACATCATAACTTAATCAGGTTTTAGAAAGCTCTACAAATCAATTTTTCTTACAAACTGTGTGACAGACATGCTGATGATGAATGGGGACCACAAACAAGTCTGGATCCCTTCCTTTAGAGGGAAAATGGAAGATACATACATAATCACATCTGAAAATGAAGCATACCTCTTTCATTGAAATTTAGCAGTCATGGATAGTGTTTTTTGCAGTACAGGAACAAAAATTGGTTATTTAGGACTGGAATGAAACCTTGACCCTAAGAACACACATGGACAGATCTGATATAATAGCTAGAAATTAGACTGTTTGCCCAAAAATGGACATTAGTTTGTCTCCAGATTGCTGATTCTGGATCTAGTAAATCAACTGTGAATATAGTTTTGATCCATGCTGGTCTTGAAGAGAGGTATATGCTGGTCCTATCAGCTGGGAACAAGAAACCTCAAAGGATGTGTATGAAATGTCACACCTATCTTATCCAAGTGATTCAGGAAGCCCTTCCTTCATTATCTATCTAATATCAAGAACAGTACTTTAGTTTATTTGTAAGGACAATCCATATCTAAAGATTTTTGTTGAGTAGCTGTCAAGAGTGAGTGGGTGATCCCTAGGTCACTCAGAGGGGCAGACAATGGCCAAGCAGTAATGTCCAAGTATAAATAATTACAACCATGCTGAAAGATGAAAGGTCCTTAACCAAATTAAAAATTATCAATTGTGAAACCTATTTGCAAAATACATATTTTTGCATCACTCAAATTACACTATTTGAACCATGCATAAGTGTGTTTGTGTGTGTGTGTACTTAATTTGATTCATATTAATATAGCAGTTTACTGTAATTGAACCCAGGACCTCCCACATCTGGGGCATATGCTATAACCACATAGGCCGCTGAAACAGTCAGTGTAAATCACAATGTATAAAGCATTGTAGGGGAGTACATGAAAGCACATTTTGTTAAAGAAAAGTTTTACTGAATAACTGCTGCATATAATTGTTTATAAGTAAAGTGCAACTGTAAAATAATACAGACTCTGATCTACCATCACATAATGCATCAGGACCACTCCAGTAGCCTACTGATTAGAGCATCCTCTGGATGTGGAAGGTCGTGGGTTCAAATCCCGGCTAAATCATACCAAAGACTAAATAACTGGTACTAACAGCTGCTTCACTAGGTGCTCAGCATTAATGTTCAGACTGGTTGGTCTGGTGTCCGGATAATGTGACTGGTGGAACATGATGCTGCATGTCTGTGGCAATATGCCCCCCTGATAGACATCACTATAAACTGTCACACTGCAGACATCATAATGATATGACTGAAAATTTGTTAAAACTATGTTGAAAATCCAAATGACACGACTCATGACATATTACATTTGTAGATCAGGGTTTCTGTTGTTTGTTCTACTGATCACAATTTTTTTTAAAAATGCATCGACTCAAACCTGCCTGCACATTATGTATCATCAGATATGGGTCTGTGCAGTTTGCAGTTGGATCTGACTTGTGTGTATATACAGTACACACAATAGATTGTTTCGGAGATGTTTACTAGGGCAATTCATAAGATCCTTCCATGAATCATTAAACATGTACGCGGTGTAAAGGAACCTCAAAGTCTGGTACTAGAAAAAGAATACTCTTATTGTAAAATTCAGAATTTGGGAGGTAAATATGATGGATCCTAGTTCATACATGTGTATTTTCAACAAATTCTAAAATCACTTTTAAAAGTTAATTTGGAGCCAAAACATCTTAGCTTGCCAAAAGTTTTTGGTAAATTTCACTCCACATCGTCACTATAGAACAAAGTGAATCAACATCCTTTGTCCAGCAAAGATGACCAATGAAAGGATTTCTAAATTAGTATTTGCAATTTTATTTGTCTGCTAAAATGGGAGCCACTGAAGAATTTTAAAAAGATTTCTTGATGGTGTGTTTATTATCAGCATCAAGAATAACCCTAACTGTTCTCTTCTGAAATTTCAATAGTCTTGATTTTCTGCAAAATATTTACTCCCCAAACAACACCACAGTTACAGTAAAACATCACCATATACTGAGCAATATTATGACCCCAAACAAAATATCAGTTAGCACAAACAGAACATCACTAGTACCACAAATAAAACATCACTAGTGCCACAAACAGAACATCACTTTTACCACAAAGAGAACATCACTATTACCACAAATAGAAGAACATCACTATTACCACACATAGAACATCACTATTACCACAAATAGAAGAACATCACTATTATCACAAACAGAACATCACTATTACCACAAACAGACCATCACTATTACCACAAACAGAACATCACTATTACCACAAACAGAATATCACTATTACCACAAACAGAATATCACTATTACCACAAATAGAAGAACATCACTATTACCACAAATAGAAGAATATCACTATTGCCACAAACAGAACATCACTATTACCACAAATAGAAGAACATCACTATTACCACAAAAAGAACATCACTATTACCACAAATAGAAGAACATCACTATTACCACAAATAGAAGAACATCACTATTACCACAAACAGACCATCACTATCACCACAAACAGAACATCACTATTACCACAAACAGACCATCACTATTACCACAAACAGAACATCACTGGTGCCACAAACAGAACATCCCTATTACCACAAACAGAACATCACTATTACCACAAATAGAAGATCATCACTATTACCACAAAAAGAACATTATTACCAAAAACACAATGTCGATCTTACCACAAACTGAAACAATATTATTTACCCCAAACAGAGCATCATTAGTACCCAAAACTGAACATCACCATTAAAATAAACAAAACATCACTATTACTACAAAAGATTCACTACTGCCACAACAAAACATCACTACTACCACAAACTTGCCATGCAGTATATATTGGGATTCTGGCAGCACTAGAAATATCAATGAAGTGTATCATTACAAAAAATATCATGATGTCTATATATATCATCACACTTTTATCAGCAGTGTCATTGGACAAATTCACCTATCTTGGCAGCACACAGTCACATGCAATCCACATCAATGACAAAACCAGCACCAGAACAGTTAAGCAAGTATGGTCTTTGGTAGACTATATGCAATGTGTCGGAGTGAAGAGTGATCAGTCTGCAAACAAAACATAAGGTTTACAAAGTCACTGTGTTGCCGGACTATGCTGTAAGCTTGTGAGACCTGGACAGTGTATATATGCCATACCAGCAGCTGAATCATTTTCACATGGGCTGTCTGAGGAGTCTGATGAGGATAAGATGGCAAGACTGGCTAAAGGGATCTCTACATGTGTACAGGAAGGATGGACAGAGACAAGGAAAGGCACACAGATGAACGAACAAAGTGAATACAAGATATTGCCCACTTCTCAACATGGGAAAATACAAAAATTTGCTTCATACCTGTTTATTGTTGTTGTTGTTGTTGTTGTTGTTGTTGTTGTTGTTGTGAATATTCTGAACATTTTCCTCCAGAGATTGGTGCTGTAGTTTCTCAGTCAACAATGTTACATCCAGAGCCAGCATTGCAAAGGATGATGATGTGAAGGCACTGGCTTCTGTTAGAGGTGTTTGATAACTTTGGTATGTGACTGAATGGTTTCATTGAATATTGACAGGTTGTTGCCTCATTGTAGACATCAAGAATTGAGGATTACTCCTTGTAATGGTCTCTGTAAATAGAAGAAATAAAGCAAAATTTTATTAACATAAAAAATTAGGCTGGGTATTAATGGATAAATATTTTGACTTAATTTCCTTCAAACAAGAATACTGTATATTGAACAAATTCATTGGTGTACAGTAATACTTTCTAAATTTCAATACTATTTTGAAACCATAATTAACTTGATTCAATCAATCAATTAATCAACTTTTTAAAAAATGTCTTTGCATCTCTTCTGCTCATTATGTGTAGAGTTTTTCCACAGAGTTTAAACAGTCTATCTATCCATGAATCTGCTGGTCTTTTTCCATTATTAGCATCTGTCTACATCACAATTATAATAACTTTGTAAACTTGTACCAATGTCAATAACACACACTGCAAAATGCTTGAATACTTTGAGAGATACACTAATATATTTGACAGGCTAATGCTTTACTTCACTTGGACATCAAGGTATGTTCTGAAACATGGCTGTAAAATGACACTAAATTCAACCAAGCAGTATTTCCTTTTGTCACAGCATGTTAATGAATTGGTAATTACTTTATCATTTACAAATCAGCCACTGATAAAACAGTACTTAAAATGTACCAATCAACAACACTCTGATACACATTTTTGTGTACCTGTGTGATAACAATGCCACCTGTATGACTGACGTAACTCCTCCACAATGTACATGTAAAGCACTGAACATGGCAAGCACGTATTGCATTTACAATACATCCTTGAGTATATCCAGTTTTATATAAAAAAATTGCAGTGTTATTTTGTCCAATAAAACTTGACCTAGTATGATAAAAAATTAAACACAAAAAGCTACACTATAAATAGTGTACTTGACACAAATAATATTCAAAACTGATAGCCATTCTTTTTGTAGTCATGGTAACAGACTTACTACCCTACTACTTTATTACAAAATTCATGACTACTGTAATAAAATATTAATTACATGGTAGTGGCACACAACCCAGAATAAATGACAATAAAAGAACAATTAATACAGCCCAAATTTTGAAAAGGGTTCATAAAAATATACCAACTATTATGGTTGTCCACTTTGTACAAAAAAGTACCCCTTAATACCTCTAATAATGGGATCTTAGCACCTGATCTTATCAGTTTGAATTTAAGGAGATTCAATTTTCTGAAGGTAAGTCCTTACATCATACAGGCTGTCTGGCTACTGAATAAATAAAATGGGACTCAAATATCCTACAGTTAAAATATCATATGAAAATTGCTGATGAAGAAAAAAAAACATACCAATCATTTGAATCAAACCCAATTGAGGTATAATGGCTCCCTTTAAAATGTAGAAAGGATTATGAACAGAAAACCTGGGGGACCAGTAAAAGGTTTGGAGGACCACAAACGTTTGTTTTGAAGCTTCTAGTAATTCTGGCAACAGAGAAATTAAAGGAAAAGGAAATGGGGAACACTGTCTTGCTGTGGATACTTTACACTCAAGTGTAAACAACTTTGATCAAGATGTGCCAACGAAGTTAGCCTCACTTCAGGATCATCATTATGCAATATAAACCAAAAGCAGTGCTAAAGGAAGAATTGATATCAGTGAAGAAGACTTGTGTAAAGACATGAAGTTTTATATTAACCTAATGTCATTTGTGACATGATCCACATTATAATATCCTCTGTTTTCATGGGTTTGAGTCTTAGGCTGGACAAAAACATGGGCATGTAAGAAAGCTTGCCAGTAGCTACCCATGGGTTTGTGGTTCTTACTGGAGTTTTCCAGGGTTCTTTCTCCACCAGTTATAGTGCTTGCAATATGCTGCAAAATGGCATTAATGTATTATAATGTAACAATCATAATGATGTCAACACTTGCTTCAGTATGGGATCAAAATGTATCCACTTAATGTCAGCAAACTGCAAGGAGGAATAATTTTTACTGTTATTTCCTCCCTACCCCCATAACACCTGAAAAATGCAAATATAGTCTGGGTAGATCAGATTAAGTTTGTGAGGTTCTATTACAAGCTTAGCCAGAATAAATAAATTTTATCATTCTGGATCTAAGGTGCTATGTGCAGTTGAATGGCCTTATATATAAGTAATCACGGTGCATGTCAGAGTTCTTGTATGCTGGCAATAATATTCACTGAAGCATATCTGACAGGAGCATGGAGAAGTCATCCCATATTGCTATTTAAATATATTTCTAATTACAACTAGCCTGCTATCTGGATTTAAAATTAAAAGCTGTCTGAGAGCCAGAATGTTTGCTTTCATGAACCTGAATATGGAAACAAAATGTTAAAAGCAGAAATAGATGATCACAAAAACACTCCAATCTTATTTCCATTTAGACTCATAAATCTGCCATATATTTATTGAACTATTAAAATAATGTACTGCAATGACATACAGCTTTTATTTAACTGTACAATGCAACCTCTTATCTATTTTCAATTTAATTGATATACTGTATACCAGATTAGGAGACCTGTCCATGTACTCTGAAAATCTTTTTTTAACAATCATCAAATTCTAGTTAGCAAAGGTCATAATTTTGAGACTTGCATCTGATTTATATAAGCAATCTCATAATTTGGGAATTTTTGGTCGTAACTTCAGATTTTTCCTAAAAACCTTGACTACAATGTGAAACAGAAATGTTTTATTATTTGACTTCTGCAGCAAAAATACTACTTCCAATTTCATTGGATCCTCACATTCAATTGGTTGTGCAAGTACATCATGGAGATACCAAATTGCAATTTATTATTATACACCTGTACAAAATAATTTTAATCATCTAATTAAATTTAAAAATAAAATATCTCCTAATACATGCAAATTAGTTTGTCAAGTTACAAATAATTTAATAATCTCTTTTAAAAACTGTCATGAATGGGAAATAATATAAAGAACTTACATATTGCATTTACTCAATTACTTTGCCAGGTCAAGCTGCAAACATAATAGACCCTGATCTGTCATTTCATATTGCTTTGGCAAGTCTGGAACTATGTTGTTTATTATAATGATTACTCTGAATAAACTGCAAAGACCCATATCTGACCTCACATTATGCAATGGTAGATCTGGGTCTAAGCAATTTACCCGAATTGCAAGCAATTATTGATGGCAAACTTAAATCTGATTGCATTTATGACAATATATACAGTATTTAAATATACAAAATTCATTTGGAAATTTGAAGATCTTGCAACAATATGAAGAGTCCACTATTTTGCTGTCAATCAAAATCAATACAATCTTGGTTGTACATGACAATCAAAAGCTAGATAGTAACCAGAAATGCTTTCATAGAAAACAAATGCTGTCCCCCCAACATTATTATCAAATGTGCACGAGTAATGAGCCATAAATCCAAAATTCGACAAGATCACTCTGAAACATGAAATTTAGCTCACAATGACCTACTTCTGGAAAAAAATGTCTCAGTGCTTAATAATGGATGAGACAATAATATAAATGAAAAACTAAACCAAAGTCACTGAATCATAAATCTTAGGGCACAGTGAGGAAATATTGATAAGATGGTATTAAAATACACTCAGAACCATCTACTGTCTAAGCTGCATAACCCTTGGGCTTACAGTTCCTGACAGACTGACCTAATTACAAAAACTAACCAGAATCACTGAAACATTAAATTTAGTGTTTGCTCCAGGTTTGCTTACTTTAATGGGGCCCTGCTTACTTTCACAGGGAATATGCATGTTACTTGCTTTTACCTTGTTCACCTGTCTGAACATCCACTCATCATATATGGGTTAAGCTTTGCATGTTGGTAAATACAATGCCATGTTGCAAAAAGCAGACTACATTGACCTAAATTCTAACTGAAAGTTGGAAAGTCCAAAGTCCAACAGAAATGTGGAAAATTCTGAGCAAACAAATTCACTCCAAACAAGAACAGTAAGATACAAAATTGAATAATAATTTATGGGACAATATCTGTTGAGATACATGTACATGCTGTAGTTAAGTTTTAATGTAACCAACATAATTTCAAATATATCTAATACTATTGCAAAAAAAAAATTAAAAAATTTAGAAGAGTTTATTATTTTTAAAATGAAACTGAAAATTTAGTTAACAATTCAAATAATGTGATGTCAAGATGTAGTAAGTGAATTAAAAAAGTTAAATTCTAAGAAATCAACTGAAAAAAGACTAGAGATAGATCCATTCATCTGTATAAAAAAAAAAATATGCTGATATTATTGCTCCATCTCTTACATGCATAATTATTCAATGAATCTTCCCATGTCACTAGCTAAGATTCCAATAACCCTATCTACACTTAGCATTGAGCAGCTATTTCTGAGCTTCAGGTCTGTGAATTTCATTGGGTACAGCAGGAAGCCACAGCATCCAATCAAAAGTAAGTTATTCAAATCTGAACATTGTTCTTATGTGATCAGACAAGAAGAGCACACAACTTGAATGGACTGATAAATTAGCAATTTTCCAGTGTCAGTCCATGTTTGCTCAAATACCTTTCATTCAAATACACCTGTAATGGCTTACATCTGGTACATAGTCATACTTTTGATGTTAGACTTACAAAGTATCTTTTTTAGGTCAATTTCAACCACTGTTTTCATTGATGTACAATGCAATGCACTACTGATATTGGTTAGTTGGTGTCACATATTAAGGTAGGCAACACATGAAATTCAATAGATATTGCTAGGGTAAAGCATCAATCCACCAAGGTGTAGATAGGCATACTGGAACCTTGCCTAGCAAAAATGCATCTCAACTGAAGTTTTCCAATTATAAATAGGGTTCAAAATCAAATCCTGATAATTATAGACCAATATCTATTTTACCAACCATATCCAAACTGTTAGAATGGTTGCATTTCAAGTACCATTTAATTCACACATCCCAATCAGGATTCAGACAAAACCACTCCTGTCTGTCTGCATTAATGAAACTCACTGATGATTGGTTGCTTGCAATTGAAAATGGAGAATTAGTTGGAATGAAATATCTTAGGTTTTGATTTGGCAGACCATAACATACTTGCAGGAAAAATTGAAAAGTATAAATGTTCTCACTTTTCACTCTAATTCAAAAACTAATATATATGCTGATAACACAACTTTGCATAAGTTTGATTCTAATGTTATAAGGTAAAAACACAATTGGGTAAAGGTTTTTACCAAGCTGAACATTGATACTCACTGTATTATAAAATCAATTCCCTAAAAAAGGCAATGTTTCTTAGAACTAGGCAAAACTTTTCAGTGAACAAAAATCCAAATCTTGAGCTGTATACTAATCTAACTGAAAATATTGACACAAAATAACCTTTGGGAGTTCATGTTGATAAGAATCTAGACTGGTGCAACATGTTTGCTATGTTGTAAACTCAAGAATTTATCTTTTACAGGAAAATAATCTACAATGCATTCATTCTTCCTCATTTGGACTGCTCTTGCACAATTTGGGTAAATATAACTGATAACAATATTAAAACATGAAAAAGCCAACAAAAAATTTACCTAGATCTACTTAGAACCTAGACTTACCAATAATAATAATAATAATAATAATAATAATAATAATAATAATAATAATAATAATAATAATAATAATAAATAATAATAATAATAATAATAATAATAATAATAATAATAATAATAATAATAATAATAATAATAATAATAATGATAAAGACTTCATTTCGAGAAGCTAACTCAAATAGTTACAGAACTAATCTACCTTGAGGCATTCTGTTATGTACAATATATACAATATACAGTATATACAACATGATGTGAAGAATCTAGCTTGACACTAAATAATTAAGTGATTTTAAAAGTCAAAGTATCAATCCTGGAACACATGCACAGGCATCTGTGAATACACAAACATAAATAAAATATAAAATGCATTGAAAACTTAAACTGTGAAAATGATGCAAAAAAAGTCAGTATTTATTATACTAGAACTGCTCAATTTTCTAAAGATTTTATCCATTTGAGACATTGATTATGAAGAAAAGAAATTCTAGAAACCTGCCTTTTGTCACTGGAACTGTTGATCCATACCAGTGGATCAGTATATTGAAAACTTTTTTTATACAATTCCTTCTTTGGCCTTAGTATAATGTTATGTGATGTGATTATGATTTTTAATGTAGCATTAAAAAATTTTCAGTCATATCCTACCATGTCTGCAGTATGGCAGTTTAAAGTGATGTTTATCACTGAGACATCATGCTGAAGACATGTAGCACATATTATGACACAAGGCCGACCAGTCCTAATACTAACCTTTTAATGCTAAGCATCAAGCGAGGCAGCTGTTAGTACCATTTTTGTAAGTCTTTGGTATGACTCAACCTGGGATCAAAACCACAACCTCCTGCATCAGAGGTGGACACTAACCACTAGGCCACCAGAGTGGTTTCCTTGGTATAATGTAATTTTTACTGCTTATGGACCTTAAATTTGGAGTACCATCAGCATCTCTTGGTGAAAGATATTGCTTAGATAGACAGCATTGGCTTTTTGGATGCTTTTATACATCAATTTGGCCTAAGAAATATTCTATCATGTATTGTTAAAACCTTTATATTATTCATTGCATCATGGATATTGTCTATACATTGATCTAGAATTAAATGGCAAGCCCTCTTTTGGAGTCTTAAAAGTGTTATGTTTGAATTAGAGGTATTACCCCAAATTACATTTCAACAGTCTAGATATGGCTGAATATAAATTGTATAAAAGATGACCCTATACTGAAGAGGACTGTATGTTTTGATTTTTCTCAGTGGCCAAAGATAATAATTAACCTTTATTGAAATGTGTTTAATGTGAATAAACCAATCAAGATTGCTATCTACAAATACATCAATAATTTTATCCTGAGAGGTCATATTAAGGCTCTCATTGTCAAATAGAACCTGGAGTTTGTTGCTATATAGCCTTGCTCATTTTTGTTGCATTGTAACTAGTAGGGCTTTCATCATTTTTCTGCATTTATGATCATACTATTTTCCTTGCACCATACTTGAAGTCCATTGTGAGCATCTTGTATGCTATTTTGGTTTTATCAGATAGTGTATCATCTGCAAGAGGTCAGTGGAAGAAATTGAAGTTCTAATCTTATGAGATAAGTCACTGATAAATAGAATGAATAATAGAGGTCCAAGAATAGAGCCCTGTGGTACTCCACAATTAATATATTTACTTCAGAAAGTTGACCATTTAAAGATACTTTTGCACTCTACTGGTTAAGTAAGAAGTAAAACAGTTACTGAGTTTTCACTGCATTGATAGGTATTTAGTTTTTCAAGCAAAATTTCATGGTCTACAAGATCAAAAGCTTTACAAAAATCAACCATAACAGTGCCTACCATTTCTCCTTGATCTAATACTTTCAACCATTTATCAATCAAAGATACAAGTGCAGTTTCACAGGAGTGATTCAGTTGAAAGCCAACTGATTATCATGGATACAATCCTAAGTATTCAAATAGATGAGAAAAGAATCATGTACTTTTATTTCTAGTAATTTGGAAAGATAAGGAAGGATAGAGATGAGTCTGTAGTTATTTACATCATCTTTTGTTTTTGCTATATGCAATGGTGTAATCTTGACAGTTTTGCATGTTTGTGGAAATTTATTAGACTTAATACTTTCATTACAAATAAAAATTATACTCTCTACAATTACAGGTGCAGCTACAAATTAAAAGCCTTGGTCCAATCATATTAAGTCCTGTAGCTTTACAATCATCATTTTTTCAGCATATTTTCAACACAAATTCTGGATTCATTTCAGGAATTTTAAACCTTATATTGTTTGGTATCTTTTTAGCACAAAAATGTTCGAGTTCCAGATGATCAGATGAAGTTCCAAGTTCTTTAAGTTTTTTATTAATTTGAATGAAAAAGTCATTAAAAATATTTGATTATAAGTATAAATGCCCTCAAGACTGAGGGATAAAATTTCAGTTTTACTCTTACATTTGCCTGCACCAAATGCTGTAAAATTCTTCCAAATAGCTTTCTGGTTATTTTGGTTTTTATCTAGCACTTTTTTGTAGCGTGCTTGTTTGGCTTGACAAATCATTTTATTAACTTTATTCCTCCAACCTCTATATTCAATTTGATTTCCTCCTGATTTTAGTTGGTCTCTTTGCTTTATTGCTTCTAAAATTTCTGAGGACATCCAGCCTGGCTGGTGTTTTTTTTTTTTTGTTTTGTGTGTTTTTAAAGGAGCATGTTTGTTCAACAAACTGATGAACAGATCTGTCCAAATATCTAAAACATCATCAATATCTTCAAAGATTTGGACTGTATTCTATGGAATCTGTTTCAGATTTTACTGGAATTTAACAGTATCAAAGTTTTGAAAAGATCTATTAAGTAATGGATATATAAATACTATTTTTGTTTTGATTTGCCATTGACTTTATGTGTTAGAAACATTTTAAAGTGGTCACTTACACAAATCTTTGGAACCATTACTTTCCAAAACATTTTCTTTTGTATTGGTTTAAACATGACCTATAAGCATTTTAGAAGTTAATGTTACTTTGGTGGATTCATTTAACATTTGATAACACCTTCCAAAATTCTATTCTTAAAATTGAAATGGTTGAAAGTTCAATAAAGATTAGCCTATCACAAATTATTATTAATGTTTAAAGCTGGGGCCCCAAGTGGCCAAGTGGTCTAAAGCACTGACCATTACAGATCACTGCCATCTCACCTCAAGACTAACGTGGGTAAGTAAGAAAGCCTGCCAGTAGCTTCTCATGGGTTGGGTTGGTGGTTCTTCCCGGGGTTTTCCTGGGTTCTTCCTCCACCATTAATACTGGCCACCATGTATAGCCTATCTTGTGCTGAAAAATGGCGTTAAACCCTATAACAACAAAAACAACAACAATGTTCCCAGTTAAGAATAAACAATGACCTCAATATCTGTGTGGTATATTTCATTAGTGCTCATTGTACAAGAGCTAAATTGAAATCAACTACAAATGATCAAGTCCAGAATACCATTTCCAAACACAAATACATTAAAAAAATCATTTGATTATTCTAGTGCTATTTTACGGATTGAACTCCCCATAGCCATTAGATCATAAACAATTCAACATGTTTAAAATATTGTATCACCGTTGTCTTTAAGGGCAGTTGTCATTTTAAATATTGAAATAATGAAATACATTCTCTTCAATTTGCTCTGTTAATGCATATCACAGGCACTTTGTGCTGTTATACTTAATGTATCCTGAGGGCCTCGGGGAGATCAGCAATTATCGTCCCATAAATTATTAGTTGATATGGTATCTTAGTGATTCTATCAGAGTAAAATCCCCCAAAATTTTCCACATTTCTGTTGCACTGTTTGTTGCATTTTCAACCGTTGTTTTAAAAAAATTTCATTAGCAAATTGAATCATAGCAGTGCATCTGTTACACCAGAGTTTATAGTTATGCCAATCCTTGATTTTAGTCTCTATCTTGCATCATTGATTTCAGCCACACAGTTATAGTAGCATGTTGATCCAAGTTCATAACTGTCTATCAGATTTCAGGTACTTCAGTTGGGTCTTCTATAGTTTCTACACAGAAGAGGATGGAGTTTGCTAATGAGATCAAAGCATCTGTAGGAGTTGTTGTAGTAGGGTTTTAATGCCATTTTTCAGCATAAGATAGGCTATGCATGGTGGCCAGTATAAATGGTATAGGAAGAACCCGGGAAAACCACGGAAAGAACTACCAACCCACAAGGAGCTACTGGCAAAATTTCTCAAAACCACACATTAGCCTCAGTAGGAGTTAACTTTTTTGCTTAGTATCATATAACATTTACTTTGCAAGTGATAAAAATTGGATGATGATGATAAATAAGAAATGTATACTTCTCTCATTTATTACCACAAACATGATCAATTAGTGTACCTAACTTTTAGTGACTCTTGTAGGTGAGGTAACAAGTTGATGTTGTTTTTGTTGTTGTAGGGTTTATCCCCATTTTTCAGCATAGGATAGGCTATACATAGTGGCCAGTATTAATAGTGGAGGAAGAACCCGGGTAAACCTTGGAAAGAACCACCAACCCACTAGAAGCTACTGACAAGCTTTTCCAAATACCCACATTGGCTGAACCCAAGACTCAACCCATGCAGACATAGGTGAGATGGCAACGATCCATAGTGATGAGTGTTTTAGACCATTCAGCCACTTGGGCCCGGTATCAAATTGAGATAAACCATACCATTTGATCATACTTAGCCATCTTGCACTGTTACAACTTGCATAGTCTAATTTGAAATCCCCCATCACAATAACTTCTATAGCATGTTCTAGACCACTTCTACATACAAAGTTGAATCACTCTGGGCTGGACATTACTCAACAAACTGAGCAGAATGCAAAACTTGACCAAGTTACTTTAGTGTAAAATTTAATGCAATGCAACCTATTTTTGGTAAGATGGCACTGTATTCACCAACATGCAAAGCTTAACTCATAAATGATGACTGGATGTTCAGAAAGATGAATAAAAGTAATACTTTTTCCACATTCATGGTGGAGCATAAAAATGGTAAAAGTAAAAACCTCTCAGCTACCCTGGACCCCTCAACAATTCAAATCTCCAATGGCCTGTGTGAATCAGTTCAAGTACCATCTATACTTGCTTGTAGGTTGGAACCAACTGTAAATTTGAGAGACCCAGACCTGCCATTGCATACTGTGCCAGAAGGTATGGATCTTTGTCAGGTTCATAAAGTGTTACAAATAAAATGGACACCGATATGTTGGTGCATTATGCAGTGACATATCATGATCTGTGCGGTTTTCAGTTTAACACAACATAAAAGTAAGTATAGATTGTAATCCATATCATACTTTAAGTCAACAAAGTACAATAATGTTTTAAATATCTTCATATCATAATCACCTGTATAAGCGATCCAGAGGTATTTAAACCATTTTTAAATCAATCGTTATCTTATTGTATTTTCAATCCACCAGTGGAAATACAAATATTGGTTATAAACTCACAAAACATTTTCACAGACCTGAATAGTCATTTGTGATTTAGATTTTTAACATAGTTTTTTGTTATTTTGCTACGATGTCTGCAGTGTGGCAATTTAGAGTGATGTTTAGTACTGGGGCATCATGATGCAGACATGTAGCATGATGTCCTACCCAGTCACATTATCCTGACACAGGCTGACCAGTCCTAACACTATCCTCTTAATGCTGAATGCCAAGCGAGGCAGCTGTTAGTACCATTTTTGTAAGTCTCTGGTATGACTCGTCTGGGGATCAAACCCACAACCTCCCACATCAAAGGCAGATGCCCTAACCACTAATCCACAGGAGAGGTTGCACAGACCTGAATAGCTACAAATTATATTTGATCAAGATATTCTGAATTTATCATGAGTTTAGTAACAAAACCTGTCATTAAATTGACTGCTGCCATCTATTACTTACACTGTATTATCATATGATTTGTGTCTTGCTGTTTTCAATCAGAAAATACTAAGCTATGGCAAAAAGCTTCTTGTTGCCTGCATTTGTCAACCTTAAAAAACTAAGAACTGACAATTTCATGTACAGTGACCTTGACCTATTATCTCTGCTAACTCAAAAAAGAGCTGTCCTTTCTCTAGTCTAAGGCAATAAGGAAGTTAATGAAAAAGTTTTGATATCTAGTCACAGGAAACATAAAGCAGAATTATTATGCAAAACCCATGATGCTAATTTTAGCTATGTAACTGTGACCAATGACCTTTGAACTGGTGAATTAAATAGAGAGGTGTATCTGCCCAGAGTCGATTACCTATGAAGTGCAATGGAAACTGAATCTTTGAATCATGACAGACTGAACAGAAACTAAAACAAGAGGCTCAAGTAGGTCTGAGATTGATCCCATACCAAACAGCAAAATCAAGTAGGCCTGAGATTGATCCCATACCAAACAGCAAAATCAAGTAGGCCTGAGATTGATCCCATACCAAACAGCAAAATCAAGTAGGCCTGAGATTGATCCCATACAAAACAGCAAAATGCAACAGCTGATCAAGAATTTTGCATCAGCAGATACTTTCTGCATAAATTGTTTCAATCTTCCTGATTGCATCTGTTATGAAAATAATTGTTTTATACATTCTTTAAAATTTATATCTTCATCCATATGTGATGGTACTACATCATCATTTGATAATGAAAGGCATCCACACTGGCATGTCAATTGTAGTCAAATTCTCTTAAGGTCAGCATGAATATATAAAATTTGTGACAATTGTTGAAATTCTGCTCAGCAGTTTCTGACAAAAATTTTAAGGCTTATTCTATTTTTAGTAACAATGACCATATTTAATGGTGATATGGAATCATTTGTACAAAACTGAAAGTTAAAGGTTTTTAAAAGTCTCATTTAAAGGGTTTTTTATTTTCAGTAACTGTTGCCATATTTAATGATGGACTGGCAAAATCTGTTCCAATTTAAAAACCATTTATGTTGTCATGTTTTCTGTTAAATTTGTTCAAATTCTGAATTGGACCTAACTGCTATTTATGTGTGACCAAAATATGCCTTGAATGTATATAGTAGCTGTAATCTACAGAAAATTCATAAAAATTTTAATACTGGAAATTTCTTTGCACTCAACCCTATTTATTTGGATTACCTCAGCTATTTCTGTGACTGGAATAACTGCAGTATTGACTGATAAGTTATAAATTTTAAAAATATTTAATGATTCATAACTTCTCGTGACTTGAATGGCAGCTACTGCCATACATCTGAGGTCCATAGTGCAAATTCTGTTAAGCAGTTAGTTTCTGAATATTCATTTGAGATCTTTTTTTTACTTCTACTAATGGAAGCCATAACTGATGGTGGATCAGCATCAATTTAGGACTTAACTTTCTTCAGTTCTAGCTTCATTCTGATAATTGCATCATTAGCAAGAAACTTCCTGTTGATTTTTCTCCTCAGCTACCAATGTATTGACATAAGACAAGTGTAAAAAGCAAAAGTGCTATCATAAATGTTGAACTTTGCATTTGCAAAAATATGTAAACCATCAATGCCAGAATGTTTTCTGTCAAATTTGGTCAAATTCTGTTAAGCAGTCTCTGAGAAGACATTAACCACTGGTTATATTTACAGCAATGCATATATTTGATTACAGATTGGCATCCTTCAAAAAATGTTGGTCTGGTTATATTCTGCTCAGTGGCTTTATAGAATCAGTTTAAAGGTGTTTATTATTTTTAGTAATGGTGGCCATACTGGATCAGAGAATGGCATCCATTAAACAACTTTGAAAGAACACAATGCCAGAATGCTGGTCAAGCAGTTGTTCAGAAAAAGATTTAAATAACAAATGTGAATGGGTAATGCACAATGGACAACACAAGAAATATCAAAGATGAAGTTCACTTGGCCTACAGCAAGCGGAGCTAAACTTCACCATGTCAGCTCCAGTGACCTTGACCTTTCACCCACCCCGTGGACTCAGAGTCAAGTGGCAGAACTCAGAGATTGCAATGTCTATTCAAAATAACAGTGGAGCTAAAACAACATTGAAAAGTTCTCTGAAACTCTTTTATTAGCTACTAATATTTGCCTTAAAGTGTAGTAAAATGCATCCATTTCAATCAAAAGTCACTGTGGCTGAATATGAAATTAATAATTTAAAACATTAAACAGGTTTAGAAGTAATTTTACTATATTAATTAAGACCTTCTGGGGTCTTCTAATTCCAATGGCAGCACAAGAGTTTTTATTTATTTTAAAATTTCCTAATTAAAAGTTAGTAAATCTTGCTTACCAGAATGCATCCCTTATTCCATTCATATTCACAACCTGTGTTACTAGATTGAAACTGTTTCCCTATCATATGTCATCTTAATCATACAAATGCTTGGCACTGCTTTAAAGTGTTACAGAATAGTTTTGTATTTTGATCCTCATTCCCCAAATTTTGAAGGTTAGTGGGCATGAGATTTGGGTTTGAAACATTCACAATGAAACTAAGCCAATAGTTTGATTTACATTTATTTTGATTAAGGCTTGAAACTGGATAGGTTTGTTTGGTGACAGTTAGCCTAGCACAAGAGAATCAAATGCATAAACTGGATTTCATATGAATGGACAAATGGTTTATCTACCTGTGTCAGCTACAGATACAAATATCTCGAAATATGATTATTGATGGGTAAT
Source organism: Potamilus streckersoni (assembly GCA_016746295.1). NCBI lineage: Eukaryota > Metazoa > Mollusca > Bivalvia > Unionida > Unionidae > Potamilus > Potamilus streckersoni. The sequence goes on along the minus strand of JAEAOA010000900.1, from coordinate 1,893,285 downwards.
GAGATACATACCAATTAGTTTTAATATCAGTTAACTTTAATCATGCATTGGGCTCAGTTTGAGTCCTCAGTTGGTTTGAGTCCTCAGTTTGTTTGAGTCACCTTCTCAGAGGAACACTTCAAAATATCCTATTGACTGGTGAAAATTAAAACTGCAAAAAATGGTTTATGGGTAGAATTGGTTCAATGTAAAAACTATATGGATTTAACCCAAATACCTTAACATCTAACCATAATAAATTATGGTCCAAGCTGGATCCTAATATCTGGACAAAGTAACCACTCCATTCATTTTATACAAATGAGTGTGCACATTTGTAAATCATATTAATAAAATGATTTTAAAATATGATTGAAAGTTTATAAAATATTTAAACATTTGCTTCACAAATGTTTGCATAACATAAAAATACAACCTCAAAAATAAGCTACAGTCAAAGATTGGCAAAATCATCCATAGCAGAAGCTCTCTTTTCATAAGCTTATATGATGAAATATTGGATAAAATGATTAAAATGTATTAGCAATGGGCCTGGATGTGTCCACTGAGCTAATGTTTGCTTCAGATTGGCCAAAACAAATTCAATGGTTCTTGATTTTCGAGGTTTCTGTGTCAATTTTCTGCAGCAATTCTGTAGATAACAATGCAATTTCTGGAAATTTTATGATGATCAAAACTGCACCAAATTCACTACAGACTGTTTGGCCTGTTTAGGTGAAATAATAGACTCTAACACACAGCTTGAGATTCTTCCACCAATGCATGCTTGGTCTAATGTAAAGTCCTAAAAGACTTTTCAAAAACTTTACTTCTAATAAATCAAATCATGTTCTTATAACATTCTACCTCATGTTAGACAATAAACAAATAAGAAAAAATAAAAAATAAGAAAAAATTCAACCAAGAATACTACAACAATAGTGACTTCTACCACTACTATATAAAAAGGCATCTTCTCCACACACACACAAAAAATAAAATTACATGTATATAATTACTGGTAATCATTATTTATAATATTAATTTTTTCTGCTATAAATGGACATTTAAAAATAAAAAGAAACACAAATTATGAGTCATGAAGTTTAGAATGTTAGAAATAATTAGCCTAGGTGTTAAAATTTCCTCAAATACTCATTTCACAGTGACAAATTGCCAAAGCCAGGGAATGTGGATCTAATTTTGTATTTTTGGAGTCCTCCATGAGGTTACTATTCACTTTCATAATGTCACAACCAAAATACCAGGGTAAGTATTAGTAATGCTGTTATCTAGGAGGAAAATACTTATATTTGAAGAAAACTTCACTGTCACTTAACACCAATGCCTCATATATCTTACTTGTACAACCCTGTAACCCTGCAATCAAGTACACTAAGCTTTCCTGCAGATAAAGAAATGTATAGAATTTACTCCAGTCACCCTGATCTGATGGTCCATTTATTACTGGAAAAAATTATGTACAGCCAAACTATACATTTCAATGCCTCATAAATCTTACTTGTACAACCCTGTAACCCTGCAATCAAGTACACTAAGCTTTCCTGCAGATAAAGAAATGTATAGAATTTATTCCAGTCACCCTGATCTGATGGTTCATTTATTACTGGAAAAAATTATGTACAGCCAAACTGATATCTGCACTAAAGACTAGGGCAATGGATAGGGTAGGACAACTAGGACAAAATTCTGGAGGCCTACATTGGTGGGGGGGTCACCATCATAATTTGTAATTTATAGGGGCCTACTGAAGAATTGTTTCTAGGGCCCACAAAGCTTGTCTTTATCCATGCTTGACACCTCTGTCTACAGCACTAAACCAATAAATATTAGAATCATTCACAGAAATGGTGACTGCCACATAACATATGCTGATTTTAACAAAAGGATATTATGAAACTCTGTTGGTCAGAAATCCCAAAAATTCAACACACCAGCTATGCATTAAAACAGCTGAAAATTTGCAAAATTAACAAAACTTAAAAATACAAATTTATCTAAATTAAATTTGGCAAAATTTAACACTGGAACTTCTCCATATATATTTCCTTTCCTGGGGATATAAGTATGATTATCTCCAACAACCCTAAAATGATTGGTACCTAAAATGACAAGTGTGTACAGTTCTTCCTCATTATATTGCAGTTGTCAGGGTCCACCACTTTTCATCATGTTATGTACCACACCATGTTATATACAAAATTGTAATATATTGAGAATAACATAATATATGGTGTTTTGAAAACGAAATGAAAAAACAAGATCAACTTTCAACATGTTTTCTTTCAACCATTATTATACATTGGTATGACTTTGTTTAGGCAGGTTTGAAAACAAGCAAAGATGTTCAGGTCCAAATACTGGGTTGGAAGCTCAAGGCAAAACTTCTAAAAATCTATGATTAAAAGAATTTTCAGCACTCATTTCCTTGCTTTTGTGATATAAACTGACAATATTTATAACTTTTGGCTCCAAAAGTTAAAAGGGGTCTTCTTTGTCTCTAAATGCAAACCATCTACAAGTTTATTCCTGATAGTAGCTCAGTACATATGTAGTTTGATGGAAATTATGTTTTTCCTTTCTTAATCCTGGAAACCTTGACCTCTGATCTTTTGAAACAAAATGAATAAGCACATTTCTTTCCCAAAGTTTAGTCAAAGTAAATGATAATGAACTCAGAAATCATACAGAAACCATTTTTTTATGAAGTAACTAGGACTTGAACCTCTGATTTGTTGACCCCAAAATTAATAGCTGTCTTTTTTACTTCCAATGCAAGCAACTTACAATGTTGGGTCAAAGCATCAGGCAAACATGTCAAGTTTTTGTGTTGTAAACAGTTTTCATTTCTTTTACATTCTCTATGACACTAACCTTTGACCATGCATACATTTCTTTATTTCCCCAAATATATGGACAATGTTTTGTAATGGTTCATCAGGTCAGAAAAGTTATTTTTAAAGGCTTATGATGTAAACAGGCCAATTAAATCAGGTCACAGGTTGCATAGGCTAGTAGATGATGGATAGGAATTCATGTTTAACATGCACATGAAAATCATTTCAGGCACTCTAAAGATGATCATACATGTAATTCCATCATAATTTAAGTGCTTACAGTTAGATGAAACATCACAAGAGGAAGTGCAATTACTCAGACATATTTACACAACATATTGCAACTCTGGATTCAGAGAAGAATATTTTAAGTTCACACTTTATGAGGCATTGTGGAGGTTATAAAATCAAAAAAAAATAAACAATTGCATCAAGTAGCTTATATACTTGCTTATAATCCAACTGCAAAATGCACAGATCCAGATCTCCCATTGGATAATGCACTTTTAGATCTGGGTCTATGAAGTTTGTTAGGAGTAAACAGTGGAACAAGCAACACAGACACTGATCCATCATTGCATCATGTGATGGCAGGTTGGGGTCAATGTTGTTGGCAGTTGGACTCAACTTTTAAATGAGTATACATGATTAAGTTCAACAAGTACATGATTAAGATGTAAGGACACACCTTGTCTTTAAATATAGTATTATATGTTTGTAATTCCAAATGCAAAAAGGTCTGTATTTAAACTTGGATGATCAAATATCATACCATTATAAAAAATTCAAAGATTCAAGTAAAGCATTAGAATTCACTGAAGCAAGGAACATTAAAGAAGAACAGTCAATACTCATAATCCATCTTTCATTTACTTGATTATCTTTTAGTACAGCAATAAGCAGGGAAAAAACATATTTAAGGTCACTAAAATTTATATCATTAATCTAACATTTGAGTTGATCTAACTCATGTTACATCAATTATATGATGTTCCTAAGACCCTTTTCAGACTTCTGATGCATTAACAAGTAAAGTAATCATATATTAACATCTTACATAAAATGTCTCATATATTAACATCACAAATGTAAGTGTGATTTTAGCAGCACCATACTGAAATTTTAGTTCAACCAGGAATTTTTGAACTTTTTTACATTTTTGTTTTGTTGTGTGACAAACAGAAGCTTACATGTTGTGATCATTTACAGCAAAAATTATAAAACTCATTGAATGACTACAATCTTTAGCTTGCCACATAGCATCACAAAATATCACTATAAATGTGTGTGTGAATGACTACAATCTTTATATATATATATATATATATATATATATATATATATATATATATATATATATATATATATATATATATATATATATATATATATATAATAGGAATGTGTCAATACAGACTACAAAAGATAAGAATATCCCTTTAAAAGTTTTTAAATGAGAAAGAAAAAAAAATATGTGCAGTTTTGTTTCATTTGATCTTGTATCATCACTTTTACCTTTTGAAAACAATTCCAAATAAGATACCCACATGGATCTGATCTTTCTCTCCTGCTTACATAATAAAACACTTTTATTTGTAGCAATAGCTATACTTGATGGAAAATGTTTATTACTAGTATTTGCTAGTTTCCTATCTGGATGCTATGGAAATACACTGTTGCTAGGGGATACAACCAGAACACAATTTTGGTACAAAATATTCTAAGGAACATTGATTTGGACATTACAAAAACTGGCTGAACTTTTCAAAAGAATGCTATAGCCAATGCATGGTAACCCACTCAAGAAATAATTATGATATAGCATCTTGTACAAAACATTCCAATTAAGTGTCATGAAAATTGACTAGGTCATTCTATTGAGGATGAAAATCAGTTTTCCATAATGTTGATATGGAGTTCACAATGTTGTAATGGTAGCCACTCCAAACAATGCTGAAAGAATATGTCCTAAATAACATTCCTGCAAAGTTTAGGCTAGGCCAAAAATAGTAAATGTTGAAAGACAGATACATGATGGATGCAGGGCCTTACCAACACATTACATTGCCCATGGCCATGACATTAAAAAATTCATAGAAAAATGATAATATGTAATAATAACTATATGTGAAGCCATTTATCAAAAGGAATTTTATTTTTGAAACAAGTGCAAAGCCAATCCAATCCTGACTTCAGAAGTATCCTAAGCACATTAAGACAAAGTTTCACTTGTCAGAATACAAATTGATGAGCGACTTTGATATGTTTGGCCTACTCTCAAGCTGACCAATTTATCACATGAATTTGCCATTGACCCTTGCAGAGCAAACTTCCAATCTTATCTACCTCAGTATTTTCACCTGCTAAACAAACTGCTGTTATTGAAAGAGGTCAAACCAAGAGCCTACAGAATGATGGATGATGGGTATTGATCCCTAAACAACTTCCTCCAACAGGGACTTACTTATCTTGCAACTGATTAATGACACAGACTTCATTCCTGGTCCACATATGTAAAATGTATGAATCCAATGTCAAATCGTACATTATAAATAGCTCTTGAAATTCAATATCTGAGGAAGGGTGACAAGAATCCCAAAGGGATGTTTATCTCCCTTCTTGTACATTTATTGAACAGGCTTAACATATTTTATCTACTGGTATCTAACGTGGTGTATTACTAAAATTTTAGGTACTGTCACATGTGCCTAAAGTTGTCTGCTATGTTGGTCAATCTGAAATTAAATATACTTTTCTGTCCTAATGAAGAAATAGTATTATCAAGGATACATAAAAGACTAAATTCTGAAGAAATGCCAATAAAAGTGCATGCATACTTTCTTCAATATATTTTAAATTAATTACTGATACATATCACATGTTTATGCTCAATAACCCATGGTGGTGAAGATTAACAATACGATGAAATTTTAGGACAAAAATATTCCTGTAAAATTAACTTTTAAAATGATATTTTAGGACAGAAAAATCCATGTTAAAAAAAAACTAAGATGAGATTTTAGGACAGAAAATTCCATTTAAAATCCAATGTTCCTTCAAATCAAGCAAACATACAAATCCACTTGTCAAGATAAAATCTACCAACCGTACACACATCTTTAAAAGTGGTGGAGGATAAAAGATGACCAACTCTTTCTATATGCCAGATTTATCCATGTATCCATGTAAAATACAGATTGGCTTAACATAAAATACCTTTTTCTGGTTTCCCAAGTAATCTTCTTTTTGGCCTGCCAACCATATAAATTTTTATTCCAGTCTAGGATTCGGCGAATATGGATATGTGAGAAAGCTTGCCAGTTGCTTCTCGTGGGTAGGTGGTTCTTTCCGGTGATTTCCCGGTTTCTTCCTTCACCATTAATACTGGCCGCCATGAATAGCCTGTCGTGTGCTGAAAAATGGCATTAAGCCCAACAACAACAACTAGATTTTTATTCAGCTGCATATTTTTTAAATGCTTTTTTCGAGGACAATCCAATTTCTTCAAACTAAGTATTGGTAATATTCTTGAAGTTTTTGCAAACACATGTTTCATCTTGCCATTTTACTAAAGAATGAGATGCTATAGCATCCTAAAAAAAAGTAAAACAGATGACTATAATTTATTACATACTGTATACTCAATTATACTTACTATTTACTGTTTCCGTAAAAACTTTTTTTTTTTCTAGGTCTTGGTTGTTAGCCCTGAGCCAAACAAATATATTCAATTATGAAAAATTATGATTTTTCGCTTGACTTTTCTGATTGCTCTTCAATTATTTTGATTATTCATCATGAAATACATTTTTTATTGTATGTTACATCACTCAAAAAGCAAAAGTGTCAGTACTGTTGCAAGCAACAGTAAAATTGTTGTCATGACTTACAATGATGTATATAAAAACTGCACTCAATACAAACCATACTTAGAAAAATGAACTTGTGAGGTTTACAGAACAAAACACTAAACTATGAAAGTTTCTTTTTGATTACGTTCATGATCAATCAATTTTCCATTTAAATAAAACATTCAGTAACATTTCTGACAGAATTAGGAAGCTGCATTAGCTTAAATGGTAGACTGTTGGACTTGCAATCCAAGGGTCATGAGTTTGATAACCACAAAGGCTAGCCTGGGTTGTCTGTTTTTGCATGTCCTTGGGAAAGATACCTCCCATTTCCAAGGCAAGATATAGCCAATAATGTGTGGAAAGTGCCATAAAAGCCAACAACAACAACAAAGTTAAATAATAAAGCTAACAACTACTATTCAAGCAATCAATAAACTAAAAATCATAAAAATGCTGTAACCGCCAATGCCAGGATTTAGGCCAGTACATACTATGCTTTATTACAGAGGTGATTCAAAGGTCAGATTTGGCAAGAATTCAAAGCACCCAGAGTTTCAATTTGAGTTTACTACAATCACCAGCTTTTACCCTACAAAACTCATTCTATTGACAATTCAATTGCTTAGACTTGTTCACAAAAAATAATCAAAACAAGATCACCATGGTACCCAAAAAGCTTAAGAGGTACAATTTGATCACTATATATACTTGCTTATATGTTAAATTAAATTGCAAACAATTTAGACCCAGATCTGATATTGCATAATGTGCCAGTAGATCAGGGTCTATGCTGTTTGTTCTATTGATCACTCCCAGAAATATTGCATAGACTCAGATCTGTCAGTTCATTATATCACAGCAGATCTGGGTTTGTACAGCTTACACTTGGACCTGGCTTAGAAGTGAGTATATATGTAGCAGATCATCTAATTAAAATTTATCCAATTAGATTTGTTCTTCAAAAACATTTTTAGTCATATTGCTACAATGTCTGCAGTGTGGCAATTTAGAGTGATGTCAAGCACTAAGGCATTATGTCCTAACCCTAACCTCTTAATGCTGAGCGCCAAGCAAGGCAATTTAGTATGACTTGGCCAGGGTTCGAACCAAGACCTCCTGCATCAATCAGAGGGAGATGCTCTGAGATTTGTTCTGAAATTTTGTACATCTGTATGCATGTGTGTGTGTGTGTGTGTGTGTGTGTGTGTGTGTGTGTGTGTGTGTGTGTGTGTGTGAGAGAGAGAGATATGAATGGGAGATCACATACATTATTACATCACATATAAATGTACTAGATTTGTGTGGAATTATATCCAGATATTAAAGTCAATAAATTATACTATTTCACAATAATTTAGTACATAATATTTCATATCTATATATTAAATTTGAAAAATCGGTACTCAACAATTGTTCCAACAGCAACACTGCTGAAATATACTATATATACTTGCTTGTAAGTTGGGTCAAACTGCAAACGAAAAAGATCCAAATCTGCCAAAGTCTAATGACCATGCAAATGAGGATGTATATTTTTTGTTCCACTGATTAGCCCTAACAAACTGCACAGACCCAGATCTGTCGGTACATTATGTGCTGGCAGACCTGTGCAGTTTGCAGTTGAAATTTAATTATATGTGAATATAAAATGCAATAAAAGATTTCAATTTAAAAGAATCAGAAGGAAAAAAAAGAAATGAATAAAGTCAATTAGGTGTAATGACCACAATATCTAATTAAAGATTGGTGTATTAGGGAAGAATCACTTGAACATCCGTCAACTCCATTATATGGTAGAGCAGTATCATGGAAAATAATTATATTTAATATCAAGTACAAATAACTTATGTATACTTGCATGCAGACAGGAAACTTAAAAAGCAGAACTTTTAACTTAATGCAATTTCAGATTATCAAAAGATATCTCCTTCATCTCTTTCATCTCTTGGACTTCACACATATCTGACATTGGAATCAAAAAACAATCTTATATAAAGTCATAATAATAATAATAATAATAATAATAATAATAATAATAATAATAATAATAATAATAATAATAATCTTTCATTTAAATTCAATGGCCAATATGTTATTGCAAATGTCCAACAACTATAGATTTTGGCATAAGTCAGCAATTTCAAGTTTTTAAATGCAACTGAATTTTACTAATGACCGGAGGATTTTGTATATTATTCAATTTTTGTTAATATGGACCTGATTGATATCTTATAAATCTGAGCGGCATAATCCAAGGATCACATTTTCAATACCAGTCCAGGCAAATCTGGTTCAGCTGCCTAAAGGCACTTAATTCTGAATTCTTCTGCATGCTAAAGATATATTAAAAATACCAACAAAACCTTTAAATAGAATTGCTTATTGAATGATAAATTGTGTATTAAAAGCATCTATGGTGACAGATTAAATTATGCATTTGATAGGCAGTTGAAGATCAGGTGGTTGATTACATCCATATTTCTAAGGAATTCCTGAAGTGATACAGCACAGAAAATCAAAGAGGAACTCCACATTTTGCATATAGTTCTGCAGGTGTGGTCTGCCTTTATACTCATGATTCTATGATTATAAATTTCACTAATATTAATCACTCTGTCTTTCATGTATTAGAATACTAAGCACTTTCGTCTGGAATATTTCATTCAATATGAATATGCATCTTAAATCTTTAACTGTCTCTCAGAGAAAGTTTGACATTTTAAAAAATGAAGATTAATTTTAAAGCTTTGAAAGATCATTTTTAAAAATGTTCATGTGTGCATTTAGAAATTGTAAGAGTAAATTTTTCTTTCTATGTTCAGTCTATAAACTGTTAACATTATGAGAAGTTGAAAATCATCTGCATATCAAACCTACCCAGAGTTTTTGGTAAATTAGTAAATTAGTATTATATGTATTATTATCAGATGATATGTATTATTATCAGATGATATGACTCTGTGGTCATACTATACTTGAGAAACTGATCACATAATACTATCTTGAACACTAAGGAAATAGAGTAAATACATAAAGAGTTTCCACAAAGCTGGGTTTGACAAAAATGATGGATTAATTAGCTTATTGTAGAACAAAGTACAGGTTACTATTTCATTACTTTTAATTAATTGTTCCCATTTATCTCATCATATTTGAGTAGTGTTTGGATCAATGGAAACCATATTGACACTGAAGAATACTTATAATCTTTGTGAATCAAAAAGATAAAAAGATATATCTGCAGTGTTGACTATTGTTGACCATTTCACATACATACATACATACATACATACATACATACATACATACATACATACATACATACATACATACATACATACATACATACATACATACATACATACATACATACATACATACATATATGAATCATAACCTTTAAAATATATTTAATCTAATTCTAACTAGTACATACTACTGCTAATACTGATTTTGTGTATGTGTATGTGTGTGTGTGTATATATATATATATATATATATATATATATATATATATATATATATATATATATATATATATATATATATATATATATATATGATCACCCACCTGTCTGTAACACCTCTGGTCACATGCAGATAGACATCACAAATCCTGGATATAATAATACAGAAAAAGCCAATGAGAATATCTAAAAACCTAAAAGAGCACCACTCCAGTTACACTATTACAGGCAAATAGCAGTCCTTTCTATCAACACATCATGTGCAAAGGCACATCCTTCTTTTCATTGGCACCTAGCTCACTAAACAGGTATATGGCAATTGTGTTTGTACTGGCAACCAAAAGGAGTAAACCAAAACATGTGTAAAACCTCCATAGAAGGCCTCAAGAAATAAGACTTACTGACACTGCATATTGACCTTTAAACAATGCATTACCATACACACCAGCATAGCTTAAACCCTATGCTCAAGAAAACTACTCATTGTCTGGTTTTGTAAAAGTCTAGCTGTGCCCTGGAAAACTACTACTTACTCCTTCCTGGCTGAATGGACACAAATTCCTACCTTGAGAATATATGTACATTTTCTACTCTTAACAAGTGCCAAAGTTCAACAGTGCAATATCTAACATGTCAATAATAAATAACTTTGGTCTATTTTGCCTACTTACTGTAAATTCTGAACATGTTGCAAAGGAATCCTCTTTATTTTGTATGCAAGTGCATTAGACAATCTTAATACTAAAACAAGTCCAGATCATGAAACCATCCATAGGCAAAATTCTCCAATAGTCTTGTTCACCCCTGACTTCAGAGGATGGAGTTAAGATAGCTGGTTACAACACTTCTAATATATGGTCCTTATGTAAATAAGAGACAAGGTTTGAATAATAAGTTGACAAATTATAGCTTCAAACCCAGTCCTCCATTTCTTAACTGTATTCACACTTACAGCAACACTCTTTGGTAATCTATGCATTATTTTAATGTGGAGAAATTTTCCAAAAGAGCTGTCAGACATGTTTATAAGTTTGACCTTTGCCAAATTAATTTGAGCCAGAGTAGGTCAAACAAATTCTGATTTTGTATGCCTTGGAAGATGGTGATAAGAATTTTTCAAGACTGCAGCTATATTGATAAACTGTCACACCAAAGCAGATATTTCTACAGGTGTGTAATTGCTTTTCACAAAAAATATTTTCAGCTTATATTTCAAAGAAGTACTTAAAATGTCTTTGCCAATTACTGACTATCACACAATGACTCTGAAATCTATTTATAAAGTACATAATTTCAAGACAACAGCTGACAGGTAATTTTCAGCAGAGAGCAATGATGGAATAACCTTCAAATTCTTTCTTTTGTTGATATGCATCCTAAAATATTTCTCAAGCAATGGAGGTTTGGCTTAAATATTTAGTAGGTGAGTTGATGAAAATTGTCTCTTATTATATGTCTATCTAATTGGGTCATGTGTAAGAAGGTTTCTATTAGCACTCAGCACATACTCTTTTCAAGGTCTAGATGAAATTTTAGTATGAAGCTTGTGTTGGATGCCTGTGGGTTTTTTGTATGTAATATTATAAGCAGTTTGGTGGATAAGTGTGATAAGTGCTGACAGGAACAAGTGATTGAAAAATGTTCTTTGAATCTTGAAACCCCAACTCATTTATGTAAACCACAAATCCAGATAAAGCAATATAACCTATTTTTCACTCACATACTCATTACACAAAATCAATAATTACTGAAAGGTGAAAATTAATATATATATATATATATATATATATATATATATATATATATATATATATATATATATATATATATATATATACTGTAACAATGTATATACCTGTATACTGTAACACTGTGTACTGTGTATACCTGGATACTGTAACACTGTGTATACCTATATACCTGTAAACAGTAACATTGTTCATACCTGTATACTGTAACACTGTATATACTTATATATTGTAACACTGTGTATACCTGTTTACTGTAACATTGTGTATACCTGTACACTGTAACACTGTATACCTGTATACTGTAACATTGTGTATATCTGTATACTGCAACACTGGGTATACATGTATACTGTAACACTGTATGTATACCTGTGTACTGTAACACTGTATATACTTATATATTGTAACAATGTATATACCTGTATACTGTAACACTGTGTACTGTGTATACCTGGATAATGTAACACTGTGTATACCTATATACCTGTAAACAGTAACATTGTTCATACCTGTATACTGTAACACTGTATATACTTATATATTGTAACACTGTGTATACCTGTTTACTGTAACATTGTGTATACCTGTACACTGTAACACTGTATACCTGTATACTGTAACATTGTGTATATCTGTATACTGCAACACTGGGTATACATGTATACTGTAACACTGTATGTATACCTGTGTACTGTAACACTGTATACCTGTATACTGTAACAATGTGTATTTATGTATAATTTAACACTGTATACTTGTGATGTGTCAAATTTGAAAACTCTTAGAAGCATTTGTTAAAGGAATTGTATCAAAGTCAACTTAATTAAAGTAGAAAGGGCTGAAGATAGATGATTATTTTCATTTCATCTCTGAATGTCAAAGGGGAATTGTTCCAATTGATGTAACTTGACTGGGTCATATGCTATGGTACAAGGGAATGACATAAGACTCTTCCCAAAAATCAACCTGTTAAAGGAGAAGCTTGCCATAAGTGATTGTTCAAAGGAACGTTAATTACAGCATGATTAGTTGTTTAGTTGTCTTGTCAATCCCAAAATTCCACAGAGCAGATTTAGGAAACAGTCTATTCCATTGGTTAATATGGATTTATGGGTGTAACTCTGTAAGAAATTAAAGGTTTTACTTTATGAAAATTCTTCAGTCTTCAATCTTTCTTGTGTTGAGTTAGGAGGTCGCCTCCGGAGTGTGCAAGATGTTATCTGGGAATGTGAAAGATGTTATCTCCTGATTTTGCAGTAAAGCATGAGAGTTGTCTCAGGAGTAGACAAACTCTACCTTCCAATTGAATTCATAGAAAGTACATTTTTGTTATTGAGTAAGGGGCCAGATAGTTGTCTCAGTTAGGAGATGGACTATACTTGAAGTTTGTGGAAACTTAAAAGGAAACAGTATGCAATCTTAGTTTCCCAATTTTAATATGTTATTTCATTTGTTGATTTATTTGCAAATGTATTCTTGATATGATGTATGTATGTATGATTTCATTTTGCAGGATTTTAGTGAAATGCTAGTCATGACATTTTATTCTTTGATTTTCTAATTATCAATTCATTTGGAGAATTGACAAGATTAATGTAATTAAAATTTCATTAGAAGAGTTGACAAGGTTGCATGTAATTATATGATCGTTAAAAGAATTGACAAGATTGCATGTAATTGAATCTTTAATACATAGGAGTGATTAGAAATTTTCATGAATTAAGCTTAAGGAATGATGGGTAATGTTTCATAGTTTTATGGATTAATTCTGTCTAGTATGAGTATGACATAATATTAAATGTTTATCCATATACTAGTTTGTAATATTTAATTGATCACTTAAGTGTATATCTATATGTTAGTTGTAATATTTAATTGGTCGAGTAAACTATTTTGGAATAGTTAGATCTGAGGGTCTAAGCCATATGTAACTTAACTTTGCTAGATTGGTAGAGTAAGAAGTCAAGGGGGGGTTACATACTGGTTCATACAGAGCAGAGTAGAATATAATTGACCACCCATAGTGTGAATGAATTAAGGTCCGGACAAGCATTGACCAACTATGTAAACTGAGAGTTAGTTAACTTTCATGCAGAATTTATGCCTTTTGTTTTCTGAGCTGAATTAATGTAAAAATACAGAGATACTTGGGAATGTGACCTATTTCGAGACATTTTTTTTATTGAAGGAAACAGCATTCCTGGATTCACCTGAGAAATCCCTGAACCAATCACAGGACCAGAGTGAATTCTAAGCTAAAATCTAAGTCCAGAAAAGATTGTTAAATCAGAGCTCAACGGACAAGAGTCCAAGACCAAACAACTAGAAAAGGATCTGCAGAGCAGGGATGAACGGAAAAACTCGATGTCTGCATAAAATAGGTGATGAAGTCTCATCATTGCACTCAAAGGTCACATCTCGTTGGCAATGAAGATACAATATTTACGTTGAAAGTAATTGTAGCCTTTAAAGAAATTTGTATTTTGGGGTTTTTTTTTAGTACATGTTAGTACAATTTTTCTTTCTTTGTAACCAAGTAATTGATTTCTTTTCATTTTAAATTCTGTTGACAAACTGATTAAATTTCATATTTGTTCATTGAAAGGGGGCTCGTTGTGTTTATTTCTTCAATATACTTGTTCAGTGATCTGCATTCTTCTTTCTATCTATCCACACTGGGTAAATTACACCGCGGAAGTCATTCCTTAGCAACAAACCAGAGTGAAAGAGATTGGTGAGTTTTGAAGCTGCCAATTTATCACAATACTGTAACACTGTGTATACCTGTATACTGTAACACTGTGTATACCTGTATACTGTAACAGTGTATAGGTAACACTGTGTATACCTGTATACTGCAACACTGTATACCTGTAAACTGTAACATTGTGTCTACCTGTATACTGTAACACTGTGTATACCTGTAAACTGTAACACTCTGTATACCTGTATACTGTAACTCTTCCTCTTAACTGTTAATCAAATTCATTATGATCAAAATATCATATGGACAGATGCATAGCATGGTTTGGTGTTTAACAACACATCAACACATAAGGGTTATATTGTGTCTAGGCAATTGCAGTAAAATGCACTGCACTGGGACACTCTCCAGCAGCCGAACTGGAATCTGAACCTACACCAATCTGGTCATGAGTTCAGAAAGCTAACTACAATGGCTTCAGAAACAGACAAAACAAATTGTGTCCAGTCAATATCTGTGTGTGTGTGTGTGTGTGTGTGTGTGTGTGTGTGTGTGTGTGTGTGTGTGTGTGTGTGTGTGTGTGTGTGTGTGAGAGAGAGAGAGAGAGAGAGACTCAGCAGTCAAACATCTTTTGGAATGCAACCAAATAAGACCACTACAACTATAAGAAATGAGTGCATCGAAAAGGTATTCCTTCCTATATTTTCTTGACAGGGTCTTGACAGGGAAACTTAAACTGCTGTAACTCTTCCAAATGATATGGATTTAAGGAAATGCAAGGTTATATAGATGCATAAAAACTTTGGCTGAAATGCAAAAGTTATTTTACAGAAAGCAAACTTAGGAGGATAGGTAATCAGGGGTCATAACTCTAGGATTCAGCGAATGTGAATATGTGAGAAAGCTTGCCAGTAGCTTTTTGTGGGTCGGTGGTTCTTTCCGGTGATTTCCCAGTTTCTTCCTCCACCATTAATACTGGCCGCCATAAATAGCCTATCGTGTGCTGAAAAATGGCGTTAAGCCCAACAACAACAACAACAGAAAGCAGAGTTAGGAAGATAGGTAATCAGGGTCATAACTCTTCTAAATGATAGTGTGAAGCATCTCCGACTGATATCTTTCACGGTCTTGTCTGAATATTAAACTGAATGCCATATTTTGTTGAAATCCAACAAAGCTTAGTAAAAATTATGCTGTTGCAATTACAGTAAGAACAATGGACTATCAGGGTCCATAACTCTCACACATAATGTCATTAACTATTGGAAATCAACTCAATCATGGTTTAGTCATTCTGAAGACACTATGTAAATTTAGTTGAAATACAACATATTTTGGAGAAGTTATCTTGCAGAAACCAAGTTATGAACATGACCAATCAGGTAGCCATAATTCTTTTAAACAATACTGAACCCATAAAAAGGCATATATAAGTCAATGATACAATGTTCAAACAAAACTGCATAAAAATATGTGGAATGGTTCTTGAGCTACTTAGTTACAAGAAACTTTCATGTGAATAAAATATGAAATCAATTGTCATGGGCCATAACTTAACTATGTCCAAAACTGGTGTTAAGACAAAAAAAAAACTATTAAAAGGTACATTAGGTCTTGAGCACACCAAATAATGAACTGAATTGGTTCTGAGCTATGATGGTTACATGTAGCTGCATGAATGAGAAATCATACTGATTGGAAAATGGCAATAACTCCATCAAAATTGGAGTTGAAAAAAAAGCACATCTATGAGTCAATTCAGGTATCAAAATGTATCAAATTATGTGTAAATGTTGCAGACCTTTCCTGTTTGTAAGCACCACCCCAAATGAAAATAAGTTAATTGTCAAGTGATCTAAATAAAAAAGGTAAAGCAGACAATGCAAATAAAAATATACATCTATGTGACATGGTGTACAACAAATTAAATGTAGGTCAATGAGACAATATTTTCAACATATTATGAGACAACATATAAAACAAATTACATGTGGTGCCATGAAACAATGTACACAGGTCTAAAGAGATTGTACACAACAAATTACATGTCATTCTATGAGACAACATACACAACAAATTACATGAAGGTCTATGAGACAATATACAAGTAGTTCTGTCAGATTATTGTACACAACAAATTATATGTAGGTCTATGAGACAATGTACCCACAAGATACATATGAGACAATGTACTCAACAAATTACATGTAGGTCTATGAGACAATATACAAGTAGTTCTGTCAGATTATTGTACACAACAAATTATATGTAGGTCTGTGAGACAACCTACACAACAAATTACATCTAAGTCTATGAGACAACATACACAACAAGTTATATGTAGGTCTATGAGATAACCTAAACAACAAATTACATGTAAGTCTATGAGACAACATATACAACAAGTTACATGTAAGTCTATGAGACAACCTAAACAATAAATTACATGTAAGTCTATGAGACAACATATACAAGTTACATGTAAGTCTATGAGACAACATACACAACAAATTACATGTAGGTTTATGAGAAAACCTACACAACAAATTACATGCAAGTCTATGAGACAACAATCACAACAAGTTACATGTAGGTCTATGAGACAACATATACAACAAATTACATGCAAGTCTATGAGACAACATACACAACACATTATATAAGAATATGTTGAATGGTTCCTGACCTAAAATGATTACAAGTATCAAATGTTGTGGGGATGCAAAACTACAGATAAAAGGAAATCAATCCAAGCTGGAGCTGAAAAGATGAAACCATTTAAGGCACCTTCAACAGGCAATTCAGTTATCCAATGGCATCCAATTTTGTATTGGGGTTTCCAGAGCTATTATGCTTAGAGTAAGTGTGAACAAACATAAGATGGATGGGAAGAAATTCTGATTACTACAGGGCTCTCATATTTTGATGCAGCTCCTAATTAAACCTATCATAAGTTAAATACCAATTTTTTAAACAAATTATATTATCAAGGACTTAATGGTGAAAAAAATTACTAAAAATAAGTACATTTTTATGGAAATGAGTATGTGCTAAAAAGATATACTCACAAAAAGTGAGGTACTTTCTTCACAGTTGGCAAGAAATTCTCACAACTTTAAACAAGGGATAACTGTGGTAACAATACAAGACATACTCTATGCATATCTACCTCTCAGCTTGGGACCATCACATGCTCTTAAAACAACAATTTTGACAAATGTAAGTACTTACCAACAATATACAACAATTACTCACTGACAAGTTTTAATATGACCTTGTAGCAAAATTAAACAATGCTAACAGCAAATCAATTATTGTCTGTATTATAGTGAAGTACTACTGTCTGATACCCAATGCAAGTACATCCCAATGGGCATGTTTCCCACAGTCTTCTTTGTTATCACACCTCCAGGACATCCACAGGGACAGGTGCTTGAGGATCACCACTCAAGTACAATAGATCCACATCTGTACATATGGCTAATACCCACTTGCAGAATGCTCTGTGCCTTGATTGTGTTTGAAGAGGGGAGGGGAGGGGGTTATTGCCATATTTCAGCACATGATAGGTTATAATAGTGGCTAGTATACACCCCTCCCGCATTAAAACACGGTAGTCAGGGTCCATTACTACCAAACAAAGCTATATGCCAAACTATGCTGTACAGAGAACAGTGATATATATAAAATTGTGATTTATCATGAATAGCATTATATAAAGAGCTTCATTATATAGCAGATACCATAAAAATCTGTTAAAAGTGTTTTTTAAAAAAATGGAAATGAAGTTATAAGACTGTTTCAACAACTTTTTGCTATGTATTATTATCATTCTGGTGAAGGGGTACATAGTAGTACTATGTTGTATATGGATTCACATTATAATGAGGCATGTTATAAAGGGAAAGGAAGAACCAAGGAAAAACTGCCAATCCATGGAATGCTACTAGCAAGTCTTTATACATACTCACAATGGTCAAGCAGAGATTTGAACTTGTACATACAGTGGTGAAATGTGTGATTGACCTATAAAGGAAAGCACCTTTTACCACCTGGCTTGCCAATTCTTCCATTCAGTTCCAGACAGTGTGGTGATGGTATGTCTTGTATTGATTCAAAAGATCAAAAGCTTCCAAGACAGTCAGCTTAGGCAGTTGGGGTGGACAATGTAAACTATCATGAAGAGGGAGGAATCAATTTTTTTTTCTTTAAAAAATTGAGAAACACAGTCTCAGAGAGATAATTGGACATGAATAAAAAATCTCACCATGACAACCCAAAAAGAAATATGATGGTGGTATTTGTGTTGAACAGTACATCAGCCTCATAGACTTCAAAATTCTTTCCACAGCCAGCACCATGACCCCCTCTGGAGAATACTCCAGTCCTACAGTCCTATGGTATCCCACAAAAGACAAGATTGTAAACATAATCAAAGTTCTGAACCTGACTTCCAAATTAAGACATCTAAGACAACTGTATCATAGAGTGCTTCAGTGTCAACACTGGCATGAAACAAGGCTACCTCTTTGACTCTTTCCTCTTCAACACTGCCATCAACTGACTGAAAAATGAGACAACTGTGGATGGCAAAAAAGGAATTAGGTGGACCATCACTTCAACAGTGGATGACTTTTTTTTCATTTGGTACATAGATACCTAAGAAAAGACAGCCAGCGATAAAGATAGGATTAAAAATGAAAACGAAGAAACCTTATTATTAATGAAAATCATCCAAACCAACAACCCTATCACTGTAAATATTGAGACAATAGATGGAGGTAGAGGAATTGACATAACCAGTACCAAAGAAGCAAAGTTTCCATGGATGGAGACTCAGTGAGAGAAGCAGCAACTAGAAATATTAATGTAAATAAAACTTAAAGTAAAACACATATGAAGACAACAGCCTGGACTCAAGATCAAGCTGAGGATCACAGAAGCAATGTTCTCTGTGTGCTACTGTACAGCTCTGAAAGCTGGACACTAAAATCAAGAATATCTCAAAAGCCTTAATCTTCCAAAGTGCTCTGGCCATACAAGATCAATAATGAAGATCTTCATCAAAGGACACAATCACCCAGATTGAAAAAAAGATGGTGAAGGCTAGGGTATATATGCCAAATGTCACTGGATATAACAGAAGGCCTTCTGCTGGATCCCAGATGGGAGACAAAAGAGGGGTTGGCTCAAAGAGACCTGAAGGAGGACTATAGAGGAAGAGAATAAGGAATGAGGCTTGACACAGATCATCATATGTGGGGCTGGAGACTTACAGGTGTTTTCTTCATGATTAATATGCCACTTAAGGTACAAAAAGAAATGTGTGAGTGAGTGACTTGCATTGATCAACAGTTATGGTCTGTATAATCGGTCAATAAAGATGAACACAAGAAAATTATTTTTGTCATTCCAACATGTAATGGTATAATACTGAAACCAAAGTTTGCTACTATATTTAAAAGGTTTGCTTGGTTTGGTTTGGTTTTGGTTTTATAGCACATTAACACCAGTAGGCTACTTTTGCCAACGAAAGCTGTTTATGACCAGACAGATACTCATAAACAACTGCTGCTTGTGACCAGACAACTTTATAGAATTTGTGATACAGTCAAACAATCATAATCAACAACTGATGTTTATGACCAGACAAGTTTAAAAGAATTTGCAACAAAATCATACATACCTGATTAACAAATGATGTTTGTTACCAGACAAGTTTTATAGTCTGACAAAATCATACATTCCTGATAAACAAATGCTGTTTGTGACCAGACAAGTTTTATAGAATATATGACAAAGTCATACAATCCTGATAAACAACTGCTGATTGTGACCAGACAAGTTTTATAGAATTTGTGACATAGTCATGCAATCCTGATAAACAACTGCTTATTGTGACCAGAAAAGTTTTATAGAATTTGTGACATAGTTATTCAATCCTGATAAACAAAAGCTGATTGTGACCAGACAAGTTTTATAGAATTTGTGACATAGTCATGCAATCCTGATAAACAAAAGCTGATTGTGACCAGAAAAGTTTTATAAAATTTGTGACATAGTCATTCATTCCTGATAAACAACTGCTGTTTATGATGATTAGTAGAAAGCGATCCTGACCTGCTGCAGCATAATGCACCTACAGCTCAGAGTCTATGTTGTTGGTTCTACTGATTACTCCTAACAGTCTGCACTGAGACTCAGATCTGCCACTGCATAATGCACCAGCAGATCTGGGTCTCTGCAATTTGTAGTTGGACTTGTTTTATGAGCAAGTATATATAGTACAAAGCAAAACTGAACAAAAGAGACATGGTGTTTTATACATTGTTGTAAAAAGAAACTCTGTCTAAAGCACTATCTTTTACTGATCACTGCCATCTGACCTCTTTCTGCATGGATTGAGTCTAGGATTCAGCGAATGTGGATATGTGAGAAAACTTGCCAGTAGCTTCTCGTGGGTCAGTGGTTCTTTCCGGTGATTTCCTGGTTTCTTCCTCCACCATTAATACTGGCTGCCATGTACAGCATATCATGTGCTGAAAAATGGCATTAAACCCCCAAAAACAACAACAACAAATACAAATCACAGTGGATAAAGCTTGTATGCAATACCTACATTGCAATCTCCCTTCACCAGTCATCCATGGGCTGGATCGCTTTTAGTTAAGTATGGGAAGAGGCTGTTATGGTAATGAAAATATAAAGCCCAATGAGAAAGACACAGTAAAACTCTTGGTACTCTCACATCTCACCACATGGGTTCAAGTCTTGCCTAGATTATTACAGATACATGAGAAAGCTTGCAAGTAGTTTCCTGTCAATTGGTGGTTCCTCATGGATTCTTCCTCTACTAAATATATTGGTTGCCATGTATAGCCTGTCATGTGCTGAAAAATGGTATTTAACCCAATAAAGACAGACCTCAAAACTTGCCTAGACATACAATGATTTATGCCAAAAGCTCTACTGCAAGTGTCAGAGAATATTTTGTACATCACTGATGTATTTAAACATTGATACTAGAGGAAGAGTTAGACCATTTTAGAAATTTGACAGTCAAAAATGGACAAGAAAGAAAAAAAAAAAACTGAGCCAAAGAAAACAAGAGCAGCCACTCATGCACACTATAGATAGAACTTAAATCTCAAAAAGTGCATTTCTACACTACAATTCTACAAACAACATGAAAATATGCATTTTTGACACCACTGTACATGGGCGCATACAGCATAGGTCAAGGGGAGTCACATGCCCCCCCCCATATATATATTCAGAAAAGTTTAAACAGGCACATGAAGCTGAAAAATGTTCAAAATGTTTAGTAAATACTAGCTTTAGTTTCAGACAGCTTACTATACTAACTCCCCTGGCTGTGACTGACTGACCCTTGCCTTGCCAAAAAACCTGCAGGTGCCTATGCCACTGAAAATATTGAGGGGGAAATATGCAGATAAAATGTAGACTTTCTTCAATTTAATATTACCCTAGGGCCAATCATATCATGCTACAGACTGCTACCTCATGTTCTCATTAATATCAAAGCTGGTTGAAAACCAAGATACCCTGGTAAAGTTATGATGGAGAAACCAAAGAAGAATGGACTTAAATATTTTAAATGACTAGGGGGAATAGTAGAAATTAAACTTGCTCAAGTTTTGTAAGGAGAGTCCTGTAAATCTGGTTTAAATCCAACATCCCTTGGCAATGTAATTACAGAGAAACCAAACTCAAGAGGACACAAAAATTTTCTCAGCAGTTTGGGTTTGGCAAACCAATGTAAATGAAGCCCTGGAAAGATGGCAATCAAATGCATTCCAGATCTGGTTGATATGGTGGCGCTCTAAAGTTTTGAATTTAACATAGGGTTAGAATTTTAGTGAAAAAGAATTTATCTGGGTTTCCTCACTAGTTATACTGGCTATTTAAAAAAGACTTTGTATATCTTAGGTATTGTTCAAAGAACCTTCATTACCTCTATTTTGGTGTATGATTGATGGGTGTAATATGGGTTATAGCCTATACAGCTTGGCCTTACTCCATATGTGCACCTTTCAAAAAAGTGCTAGCTCCACTTGCTCATTTTCACTTCCTGAAATTCTGAGATAAATTCTAAAAATAAGAGCCGATAACAATTTTGAACATTTAATGTATTTGTTAATTCATTCATTGCACTTTCAGAAGCTGGTAATCTCTAGTCTCACAAAATTCATTTTCCCTATTGTAAAAGCTGCCAAGGATAGTGTACTGTAGACAAATTCAGGTTGATTTTTGGACCCCAATGGAGCAGTCATTTTAGTTTGCAGTGTGCTAGAATCATTTGCAATTTCCAAAAGTACAATATCCAAAGAAATGTCAGCCACATTACATCAAAGTAGCATATAGGTATGCCAACATTTTCTCCACTGTGCATGTTTTAAATGCAAATTACTTCACCTTACATACATCACTCTCTCAAAAGTACATATTAACTAATGAGCGCGCCACCTATATAAACTCATACTTATTTGGGGTAAAATCCAATGACCTTTGGTTAAGACGTGTAAATCATGTATGTACCCAATTCTGTATTAAGATATTTAATAAACTCAAAAAACACAACATGCTGTCTAAAGTCACTTTTGAATATCTTTCTGTTAGGCCATGATATAATTTTACAACAATCCAATAATATTTAATCAATTAAAAAAAAAGTTTGTACATTCTGATCTGTCAAAATGATGCAATCTATGTGAAGAATACAGAATTCAACCTGTCTTGAGAGATGACCCATTCTGCCAAAAATACTGGACTTTCACAACAGGTGTACTCCCAACAGGATTAGAATTAAACATAAGTAGTAGGTTTGCTACCTGCTGCAAATGGGATTTCCAACCAAAAAAAAATGTCACTGGAACTTTTTTTTTCAAAATTCCTTATAGCAGCAACTCCAAACCAGATTTTCCATCAAAAATATTGAAACAATAAGACATGTACCAAATTTGCTGCTTTTTAATGCATATTTCAAAACCCCCAATCATTTTATAAGTTATTACAAAACTAATCTCCAAATTAAGAACACAGCCCTTACAAATAACAATTTCTAATGGTCTTTCATTTTCAGTATATTATTCATTAAAATAAAACAAGAGACTTAAAAAACACAAAATAAATCCTGATACTTCCAGCTGTAAGAACACAATTTTCTGATCAAATAACTAACTTTTAACAATAGATCAAAATATTTGATTTAGAAAGTATAATGCATTTCTTCACAAACTGACCACAATGATGTAAAATATGTCATATGTGGTAAATAATTTAAAATGGGTCAAATGTGGTAGAAAATGTAAAATAGGTCATATATGGTAAATAATGTGAAATGGGTCAAATGTGGTAGAAAATGTAAAATAGGTCATATGTGGTAAATAATGTGAAATGGGTCAAATGTGGTAGAAAATGTAAAATAGGTCATATGTAGTAGATGATATAGGTCATATGTGGTAGATGTGAGCATGTGATTATGATTTTCAATGTAGCTTTAACAATTTTTCAGCCATATCACTATGATGTCTGCAGTATGGCAGTTTATAGTGATGTCTAGCACTGGGGCAATCATGTCCCAGACATGTAGCATGATGTCCAACCCAGTCACATTATCCTGACACCAGGCTGACCAGTCCTAACACTAACCTCTTAATTCTGAATGCCAGGCAAGGCAGCTGTTAGTGCCATTTATGTAAGTCTTTGGTATGACTCGACTGGGGGATCAAACCCACAACCTCCCACATCTGAGGCGAATGCTCTAACCACAAGGCTACCTGAGGGGTTTGTGGTAGATGTAAAGTACATCATATGTTGAAGACTATAAAATAGGTCATTTGTCTTAGAAAATGTACAATAGGTCATATGTGGTGAAAGACATAAAATAGGTTATTTGCAACTGCCTGGATGTTGTATAAGGTGGCTAATGGAGGAGACTTTTTATGAAAACATTCCCTGGCATTTTTCCAGGTGTGTGTATATATATATATATATATATATATATATATATATATATATATATATATACATATATATATATATATATATATATATATATATATATATATATATATATACACATACATATACACATACATGTACATATACAAACACACATTCAAATCTTGTAGAAGGATTTTACTTGTTTGGCTTTTATTTTTGTTTGTATGCTTTCTTAGTCTACATTTTATATCTACAAAAATACATACATAAGTATGTACATAGGTATATAGTACATTCATACATACATACACACATGTATACATACACCACCATTGTGCTTTTTTAATCAAGGAGTGGGTTCATTTTATCCAGGGATACAATCTACCAGAATTATCAAGTACAATACAATATTTGAACAGCTTTTGTTATCAGAACCTACTTGATCTTCTGTTGTGCAACAAATCCCATCAAACAGACCTTTAATTCTTGACAGAATTTAATCTGGTGACAAGTATCAATACATTACATCTACCTGACACTTTCATTTACCTATTTCAGAGTATCACATAACAAAACAAAATTTAACTCACCCCTAAAGAATGCCAATTCCTACTTTGCTAATGTCACTGTAGATATTCCATGGTCACAAGCCTGGAACTAGGATACAACACTAGCATTTGCTATTCACAAGGTAGACCTCTCTCTAGCAAAGTGGACAAAATCTCTGAACTGTAAGATTGGCTTTGAATGCTATATATCATTACAGTTCAGCACAAAAATGATATGTTTAAGTATACAGGTGGGTGAAAAATGTATGCCAATTATTCAACCAATATTAACCAATAGGCAACAAAAACATGGCACTGATTCAACTTGTGTACAACATAAAAATCTAGTGAGAAGACTTATCAATGCCATATTCTTGAACAGTGTTTAATTGGACAATGAACTTTTATGTTTCTTTCAATACTGTGAACAACTCAATCAAAACACATTAAAAAAGCTCAAATACATCCATTAATTGAACTATCACCCACATTTCAATTTAAAATGTCAATCAAGTATTCAATAATTTTACATTGATAAAATATTTCTTTTTAATGCAGGTTTCCATCATGTTATGTGTACATTGTGGATTTGTTCCAATTCATTTCCATTTTCCAACCATCATGAACTATTATAGCATTTAAGGACTTAATGACTCATTTCTTAATAAGGTTATAAACAAACAGACCAAACCTTATAATAAGAGCAAGCCCCATTACTTAATTCTGGTTAATTCTCATGACTTAATAAAATCCATCTAAGTAAAAGGGATCTGTTTGAAAAGAAACCAGAACTTGTAAAGTCTGCCCCAACCCTACACCCCACCACAGCAGCTGCCTTGATTGCCAATCAGCAGCTGCCTTGATTGACGTCAATATTACATCTTACCATGTGTCCCTCCTTTATCAGGGTGCTATTTTATTGCAGATGTTGGTTTGCTATTTGTAACTGCACTTTTAACACATAATTGGTTATTATCTTGCACAGGAAATGGCAGCAAAGTGCCTTTTACTGTAGAAAGGATGGCTTCATAACTCTATCCAGGGCACATGCCTGATAGAGATTTTTAAATGTGCCAATATGATGTTAGTCTCAATGGATAAAACCAGGTCACAACATCAGATGTTGCCTGTGGATCATAAAGTGCTTGATCATAAAGTGCTGTGGATCATAGTGTGCTTGCCTTGGATATTTTAGAGAGATTTTTAAAAATGATTTTTACTATACTTTGTTCTATAAACATTGAAAGTCATCATAACAGTCATCATAAACAGAGCCCAAACCATTTATAAAATTACAGAATTACACACTTTTTAACTTTTTGCCTCCACCTCCCATTCCCCCACTCAGAGACAGGATTTGAGACATTCATTGTCCTCTATTTGTCCTCATTATACATTATACCAAAATATAATAACGCTCTCAAACCAGTGCAACTGGAGTTCAGATTACTGGTGACCTATGATCCCCACCCCAGCAGACTGAATCAAGGATATGAAACCAATGTGGCCATCTATCTACTCATCCACTTAAAACAAAATCCTAGATACCATATATACAACCTTATAAGAGTCCAACTACAAACTGCACAGACACCAATCTTTCATTACATAATGCACCTGCAGATCTTGGTCTGTGCAGTTGTTAGGAGTAATCAGTAGAACAAACAACACAGACCCTAATCTGCAGGTGCATTATGCTATGGCAGATCAAGATTGTTTTGTTTGCATTTTGAATTTTCTTTTACACAAGTACATATGGTAGGATCACTCTTCCTCAGGTTAAAATGAAAACAGGGATGGATGGATGGATGGATGGATGGATGGATGGATGGATGGATGGATGGATGGATGGATGGATGGATGGATGGATGGATGGATGGATGGATGGATGGAGGGATGGAGGGATGGATGGATTCACATATGCAATGAAAAATGTCTGGAGAGATACTACTTAATGTAATATATCCTTAAAAGTGTAGGCATAATTAAAGGTAATCTATATACATGTATACTGTTGAACCTCAAGTATATGAACTAACTAGTGAACAACAGA
The DNA here is from genome assembly GCA_016746295.1 of Potamilus streckersoni. Classification (NCBI taxonomy): domain Eukaryota; kingdom Metazoa; phylum Mollusca; class Bivalvia; order Unionida; family Unionidae; genus Potamilus; species Potamilus streckersoni. The sequence goes on along the minus strand of JAEAOA010000900.1, from coordinate 1,866,105 downwards.
ATGGATCTGAAAACCACAAAGTTGGAAATTATCCAAATTTGTGATTTGATATATTCTGTTATTTATCAATAAATCACCACAATGATCAGTATGGCTTAACTGATCAAATTTCTGGACAGTGAAGCCTTCAATCAACTTGACTTAAATAATCAAATCCTTGGACAGTAAAGCCTTAAATCAACTTGACTTAAATGATCAAATCCTTGGACAGTAAAGCCTTCAATCAACTTGACTTAAATGGTCAAATCCCTGGACAGTAAAGCCTTCAATCAACTTGACTTAATTGATCAAATCCTTGGACAGTAAAGCCTTCAATCAACTTGACTTAAATGATCAAATCCTTAGACAGTAAAGCCTTCAATCAACTTGACTTAAATGATAAAATCCCTGGACAATAAAGCCTTCAGGTGGCGCTCTACAGTTTCATATTTAGCATAGGGTTAAAATTTTAAAGAAAAAGAGTTTCCCTGGGTTTCCTCACTAGTTATACTGGTTATTTAAAAGAGACTTTGTATATCTTAGGTATTGTTCAAAGAACCTTTAATTTCCTTTATTTTGATGTATGATTGATGGGTGTAATATGGGTTAGAGAGTATACAGCTTGGCCTTACTCCAGATGTGCACCTTTCAAAAAAGTGCTATCTCTACTTGCTCATTTTCACTTCTCAAACTTCAGAGGTAAATTGTAAAAAAAGAGCTGATAACTTTTTTTACATTTTATGTATTTGGTAATTCAGTCATTGCACATTTAGAAGCTGGTATTATCTAGTTTGGCAAAATTCATTTTCCATATTTTAATAGCTGCCAAGAATAGTGTACTTTAGACAAATTTAGGTTGATTTTTGGAGCACAAGCGAGCAGTCATTTTAGTTAGCAGTGTCCTAAGATCATTTAAAATTTCCAAAAGTACAATATCCAAAGAAATTTCATCCACATTACATGAAAGTAGTATATAGGTATGCCAACATTCCCTCCACTGTGCATGTTTAAAATGCAAACAACTTCACCTTACATACATCACTCTCTCAAAGGTACATAATAACTGGTGAGCCCACCTCAATCAACTTGACTTAAATGGTCAAATCCCTGGACAGTAAAGCCTTCAATCAACAGGAATTAAATGATAAAATCCCTGGACAGTAAAGGGGGTGCTCACCAGTTATTATGTACTTCTGCTATCTCATAATGCACTAGCACATCTATATCAGTGCAGCTTCTTAGGAGTAATCAATAGAACAAATAACAAAGGCCCTGATCTGCAGGTGCATTATGCTACAGCCAATCAGGATCTATGTTGTTTGCAGGTTGACTCCACTTATAAGTGAATATACATGGTATTAGATAATATGTCTCATATGCAAGCTATCCACAACATTTAGTCATGGTTTATGGTACAGGACTTGAATTATTTGCTGAACCAACTTTCCTTTCTGGTGTTCCTCAACCCTGATCTTTGACCTTTAACCCCCAAATAAATTGGTGTTGTTTTCAGCTCAAACGTCAGCCATCTATAAAATTTAATCAAGGCTGGTGGTACAGAACTTTAGCAAAATTGAAGAAATATTTATTTTTTTTCAGTCGATGTGAGTCCAATATAAATATGAGTCTTCCTTTCCTCATATGAAAGCAATCCACAAAGTTTGGTCAAAGTAGGTTAAAAAAAAGAACTCAAGATATGTGGAAATCATTTTACTTTGGTAATCTGCTGTCAACCTGACTTTTGACCTTAAAAATCAATGTTTACCATATCTGAAGCATAAGGCATTTACAAAATTCAGACAAGATATGTAATATATGTCAAGATATTGGATGTAATTAGTTTTCCTTCATGCATACTTTTAACAATGACCATTGACATATTGATACTGAAACTGATCGTATTCTTGCTTATTCCAAATGCAGGCAATTTCAGAAGTCTCCTAATGGTACATGGTGGCGAAGTCAATATGACGGAATCATCAGAGATGTTGCACTAGATGATAGGTATTAATTATGTCCCTTTGGTACTTCCTGACTTGAGTGTTTTCCAGCAGAAGACTCTTTGTATTGACAAGCTGATAATTTATTGCATTGAAGATATTGGAATGGAGTGTCAGCAGTAGCAAATAACCACTGGATATAAAAATGCCAAAAAAGGAGAGAAAAGGTCTGATTAGTCCAAACATTTCATTTAAAACTGTACAATATTTTATTTCAATTTATCACTCTTGATGCAAATTTTAAATTTTCAACACACAAATTGTGTTGCTAGTATCTGAAATCAAATATTTCAAATTTCCTGCTCTTAGTTTAAAATTTGGCAGAAGAAAATTTAAAAAATTTTGCCATATTAAAATGAAGTATAACTTATTCTTAGTTTTGACTTTTAGTGACTAGCCTTTTTCAAATATTTTCATTATTTGTGTCATTTTAAAATTTGGGAAAATTGATGCTTGTATGAAAATCTTTCCCCATAAGGACAAGTTCAAATTCTTATTTCTGTTTATTATGTAAGAATATGCTAGAAAATAAATGCTAATGGTATTTGAGTAATTTGTATAATTCTCTCTTCAAGATGTTGGATGCTTCTGAACAATGATGGGAGTGAAATGTTTGAAAAAAATGACAATTAGGAAAGTCCGATGCCAGACAAGAAAAATCCATTTTTCAGCAGCTCAGGATGAGTAAAATTTCCTATTACTATACAGTAAGGACCAATTTGAAATCCTGTACGGTAATGGCCAATTTGAAATCCTGTACAGTAAGGACCAATTTGAAATCCTGTACAAGGACCAATTTGAAATCCTGTGCAGTAAGAACCAATTTGAAATCCTGTGCAGTAAAGACCAATTTGAAACCCTGTACAGTAAGGACCAATTTGAAATCCTGTACAGTAAAGACCAATTTGAAATCTGTACAGTAAGGACCAATTTGAAATCATGTACAGTAAGGACCAATTTGAAATCCTGTACGGTAAGGACCAATTTGAAATCCTGTACAAGGACCAATTTGAAATCCTGTGCAGTAAGAACCAATTTGAAATCCTGTGCAGTAAAGACCAATTTGAAATCCTGTACAGTAAGGACCAATTTGAAATCTGTACAGTAAGGACCAATTTGAAATCATGTACAGTAAGGACCAATTTGAAATCATGTACAGTAAGGACCAATTTGAAATCCTGTACAAGGACCAATTTGAAATCCTGTGAAGAACCAATTTGAAATCCTGTACAGTAAGGACCAATTTGAAATCTGTACAGTAAGGACCAATTTGAAATCCTGTACAGTGAGGACCAATTTGAAATACTGTGCCTGTCATGATTATTTTGATCAGGTAAGCATCAGGTTTTCAACTCTGGTTCTGGTTTGAGGTCAACATGCTTGAAGGCTAGTTTGTACATTTTACCATGCTTTCTTCTTATTTGCTTATATCAACAAAATTCATTATCACAGGGAAAAAAAAGTATATCCTCTGATTATAGTCAGATCTCTTAAACAACCATCTTCCATATCCAATCAAGTACTGTCCACACCAGTGGCTTATTGGTTAGAGCATCTGCCTTTGATATGGAAGGTTGCAGGTTTGAACCCCAGCAGAGTCATACCAAAGACATAAAAATGGTGCTGGCAGCCGCCTCAATTGGAGCTCAGCATTAAGAGGTTAGTGTTAGGACTGGTCAGCCTGGTGTCAGGATAATGTGACTGGGTGGGACATCAAGCTACATGTCTGCAGCATGATGCCCCAGTGCTAGACATCACTACAAACTGTCCCACTGCAGACATCATAAAAATATGACTGAACAATTGTTAGAGCTTTGTTAACAATCTAAACATCCACCCAGCCAGCCAAAAGTACTAATTTTATGAAGTCCCTATGACATTTCTATTTTTACCTTCTTTATGCAGTGAAATTTGTTCTTCTGCCAGTTAGCTGGTCAAGACAAACTTCACTATAGTCATGAAACAAAATGGTCTGCAACAAAACCTATGCTACATCTAGGAGATAGAAAGCAAATTTTTCACCCACCTGTAATTTTCTACCTCTATTTACAGGTGTAAGGTGCACAATTTATTTATATACCTTGAAACATTGCCAAAAATGACACAATATGTAGTAAGTATTGGAGTGGAAATCTGTATGCTTTCAAAATGGCTCATTTATCATATTGGTAGATTAGGCTTCTATTTTACTTTTTATTAGATAACTACTTGCTACATTAGGCCCTGGCAAATGATGTTAAGAATTTTGTAATATTTAGTAGGTGTGATTAGCAGTTAGATGTTAATGTCAAATAAGGATTGGTCAGCATTATGCCTGTTAAATCTCTAGTAGCTCCAGGCATTTTTATAGCCCCTAGGGGTCTAGGTAATCTTCATGTCTGTGTGTCTGTGCATTTATCCATCACATAATGTATGCAACATATCAAACAATTTTTGATGGATTTTCATGAAATTTGTGAAATGTTATTACCTTCAGATACATACATCAACAAATAACTTGCACAATTTTTGTGAAAGATATTGCCCTTTTTCGACTTGGAGCTGAACACTGTGTATGACATGATCTTGAAAACACAAGCATCCTTGAGTTTATCATGGATCACTTGGGACATATCATGATCTACATTTGAAGATGAAAACAACACCAAAATCTCTACTGTGATTTTGTGAGAGTTATTGCTTTTGTTTATTTGCCACTGCATGCAGTATATGACAGACTTGTGACTGCAACCAGTTTCAATTTTCACATGGATCATCATGTAACTTTATACATCTTATGATAATCACACATAACAAATTACTTTGCTTTCACATATTTGTTAGTTATTTCCCTGTTTATTCTGAAGCTAAGTGTAATTAAAGATGGAATCTTGTGAATTCAAAACTGTCCTGCAGTTTTTGTTTTTTTTTACTGATTGCTGTCAGACATTATGGACATCATCTAAAGATGTACCTATTGACAAATCTTTGTGCCAGGTTTTATGTAGGAGTTATTGTCCTGTGTGACTTACAGCAGAATGCAATATATGAGAAAATTTTGTTAATGTGACTACTCCTGCAGATTTAACTGGATTGCTGTGAAACAGTAAATATTAGTCATCATCAGAAAATATGCATGTTTGGCCAGTCATTTTACTTTTTTCCAAAGAGTTATGCACTACAGGCATGTGTCCATCATTGGAGCTATGATTGGATGCGGGAGAGACAGAGATATATTTTATAGTTACATAACCAAATCATTTACCACTTTGTTATTTTTAACTTTTTTTCAACCAATCACCAGTATTTTTCTAAAGAAAGGCAAAAACTCCAGCATTTTATACGAAAATGCAATGTATTTTTTTTATCAGAAAAAAATGTAAGGCACCAAAATTCATTTTATTGACTCTGTACTCCTGGGCAATAATTTCAACAAATGCACACTCCCATCCCTGCTTTCTTTAATTTATTTTCCTGTAATGACTGAAAAAATAATTTTTTGAAGCCTTTCTACGAATTGCAGGTTTCAGATTTTGTAATATTTATTATATCTGAGTAAGAATATAACATTGTTACCATTTTAATTATTAGTACTATTACTGTCTTTGATAATGACATTATTACAGACACTTTTCCAGCACAAAGTGAAGTTGTTTCTGTAGGCTGGTTTTGGCACTTTCAAGACATTAATGGCTACATCATGTGGAGGCTATGGGTGCTAAGTGCCTTTCCCAGGGCCACATAAAGGCAGCTTAGCTGGGTTGGCCTGGGCAGGTAATGGATTAAAAATGATATTCTTTCAAGTGACCTATTAAAGCTGATGGTAAATAAAGCAAAATGACACCCAAAAAGAAAACACCACTGAAGCTTTTATAAGCTTATCTGGGGTGGGAATCAAATTTGCAACCTTGAGTCCAATGCTTTAACCACAGGGCCTCCATTGATTCATATAAACATTGAAATAAATACTGACCATGTATACTCTTTTATACTTAAGTTCTAGCACAAACTACATAACCATGTACATATGGTACCTGTAAACAAGCTTTATTTGATCTATTACAAGACTGACTCCATACCTGGCATGACAAAGCTTAAATATTATCACATGTACACAGTAACACTCTTATGCACCCAGATACAAACTATTTTTAAACTGACATGTCAACAAAAAAAAACAGGCAATCCATTCCTAAAAGTAAATTTGGACTGTATGCCTGTTTTTAAACCCTGATACAGCTGAATTGATAACCTAGATAAAAAAAGGCAAAACAGTCTTTATCTTCAGATAGTTTGGATACACATTTGTTTATCTGAAGGATGAAAAGAGGTCTCCATACAAGTGCTAAATTAATGTATCATTTGCAAAAAATGGAAGTGTAGTGCAGCTATGAAGCTGAATATCAGGTATTTAATGTAACTACAAAATTATTTCTGCCACAAAAATAATATCTATGTACAGAGGACTTTTACTCATTCTTTTTTTTTTTTTGCTTCTAAAATGACCTGACAATCAATTATTTTTCCTCCATAATTATTAGACATGAATTAAGTAATAATAAAAGTGTACAAAATTACAAATAAAATATAACATTGGCAATTTCATATGGTTAAATCTGCTAGTAGCTCTCTCGTTATACAAAGAAGTATGCTGTGAACAAAAACATATTAATGAATTTTTTTTTTACTAAATAGTCAAATAACATAAACTCAATATATCATATAAAAAAATGCAACCATCCTTGCAAAAATATTTAATGGTCCAGAAGTTTCATCATTTCAAATTTCAATTCTTGCATTATAATTGTTACATAAAGCAAGAAACTCAATTTTTATTATCCAGTTTTATTTATGGTACAAAAGACTTTGAAATGGGAACAAAAATTAAGAGTGAACTTAATTTCCCAATGAAGTTAGACAGAAAAATTGACTTATCATACATAAAGAAAAAGCAAATTGCTGTCTGTGACATTAGACCTAACAGCCACCAAATCAACAGGCTTCTAACTCATAGATAAGACATATATATAAAGTCTGAGAAACAATTTTACAGCAAACAAGTTTTGGTGTAGAAACTTCTTCAACTATAAGATGGACAGATATACAGTGAACAGAAAATACTATCACTATATTCCCTGCATCTTCAGATGTGGAGATAAAAAAAGCATTATGTCATTAAAAACTATCAAATTAAAGCTCTAAAAAAAATAGCATGACCTATACAAATGGGTCTACTTTAATTAAATTCTCACATCAAAAGACACAGCTTTCCACAGAAAGAATGTTTTGTTTGTTTGGGATTTTAATAGCACTTATAGCACATGGACTATATCATGCTTAGTAAACCAGATCTAAATGCCTTTAACAAGAATGTACAAAGACAGCATTGACCCTATGGTTAAAAGTCCAAAGATCTACCAAATCAGTTACCATGGTTACCCTATTAGGAATAACCTACAATAAAGAAAACAAAAGATCACTGCAAGGATGTGCCTTATCTTAATGTGGAACTAAAATAAAAATATAGTATACTTTCTTTGTTTTTAAAAAAAGTACTACAAAAACAATTGTCATTATTCTACTCATTGATTGAAAAGTTTTGCAATTTGTGTAGGACATTTGAAAAGACTTAACACCAGAGGTGTCTTGTTTTACACAAAAATGTCTAAATGCTGTAATACACCTATGGTTCCTAAAGAAAGGCAAAATCTGGCAAGGTTCTATGACTGCTAGATTATCTATAAGATAAAATGAGAAGTGGTACACTTAAAGAATAAACAGAGCTAGAACTACCACCCACAATGCAATTACTCTCACCTTAGCCAGTTAAGTGCATTGTTTGTACGAGTGAAAAGACCACAATACACACACTTCATCAAAATGAAATCATTTCCTTAAAGACAGTGAAAATTCACAAATGGTTAATACACAACTTTCCTTGAACAAAAATTTTGTGCAAATTTTGATGTCAGTATTTGTTCATTATTTTGTACCAATTTTAAGTTTTGTGTAACTGATACCTTAACGTGAACTGCATAGATTTGACATATTATCAGTTTCAAGGCGTCACTACTACCCAAGAAAATCACTGATATTTCTTCTCCGATTTTTTTCTGAAGACTTACTAACTACTGAAGAATGTTACTTGTATTAAAAAGAAAGCAGTATTCAACTCAAACAAAAAGATACTATTGAGCCCCTTGGCTTTTGTGTAGGATCACAAACCAGACAGGTGAGATCTGGAGGAATCAAAGTACTAATTCAGTTCCCATAGCAAACCAATGCAAACACCATGATATTAAAAATTCAATAACTTCAAATCTCTGAGTGTCCAAGATCAAACATATATTTGTCAGTATAGATGAAACCTGGATGTCCGCTTTTGTGTAAAGGAAAGGATGTGAGCGGCAGCATTTTCTGAACATGCATATGTTTGAAACATGTGCTTTAAATTCTGCACCAAAGAGTCAGGTGCTAATTTTAGTAATGAGTGTTCCAAGCTCAAGACTTTTAAAGAACTGGAATTCCATCAATAAAACAATGTTTCTATTTTTTCATGTACAACTCGATAAGCTCTCAAAAGGATCTTTTTCCTAGAACATAACTTACATTATTAACCAATCCTAGCCATCCAAACCCATATATACTATATTAAATGTTCACCCATTTCCAGGCTGGTTCCCATCTTTCCATACCATTAGTACCATGTGTCTTGGAATGGTCACATGTACTAAAACTTCCTGCCATTTCATTCAAAATGCAACCTATGCTGATTGTATTATATGTTTTGATACAGTTACAGCTTAACACAAGCAATCTTGGTGCATCAGAACTTAAAACTAATGCACTTGATACCACAGTAAAAATAAAGAAGGAAACAGATAACACAACAGCCCAATCAATACATTCCCAAGGTGAAGCAATAAGTTACATTCCTTTGCAACAAGTCAGATGTCATTGGGGGGAAAAATGCATGGTGTATCCATTCAAATGTGTGAGACAAGGTTACTTTGGTTTTTTAGTTGGTACTTTCAATATATTGCTTTATCATGCCAAGGATATGAGAGCTATTTGCCTCTTCCAAGGTCATACCAAGGCAGCCAACCTGGGATAGTCTAGGCAAATATTGTTGTTGCTATTATGGATAGAACACCATTTTTCATCACATGATAGGCTATACATGGTGGCCAGCATATTTGGTTCAGGAAGAATCTTGGAAAAACTCCAGGAAGAAGGACCAACCCACAGGAAGCTACTGGCAAGATTTCTCATGAACCCAAAGCTGATTTAGACCAAGACTTACCATCTGGGGCCCCTCTAGGCAAGCCTAAAACCCTTTTTAAGACAAAGTGGAAATACAAAAAGTATACAAGAATTTGGCCCAGAGATTCCAATAAAAAAAAATAATACTGACAATTTTGAATTTTCACTTCAATCATAAATTTATCACCATAATCTACAAAAAAAAAGATTAAGTTATCCAAAATATCTGGCAATAATAATAATAATAATAATAATAATAATAATAATAATAATAATAATAATAATAATAATAATAATAATAATAATAGCAACAACAATAATAATAATAATTCATCATTTATAGAAGGTAATTCAATCAGTACAAAACCATTGTCTCTTCAGGCTTTTTCAATGAACAATTTACATACAATGTATACATTAGGTTGATAAAAGTTGAAGTACTAGACCAGTGTTCTGAGGGAAAAAGAGATAATAATAATAATAGGTAGAATAAAAGGTAAGGTAAGTACTGTTATGTATATGTAATTTAATTACATGTTTGTTAGTTTTTAATTTTTATATTATTTTATTCCATTACATGTTATTGTAATGATAATTTTTTTTTTCTACTATATTTTTGCTTTTTTTTTAGAAATTCAATTCAGTTTTCTTTTACCTGATAAACTGCCATTAGTTTTAGTTTAAACACTGTTGCTAATTGCTGACCTTGATTCAGAAATCAGATAGTTTGGTGTAAACAACTTTTTATATCTTTTTATTTTTTTTTTCCCCAAAGTAAAAGCCATCGATTTTAGCTAAGGCCATACTAGAGTATGTGATTTTAGGCATGTAATGTTTCTATGTTGTTCTGTAGAGAGGTGATCATGTGACCCTCATCAGGGAATCTGATTTGCATTTAAATTTACTGTATAGTCGTTTTCTTGAGAAGAAATAGCCAGTTGGGCTTTTTAAATCTCTGACACTTAAAGGTGTCTTGTGATCAGTTTGAGTTAAATGTTTCTTTATTTTTTGGAATTATTGAGTCTTTCTCTGGAAAATACTAGTGCTCCTTTATAGAATTCTTGGACAAAGACAGTTATTAAAACTTATTTGGAATTCTAAACTGGAATATTATTTCTTTGTGATTCAACAAAGAAATGTTTAACATATCAAGACAAAGCAGACCATCAAAGATTTTGTCTTAGAATTTCATCTGGATTTGAACTGTGATTCACTTAAGACTTTTTATTGATAGGACTTCTTAGATGAATTTTGGACTTGATTCATAGACCATAAGTCCTTTTTCTTTTTTTTTACATTGTTTTCCTAAGGAAATAAATTATTTGTCAAATTTTACAAATCTTGTTGGCTGCACTCTTTTCTTGTTACTTTTGTTCTAGCCTAGATGCATAACAGTACACTGTAGGTAGGTAACAGATGGAAAGAGAGATATAATGTAGCTAGTTAAGTAGGTAAGAGACAGGATGGTAGGTAAACAAACTATAAAAAATTAATTTAAAAAAAAACAACAGGTTTCTATTTACATCTACAAACTGTCTGCAAATCTTCCTACCCTCTGTTCATACTGCAAACTACCGATTCATCATGCTCACTTAAAAATGTCCAGTCCAACTGCAAACAACATACAACCCGACATGCAGTCGCATAATGCTCTGGTTAGTCAGGGTTTATGTTGTCTGTTCTGCTGGTTACTTCAAACACATTGCAGGCTCAAATCAACTGGTACATTAAATGTGGCAGATCTGGGTCTATGCAGTTGGCAGTTGCACACAACTTCTAAGCTAGTATGGAAAGTAGGTAGGTAAATATTATGTATTCAGGAAAGTACCACCATATATACTTAAATGCAAAATGCACAGACCTAGATCTGCCATCACATAATGCGATAGCAGATCTAGGTCTGTGCAGTCTGTTAGGAGTAATCAGTACAACAAACAACACAGAGACTGATCTGCTGGCACATTATGTTATGGTGGATCTGGATCTATGTTGTTTGCAGTTTGACTCAACGTATAGATGGCAGAAAGAGGCATGATGGTATGTATATAATAAGATAATAAATCTTTTTCATCAAGCACTATCAATTTTTACATGAAAATATTTTTCTTGTAATTTTTTTTAGAAATTAAGAAAGTAAAACATCTTGAGAAAATGAGAAATCTGCTCATACAAATATACTACTGTATCTCCTGCATAACCTCCCTACCTCTATGATGGAGATGAGTCCACAGTAAATACAATGGTATTGTTATCTATACAGTTCTCTGTATAGACACTAGCTGGGTATGGATGACTATGGAGATTCTAACAGTAAAAACCTTAGTAACTACCAATGCTACCATAACTAGAACATACTGTATACCCAGTCAAGCGAAAGACAGTGGCAAGCTGTATTTTGTACTGAAAACTAAACCTATTCAACATTGCACAAATACACAAATGAAGAATTCTCAGGACAAAGGATTAAGCTGTATCTAATTTTGATCACTGTGGTAACCTTGTCTATGGGCATCACAGGTTTCTGTGCTTCAATAAATACAATAAATCCACTGACCCCAATCAGAATTGTTATCATATATAGTTACATGTGTACCCAACTGTAAATATCACAGAGCACATCTGCAATTGCATGATGCATCTCTGGTCCTGTTTCTTGAAACTGCTCACAATTTTCTTTACACAGATAAGAAATTTTACCGTTTTCTTACTTATGATACATTTTATAATATATTTTAGTCAGAAAAAGCTATAATAAAATATCGACCAAAAAAACCCTCAAATTTTAAATTTGTTCACCTAACACTCATTATTGTTGAAATAAATTCCTTTATTTTGAGGAAATCTTCCAAGTTTTCCTCAGACATAAAACTCTTACTGGTTATAAAAGGTGTTGTGAAAGATTGTTATCCTATGAAATCTGCCAAAATGGTCTTTGAAAAAGTTTGTCTTGTTAAGAAAGTAAAATAGAAAGCAATTAAAAGCATCAGATTGTTTGGAAATAATCAGCTGATATGTATATCTGGAACCATGGTTTTATTGTTCCTTGCTTGACATCATAGTTAGAAGTAAGGCATGGAAAATGATCTGCCACTGAAATTAAAAAATGTATAATAAGACCATGGCTTACCTTTGAAATTAAAGAATGTACAGCATAGAACCATGATCAAACTTTAAAATCAAAGATAGAATGTGCAACATAAACCAGGATATGCCACTGAAATTAAAGAATGTATAATAAGACCATGGCTTACCTTTGAAATTAAAGAATGTACAGCATAGAACCATGATCAAACTTTAAAATCAAAGATAGAATGTGCAACATGAACCAGGATATGCCACTGAAATTAAAGAATGTATAATAAGACCATGGCTTACCGTTGAAATTAAAGAATGTACAGCATAGAACCATGATCAAACTTTAAAATCAAAGATAGAATGTGCAACATGAACCAGGATATGCCACTGAAATTAAAGAATGTATAATAAGACCATGGCTTACCTTTGAAATTAAAGAATGTACAGCATAGAACCATGATCAAACTTTAAAATCAAAGAATGTGCAACATAAACCAGGATATGCCACTGAAATTAAAGAATGTATAATAAGACCATGGCTTACCGTTGAAATTAAAGAATGTACAGCGTAGAACCATGATCAAACTTTAAAATCAAAGATAGAATGTGCAACATAAACCAGGATATGCCACTGAAATTAAAGAATGTATAATAAGACCATGGCTTACCTTTGAAATTAAAGAATGTACAGCATAGAACCATGATCAAACTTTAAAATCAAAGATAGAATGTGCAACATGAACCAGGATATGCCACTGAAATTAAAGAATGTATAATAAGACCATGGCTTACCTTTGAAATTAAAGAATGTACAGCATAGAACCATGATCAAACTTTAAAATCAAAGATAGAATGTGCAACATGAACCAGGATATGCCACTGAAATTATAGAATGTACAGCATGGCCCATGGTGTGCCATGGAAATGAGACTGAATGTACAACACAGACCATGAACAGCCATTAAATCAATGACAAAATGTACAGCATAATCTATGATCTGCCACTGAAATCAGAGATTATATATATATATATATATATATATATATATATATATATATATATATATATATATATATATATATATATATATATAAAGAATACAAATCATATGGCGAATAACAACCCTCTCAAGCGTACTGGATCCACCAAGGGATCACGTCTGTCAGGGATTAATTAAAATAGATGCAATAAACTGACGACGAACAGTACGAAACTAGTAACTAACTAGCCTAAGCGCTTTCGACTCTTAATGAGTCTTTTTCAAAGGCAAATACAAAACATAGTTACGACAAACAAATAAACACAAAAACGTTGCGTTTGTAAACCTCTACATTTCTATCTTCACATGTGTTAAAACTATAAATACAACCAGCTTGTATAGACTAGTTGCGGAAACTGAAAACGTTGTATAATTCCCTAAAAGTCTACAAGCCAAAGCGACATCTATTTTTACTTTGTGTACATATGTAACGCAGATTATATCCCGGATATTTGGTTCTATACCGGTTATTCTTATAGTAAAAATTGAAGGATAAGAAGATTTAGAAAATGTTAAATTCTACTAGTGCATAGTTTTCATTTTCTAGTCTTCTTGGTTTAGACCGCTTGGTTTCAATGTTCTAAGGCGGCGTATCCAGTATGATTCCTTTTCCTTCCTGGTTTCGGATAAGTATTATATCAGTGATATAATACTTATCGCTATTGCCAACAACCACAGCTGGAGTTCCGAAACCAGGAAGGAAAAGGAATCATACTGGATACGCCGCCTTAGAACATTGAAACCAAGCGGTCTAAACCAAGAAGACTAGAAAATGAAAACTATGCACTAGTAGAATTTAACATTTTCTAAATCTTCTTATCCTTCAATTTTTACTATAAGAATAACCGGTATAGAACCAAATATCCGGGATATAATCTGCGTTACATATGTACACAAAATAAAAATAGATGTCGCTTTGGCTTGTAGACTTTTAGGGAATTATACAACGTTTTCAGTTTCCGCAACTAGTCTACACAAGCTGGTTGTATTTATAGTTTTAACACATGTGAAGATAGAAATGTAGAGGTTTACAAACGCAACGTTTTTGTGTTTATTTGTTTGTCGTAACTATGTTTTGTATTTGCCTTTGAAAAAGACTCATTAAGAGTCGAAAGCGCTTAGGCTAGTTAGTTACTAGTTTCGTACTGTTCGTCGTCAGTTTATTGCATCTATATATATATATATATATATATATATATATATATATATATATATATATATATATACACACACACACACAGCATGGACCAATGGACCATGATCTGCCATTTAAATTAGAGAAAATGTACATTATCGACCATGATCTGTTTATATGAAGACATATCAGGCTCCATATTCCTAACACTTTCTGAGCAAGAAACTCAAGCTTGGATGTAAAATTCCAATAAATATTAAACATGTATCTGAGTGTAATTTAGCAAGCTTTTGGAAGAAAGAAAGATGAGATGATTCTAAAAGTTATACATGTCAAACTTTATTCTATTCAGAGTTGCAGAAGGCTCAAGTTTAAAGTTTTTGAGCCTGTACTAGAGTTATATGTTAACAATTTCTAGTTCAAGGTCAACTTTTATTAAAATAATATTAAAATCTGAAAACTTACAGGATTATTATTCCTTTTTTTCGGAAAGAGCTTAATGGTCAGCATGCTAGACTCATGACTAAAAGTGCATATTCTAATTCTACCACTGGATCAGCCCAGATTGGGTACAGTGGTATGTCCTTTTACAAGACACTTTTTCTCTAACTGACTCAGTACAAAATAACTTATTGGTGATGCTCTGCTTTAAAGCAACAAACAAACCCTTTTCTTCACGGCTAAGTTTATCTGACATGTATTTACTTCAGGTATCATATTTGATTTCTAAGTTGTGAGTTTCAGCTTAAGTTTCTTGTTTAAAAAGATTGGAGAATACAGTCCTGTTCACAATGTTGGCAATTAGATGAATACAGAGACTGGTTCAAAATGTTGGTAATTAGATGAATACAGAGTCTGGTTCACAATGTTGGTAGTTAGATGAATACAGTCTGGTTCACAATGTTGGTAGTTAGATGAATACAGAGTCTGGTTCACAATGTTGGTAATTAGATGAATACAGAGTCTGGTTCACAATGTTGGTAATTAGATGAATACAGAGTCTGTTTCACAATGTTGGTAGTTAGGTGTGTTTTATATATGACCAAATATGGTAGATTCCCAAATGTAGGAGAAAGGAAACTGATACATATATAATCATTCAAGTCAGGTCCAACTAAAAACAACACATACCCTGATCTGCCATCACAAAAATTTCAGGGTCTGTGCTGTCTATTCTATTCATTAGTCCCAAGAAATTGGATACAGAGATCTGGCAGCACATTAAGATATTGCAGATCTCAATCTAAGAAGCTTTTGAATTCAACCTATAAGTGAGGCTATATGGTGTGTTAGCAATAACATTAATCTTCTGACAAGTAATCAAAATTAGAATTGAAAAACAATTCATCCAAATTTATACACAGTATAACTTGGTACAATAGGGTTTGATGTAATGGTATCAAATGCTACCATTCTATGTAACTATCTTTGAAATCAATGCCTGGTTTTCTTCAAAACAAGAATAAATAAATATAATGCTGATCTTGATGACATAAACATAAGGAAGGTAACAAAGACAAACAGAATAGCAATGGATTTTGCTATGGCTACCCCAGTAATTGATTGCAATTTATATATTTAAGTTATTATCTTGAATAAATAAGAGTACTTACAGCTGTAATGAATATCAGTAGTAACAAATCACCTTTTCATTCATGCCCTGATAGAAACATATGTTAAAGACTGTAATGAAAAATATAATTTTGCCTCTTAGACCTTGTATAAGATAAAAATGTAGAGACTGTCAGAGATCCATCATTGCTTACAACAAGAAAAAAGGATTTGCCAGTAGTTCTGTAAAGCTCTTAAGTGACACTGATGCAATCTTGAAGACTGCTCTGATAGAAAAAGGCTAGCTTGATAAAACTGCCACAAATAAAATAAAGTATATTTGATTGGAAAATTTTACTCTTTCTTCTTCATGTCATGCAATCCTTATTTCTTTGAGACATCCAAGTGATATTCAAATAAAACCATATTCCCCTTGTTACAGCATTAAGAGTTAGCAAATCTATAGGTGTAATGCAAAGATTGCTTACTACAGAGCAAGGGCATCCAAGACAGACAAAATCCTTAAGGTTATAGGTCACATGAGAAAGAACAGACCCTTATCACTAATTATTAAAATGCATATTTTCATAAGGACTGCCTATATGGTCATGAGCTGCACAATGTGAAGACATGGCTACATGTGGCCAGTTGGTGGCAGGTTCTACACACCTGCAAGAGGATTGTCACAAAAAACTGTACAACATATTTATTTTCAAATGTCAAGATGCTTCTGGACTTGTAAAAGGAGCTACTGCTGTTTCAAACAGGTTATGTAATTCTCATTAATAACCCCCTTTTTTACCACACATTTTTATAGCTCTATATAATGGTAATTGCAATGCAATTTCACATACTTCATATTAAAAGAAAAAATAATAATAATGACAAGTAGTAGTAAAATAATATGCATAAGAACAAAAATAATAACTACACTAATAATAATCATAATATCATACCAATGACCTTCATTTTTGGTCAAAGTATCCAGTCTCAAACAAACGTTATTATGCAGAAACTGCTTTTTATTAGTTTTACCAAGACCATGACCTGTGATTTTTAGATCATGGAATCTATAGGATGTTTTACTACCCTAAGTGCATGTAATCTATAAAGCTTGGTCAAAAAGGTTATTCAAGAATAAAGTTTTCAGCAAAATCTATTTTTCTCTGAACTGCTATGACCCTGACCTTTTAACCCTCAAATCAACAGACCTCTTCCATACCATGCATACATGCCCTCCACAAACTTTGGTCCTGTTTTTTGTGTACAAACTCAATTTTTGTGCTTTCAATTACAGTGACCATGGCCTTTGACCTTTTGAACCAAATTGCATAGCCTTCCTTTTTACTCAAGGTACAAGTCACTCACTAACTTAGGTGAAGGTATATTATGAGAACCAAAATTTGTGTGCAGAACATTTTTCTTTTGATTGCAATTACTATGACCTTTTACCTTATGTCCCCCAGATTGAAAGATTTCTTCCTAAGTCCACATGCAAGCCATCCACAATTTTTAGTCAAGATCTGTCATTTAAAACTAATGTTACTGTTCAGAAACAACTTTTTTGGTGAATTACAGTGATCTTAACCCACAATAAGCTTACTCCATATCCATAAGGAAAGGTATCTACAAAATTTGGTCCAAGTATACATACTGAACAAATGATATTGTGTGGAAACCACTGTTCTGCTTCAATCATTTACCTTGAATTTTGACCATCTACCTCTTTGCCTCCACATTCCCTCAAGTGTAAACTACCCATAAAGTTTAATATCAATCAATTATGTAGAAGTAATGCTTTGTGCAGAAACCTTTATTTTCTTTCAGCCAAGCCACAGTGACCTTGACAATTGACCTGCTGACCCCCAAACTGATAGGCTTCTTCCTTATCCCAAGTGCCAGTCACTTGCAAAGTTTGGTAACAGTAGATAGTGAAGAAACTATTTGTCTCCATTCAAGGACAGTCACCTTTACCACTGAGCTTTTGACCCAAAACTAATAGGAATATTCATTAAAGTGGAAGATATACAAGAAATCAGGGTGCATGTACATGCTACAGAATTGAACCTGTCATGCTGAACATGAAAAGTTAATGGCCATGGATACAGACTGAATGACATGGTCATAGCAAAATGCACTCCACTAAAATGGTCTTAATATGCTGATGACTGCACTAACTTTACATCTGCATTCATACTCAAATTTAATGACTGAAACATCAGATTTGGGAAGGCAGGGCTTTCCTTATCAGCTGGGAGCCATCGATTTACCTGGCTACTTTACTTTACACCTGGCAATTTAAAAAAACAACAAAAAAAAACAACAATGTAGTCCCATTGGGAGCAGGAGTCCATCAAACCCCTTGCCTACTTTGGCAATTCACCCTCCAGCTTTAAATGTAATGGAAGGCCCAGGGAAGGTACATGTATCATGATCCCATATAAATCATGCAATGACAAATTCCAGAAAATGCTAGCAAAACAACTAGCATTAGATACTAGGTTTGGCCAAGACTATTTAGCAATCAATGTCCAAAAATGTGAAAATAAAATTAAGCAACATAATGACAATCTTAATTCAAGATTTTTCAACCTTTTAGAGAAGAATCCAAGTAGCCAAAACTACCATAGTACTTACTTAAAGGTTAAGTCCAAATGCAAAATGTCCTGACCAAGAGCTGCCTTAGATAATGCACTAACACATCTGTGTCTTCTGTAGTCTGATAGGAGTAATCAGTAGAACAAACTACATAGATCTGTCAGTGCATCAGAGCTGGGTTTATATTGTTTTCAGTCAGTCATTTGTACAAGTATGTATATATGGTAATAGATGAATCTGGTAACAGCTGAATGCAACATACTTTGATGGCCATCAACTACAAGAATAAAATGGGAATGAAAGGTGCACCAATTATCCCGAGCAAATATAAAGAGAGAAAAATGGGGAAGTGGTGAAAAGACCATATCTTAAGTCTAAACAATACTTGATAATAAGGAACTAACCCAGGGTAAAAAAATTCAATTGGCACCATTATACACTTAGAAACAGGTTTATCTAAACAAACCCACCATCAAGATTTTTAAAAATTCTAATACTCAACTACAGATCAGGTGATACAATCTGGGAGCTACCTTATATACTTGCTTATAAGATGTGTCAAACTGAAGAAAAAAAAAACTGCATAAACCCAGATCTGCCTTCTAAATGTGCTGGCAAATCTGGATCTGTGCAGTTTAGAGAAATCTTTCGGACAGCACAGACTCTAATTAGCAGGTACAATATACTATGTCAAATCCAGATCTTTGTTGTTTGCATTTTGACTCCACTTATAAGCAAGTATATATGGTAATTAAAAATAAAATAAGAGTTTTATCTAAATCCTTGGAAATGAGAAAATTCCAACACAGGGTGGAACTAAAACATCCAAAGTCATTTAAAAAAGTGGCAAAATCTAACTCCAGTCTAAATCACTAAAACAAACTGTCCAAGTCTACCTCAGGTCCCAATCTCAAAAAGTGACAAATTCTACCTCCAGTCCTAATCACACAAAAACAAACAAGCAAGACAACTAATATATATATATATATATATATATATATATATATATATATATATATATATATATATATATATATATATATATATATATATATATATATATATATATACAAGATACATACATGATGTGAGAAACAGAAAAGGAAAGAAAATACTTAATATACCAAAATGTAGTTTCTGAAATAAATATCAAGACTCCAAATCACATTTAATAGCATGGACACTGAGTGGCCAAGTGGTGCAAAGTGCTCTCTGTTCCAGATCATTGCCATCTCACAGCTGCCTGCATGGGTTGAGTCTCAGGCTAACTTGGGTATGTAATAAAGCCTGCCAGTAGCTTCTTCCCAGGGTTTTCTTGGGTTTTTCTTCAACCAGTTATCCTGGCTGCGGTGCATCAATCTCATGTAAACCATTGATACTAATATAAAGATTGTGCTGAAAAATGGAATTTAACCCTACAACAACTGCATGCAAGAAAAGGAAACAGTGAAGAGAGAGATTATAAGGGTGCAAATTTCTATCAATCTATAAAGAGCACCTTAATTTGGGCAGGTGAATGATTAATTAGATTTATGGGGATGTATGCATGTTAAATCCCTGTATTGCAAGGATTTGTAAGGTCTGTGTCATGAAACATAAGTGATTCTTATTGAAGCCCTTGTTAATTTAAGAATCAGACAGACTGGAAGTAGAAGATTAACTTTTTTTATTTGTATCACCAAATCAGAGATGAAATTGTCCAGGATCAGTTATTTGGTAATCTGGAGGTCAGGCGGACCACCATTTTGGCACCTAGTTATAAATGGAGGTAGACATATATTTTCCAGATTGGTTACATTAAATAAGAGGCATGGCTCCCACACAAAATTTCTTGGTTTCAATATGCCCCATCGCAAAATTTTATTCAGTATCCATTTTTCTGCAAGAGAAAAAGTATAGGAGACTCTGTGTTTGAATTTAGAAAAATTTCTCTGGTAAAAACAATTATCCAATGGATTGGTTTTCTGGGACATAATTCTGGCAGTAGAAGCAAGCAAAGCTTGAAAACATAAGGTGTTTGCATCAATCTCATGTAAACCATTGATACAAATATAATAATTTGCTTGGATTTAATTGCTTGTATTTGCATGAATTTATTTGTTTAAATTCACATGTTAATTTTCTTGATATAAGTACAACTATGTTGAGTTCATCTATCTGAATCTGTACAATGATTTTCTTTATATAAGTTTGACAAATTTTTTGAATCTGTTATCTTGATTGTTATAGGAAATTAAGTAATCTAAGAATTTCATGCCTTACCTGATATGAAATATAAGAATCCATATGAATTCAAGGACCTTAGATAATTGCTTATTGACTAAAATTAACATTATTAAGCCATGAATTGAGATTTCATGTATGTTAAAGACTTGAATATGTGTATTGAAATAACATAGTGAAGCCATGTAATGAATTTCATTCATTCATTTGTGTAATTGAGACAAGAATGGAACTGTTATGTCTCAGGTGATGTTAATGTGAGTCAGTGTTGAAATAGCTGTTAGGAAGTACATTAATCTTATGAAACTAAGCTTGTTTATAGTCTGACATGTATGGTTTGACCAGATAGCCTTTGGTATCTGTTTGAATTCTGATAAGATGATAGTTGACATAATGAGAGGGGAGTATTGATTTATTCCCTGCAGGATATTTGATTGGAGATTTAGGTTACTTGTCTGTTTATTTTGAAATGAGACAAGTGACATATTCATGTACCTACTTATTTAAATATCTATGTACTTATGTATCCAACTACCCACACAAAGTTCAATTGTTGAAAGAGGCGAGACAATAGAGATTGGAGAAGGAAAAAGAAAAGCGAATAGGACCAAGAAGAACAGCCACAGTGAAGCTGGAAGAACCAGAAATAAGCCAGTTATGAAGCTGTACAAGGCAATGACTTTGATTGTTCTCTTGATTATGTGATGAACCAATTCTATCATTTAAAACATATTGGCTATTTATATAAGTATATTTGTGTGAAAGAAGCATATCTTCCTAGTGTAATGCTGTTGTTGTTTTGTGGGGCTTAACACCATTTTTCAGCACATGATGGCCAGCATTAATGGTGGAGGAAGAAACCAGAAATCCATGGTAAGAACCAATGAATCATAAAAAGCTACTGGCAAGCTTTTTCACATTTTTACATTCACTGAATCTTAGACTCAAACCCATGCAGACATAGGTGAGATGGCAGTGATTCATAACGGAAAGCACTTTTGACCACTGGGCAACTTAAGACCCCCCCAATGTAATGTTATATCACAAATGTATATGTAATTATTTAAATATTTTTGTCTTTTCATGTACAAATGCTCGTGTCATTCTGTTTTATATCTGCTAAGTTCTCTATTTTTTTCCACCTGTAAGTTTAACACTTTATATTAATATTTACTCGATCCATTTAATAACACCAAGATCAACGTCAAGATAATATTAACCTGACACCTTGTACAATCAGTCAAACAAATCAACCCCCACAGATATGAAAAACACCAGTAAAGGTACACTGTAGATATACAATACAAAGGTATATGCAAAATATCAACAGAATATATTCTTGATATCATGGGTAGATGATGCTAATATGAAGAGTGTGTGTGTGTGTGTGTGTGTGTGTGTGTGTGTGTGTGTGTGTGTGTGTGTGTGCATGAGAGAGAGAGAGAGAGTGAGAGAGAGAAAGAGAGAGAGAGAGAGAGAAATCTAGATTTTTAATGTAGAATAAACACTACTGAACCAGCCACTTGGTTAGAAAAAAAGCAAACTATAAATGGAATACATTACTATATTGGCAATATGATTACCTCATGATTTATGCTATTTAAAATAATTCTCCATTAAAGACATTTTAGGAAATTAAAAAAAATCAATACTACAAGAAAAGACTTACCCAATAAACATCAATACGTACATATTCATACATCATATACTCACACGAATACACGTCTACATGTAAATGGAGTTTGAGAAAATAATCAATTTGGTTCCTTTTTTTAAAGATAGATAGATAGAGAGAGAGAGAGAGAGAGAGAGAGAGAGAGAGAGAGAGAGAGAGAGAGAGAGAGAGAGAGAGAGAGAGAGAGAGAGATAGATAGATAGATAGATAGATAGATAGATAGATAGATAGATAGATAGATAGATAGATAGATACACACACAAATTCAATTTTAAAAACAAGCTTTAAATGAAAAAATAAATCCATTTTTTTAGCAGGACAGGGCATGACATGCACTCTGGTCTTGTCCACCTTTCAGGAGGTATGCATGAATCAGGGATGTATTGTGCCAATATTCAATCAGTAAATACCACACAATACCACCTTATCTCTCCAATTTGTTCTACATGAAGGATGTCTCTCTTCAACAGTGTATTTAATGTTATTAAGTCTGTGGCACATATTTCCCCTTTTATCATGAACATGCTAATTTGTCAGTATTTCAGAAGTCAGTTTATGGAATCTATCATTTAGACTGCTTTTCTTGCCCTTTCATTACCCTTGATACCAATGTGACCAAGTATCTATGAGTAAAGATTGTTTCCCCCAGAGTGTATGAGGACATCATGTTTCTCTAATTATCAGGGATATTAATGGTATGTCAGATTTAAGGTAAGGCTTTCAAGTGGTACAGGAATCCAAAATAATGATGCAATTTATTCCTTGAGGTTTCAGTGTAATTCAGAATTTTATAATTTATGTAGTAAAAACAGAAGCTTTATCAAGAAACTAGTACAAGAGAGTGTCATGAGCTGTTGCCATGGCAGCTCCAACATCATCTCCATCTTTCAGTCCATATGAATACAGGGACATAGCATAGCAATAGAAGGCTCTATTTATTGTACTTTAAAGGATATTTTGAGGTCTTTTGAGTTTACAAAGATCAAAGTATTATTCTGATAAACATGAAGGTGATGATTTGTGACATTTCCAACACTGATATTTGCTGTTTCCAAGTGAAGAAGATTTTGTATGCCAAAATGTGGAATGAAATTTGGTTTCTCAGCATACAAGGTTTGGTATTTAGGCCTGATCACATGTAGGGTTACAGTGATTTAAGGATAGTCTTGTAGCATACTGATGAGCCAATTTTGTCTATCTGAGATAAAGTAATGGTATTATGGTTCATTTGCTTCAGGCTTTCTGAAGGGGAAGTTCTAAATTCACCCATTCAAAGTCTAAGTCCTTTATTATGACTCTGGATCAAGCAATCAAAATTTACAAGCTGATGCATACACAACTGAGTCGTGATCAAGTTTTAATGACCTATATAATCACTGCTAGACCTTCCAATCTTCTCCCAAAACTGTGTTTGCCATATTAATTCAATGGTTTCTTTATATTTGTCCCTGAGAAATTAATATGTGGAAGAAAGGTTGAAAATAAACCTAAAATATGCAATCCCCTTGCAAACTGGAAAAGGACAGCCACAAATAAATTCTCACAAGAATCATAGCAAAAATCAGTAACAATATAAAAGTACATCATAACACCTCATAACATAATATTTTCAAGAGAATCAAGATAAAGATGTACATGCATGCATGCATCATACAAGCAAAAATTGCACTTTAAACACTTTTTAAAATATTTTTATAAGATAGACTATTAGCAATCTTGAGTCTCCATAAAGTAGGTGTGTGTGTGTGTGTGTGTGTGTGTGTGTATGTGTGTGTGTTTAACTCAGCTATTATGTCTGCAGTGTGGTAGTTTATAGTGTTGTCTAGTACTGGGTGCATTATTCTGCAGACATGGTATCATGCCCCACCCAATCACACTTTCCTAACACCAGGACAACCAATCATAACACTAACCTATTAATGCTGAGCACAAAGTGAAGCAGCTGTGAGTACCATTTTTATAAGTATTTGGTATGACTCAGCCAGGTTTGAACCCATGACCTTCCACATCCAAGGTAGATGCTCTAACCACTTAAGTCAATCCTCTGACATTTATTTTTGTGTTTTAATGTAATCATATAATAGGCTTTACATGGTGGCCAGTATATCAGTGGTGGAAAAAGTATTTAAGATCTGTCAAGTTTTCTCATTTCTCACATACCCACATTGGTTAAACTTCGATCTGAACTCATGCCTTTGACCACTTGGCCACATCGGTCACCCCACTCCATTCCCACCCTGGGTCACTTTTAATAAATCTTAACACTGTCAACAAATATGCATGCATAAAAACACCCACATATTACATGGGACAATAATAAAACTAAAAAGACCTTAAGGGCAAAGGTCATAGACAAATTCTAAATTTCTGTTTCTACTATTAACAAAGTTTTGATACAGGCATTTGTGCTCACTATTGAAGCAAATGAAAAAAGGTTTGAGATATAAATAAAAGCATAAAAAGGCAAGGAATCTTAAGTACAGGATTTTTTGGCCCAAAGCAAGGAAAATTAAGGAGACTAGAAATCCATAAATTGGAATATATTTTTAAATCATAATACAAGTATATGGAAAAGTAAAGCTGAAACCAATCAAATTTTTTTCAAATTCTTTTTTTTTAAAATTAAATACACCCCAAATATCAATAAGCTTTGGATTCAGTGTTAGAAAACTCAGACATAAAAGCCTTTGCAAGTTGTGTAAAATAGAGAAATAAAATAGAGATATGCTGGAATGGGGGTACAAGGTGTCCATAATAAACAATATAAATGAAATCATATGCTCCTAAATTGTAATCTCTAAAACTCTAAAATAAATGAATTTTGTCTTCATAGTAATTTATTAAGCATTGTGTCATTTAGGCATATATATATATATATATATATATATATATATATATATATATATATATATATATATATATATATATATATATATATATATATATATATACACACACACAGACATCTGCTATTCAACAACTCTAAATATCATGATGAAACACACAAAAAAATTCTGAGATCCAGTTTATACTGGTAGCCTCTTTCACCCATACAACACATTGGTTGCCTTAATACAATCTGTCAATTCACAAGTCAGACATACATGCATTAACACACACCATTAATCCATGGCTAATGACCAAATGCCATGAAGCCTGGTTCAGAATCTTGGAGATCTGCCTATGGATAATTTCAAATGATTCCATAAATTCACCAATTTATTAACTAGTGTAACATGTTTCCCAGCTGTTCATTTGCCATGAGCAGCTTTGATTATCCTTGGAAAGAGCTTGGAAAATGGAAATGCACAGTAAAAGCTGGAAACACTGAATAGCATTGGACTCTGGATAGCATTGGACTCTGGATAGCATTGGACTCTGGATAGCATTGGACTCTGTTCATTAAACATAGGTTTGTAGCATGAAAAGTATGAACTTAAATATTTGTATCAAGATTTTCATTTCAATTTTTGTCTAAGCCTGGAAAAAGACAAGAAAAAACCTGGAAACACAATATACAAACAAATGCCTGGGACAATACATAAAGCATGTGCTAAAGTCACATGACATCTCTTATCCAATCAATTTAACCACAGCAGCCTAGGGAAAGATAGACATTTGCTTTCCCATCTGTTATTTCAGTAGTGATTAAGAAAGCTATCAGAGAATATCATCCAATAATTTGAAAGAAAAAAGGAAAAGAAGATAAATAAGAACTTCTGGTAAACAGTTACGGTTAGGTCCTGAATTCTAACCTCATATTAACATATTCCTGAAACTCCCAAACTTGAGTGCTCACACTGAAATTCAAAATTACCTATCAAACATGCAAAAAAGATATATGTATCTAAATTTGTTGGCAGTTTTTTCATTTCAATTTGATATAGTTTATGACTATAAGCATTACAATTTTGATCTTGAGTGTGCACTCAAGTTGACAAGTTTTGTGAAAGTGGGGCCTGGTGAGTTTAGTTCAATTTTACCTGACTTATATGAAAATGTGAAGCAATGACCAACATTTGATCCAAAACAATACTAGCCTGGGACACTCATTAATCCATTCCCCATATTTTGAAAATTCTCAGCATTTTATTGGCTACTCACCCAAGTAAGTCATTCCATAAATCCCAATGCAGATGATAATTGGGTAATATAAAAAATAATGTGGTAATCACATTTCAAAATTCTTGATGGGTCAAAGCTGTAGATGGTACAAGAAATCAAAAGCTTATCCATATTCAAATTCACAAATTAAATATTTTTTTAAGTCAGATATAACTAGCCATGGTCAAGAATATGTAAATAGTTGTAAAATATTATAGGAGCTCACCATGTTTAGATGAAAAGCTGTTGACTGATAGATTTTAAATTTCAATGCTGATTTCTATTTAAATGGGAGTGTTTAACATTTGATACAATGACACAATAAGAAGGATTATATCGTTTTCATGAAGATTAGATGTTTGCCCAGACCAATTAATTCAGCTACTGCAAGACTTCAAAAATCAATAATTTCTATGTTCTATGTGTCTGACAATCAAACCACAATTTAAAGTTGCACAGTATATTTTTTTTGTGATGAAATAATGAGCATAGAACTTTTGCTTTTAATCACACCCATTAGTGTACTTCATTGATGCACTCAAAAGACAGTAAACCTAACATTTTTTTATCTGATAAATATTTAAAACTCATCATCATCACTTCTCTTTAACTCGACTGCCATAAGTACTCTCTATTACATCTGCACATGGCAGATTTACATTCAAATAAATTCCATCCAAAGGCAATGTTAATATTTTTGTTGTTTGTGCCAATTAGATTTTTGTTAGTGTTTTAGAATTGTGGATGAGACTCTTGAAACACTGTTTGACAGCATTAGTGAAAAGAGGACTCGGAATTAAAAAGGTTGGAAATTCCCTTTCACCTTGCTAAAACACCATGCAACTTGGGATATTTCCTTTTAACTGGTGTGTAATTACACCTTAACACTACTGCCTCAGTTGCCACAGGAAGAGTGATATGTGTCATCATTTAAGATCATGTGACTTTATTGAAGAAGAATAGAACATCATGTAATAGTGACTAAAACTGCAACTGACCTGTCTGTGATAAAATTGCTTCCACTGACTCTCATCAAGGTTCCATGATCACCTTAAAAAGAAACAATACAGGTATATAAACTTGTAAGAATATACATTGAAAATGCTTAGCATCTAAAACCTCCCTGGGATAAATCTGCCACTTATATTAGCGAAAAAGATCACAAAAGTCATAAATGAGAAAACTTACAAAACAAATGACCATTTACACAGCAAAATAAGTTTAATCATTCATCTAAGATGTGTATAAACATGCAATCCAAAAATTATTTTCCTTGGTCACATGGCAGAGTGATTTTAGGTCAGTTGGTAGAGCATCAGTCTTGTAATAAAAGGATCACATGTTCAATACCCACCCACCCAGCCTAGGATGTCTGTCTGGGTGTGTCTTTTGAAAAGGTTGTTGTTGTTGCTGTTGTTGTAGGGTTTAACACCATTTTTCAGCACAAGATTGGCTATACATGGCAGTCAGTACCAATTGTGAAGGAAGAACCTGGGAAAACCCCAGAAGAACCACCAACCCACAAGATGTTCAAAATGCCATTAAAACATGAAAAAGTGGTAAAGTGGTTTCTGCTTACAAGGTTACACTAAAAAAATAAGTCTAAAGTTAGAATAACTTTTAACAAATCAAACTAGAATGTTATGTTTGCAAAATAAGTATCACAGCACTTGCCATTTTGACCTCCATCGTAAAGTTTGGGTGCCTGTGCCTGGTGCAAATTTGTAATTTGATGTCAGTAACATTATCACAAACCATGATGAGTGACAATGTGATATGTACCATTATAATCCTGTGCCAAGTTTTCCTCATTTCATATGACTGCATAAACCTGCTTAATAAATTACTATGAAGACAAGCAAATCAAAATTTCTCTTCCAAACAGAGTCAATACTGAATCAATAAAATGAGCACTTTCAATGATGTGTTGCGGATTCTTACATGTTGATATATACTTTTGTTTATTTCATACTCATAAAAAAAGAAGAAATTTCAAAACAGGTAGCCAAGGATGAAAACGTAGTGTATTGGAGTATCATCCATGGTTAAACCAATTGGCCAGTGTGTGTGAGTGTGGTTTGGATTTTTAACATGGCTTTAACAATTATTCAGTCATATCGCTATGATGTCTGCGGTATGGCAGTTTATAGTGATGTCTAGCATAGTAGCATCATATTGCAGACGTATAGCATGATGTCCCACCCATCACATTATTCTGACACCAGGCTGGCCAGTCCTAATACTAACCTCTTAATGCTGAGTGCCAAGTAAGGCAGCGGTTAGTACCATTTTTATAAGTCTTTGGTATGATTCAGCCAGGGATCGAACCCAAGACATCCTGCATCCGAGGAAGACACTCTAACCACTAGGCCACCAAAGTAGTTTGATTGGCCAGAACAGTATTATATACTTATAGGGTTGGGTTTTCAATAGTTATCATACTTTTGGAAAGTGCCAGGACAAACTGAGTAATGAAATATTATAACATATGAACATGAGGTAAGTTCTTTATACATAAAAAGCAATTTTAATAGGTATTAATAGGTTATAAAAGGTATATACATGTGATTGTTTATAATATTGTTGCTATGTACTCTGTGTCATGAACTTTACTGTCATGAAATTTACACTATCAGAACTCTTTAAACAGAGGTATTACATCAAAATGACAGTGAATCCAATTTGTGCTTGCTTAAAAGTTGACTCCAACTGCAAATTACTAAAAACTTAGAACTGTCATAACACAATGAGCATGCATATCAGAGTCTATGTTATTTGTTCTTCTGACTTGTCCTATCAAACTGTAAAGACTCAGAACTACTGGTGCATTATTTGACAGCAAATCTGGGTCTGTGCAGTTTGCAGTTGGATTTGGCTTATAAGCGAGTACATACAGTATATTTATGAACATTTTTACCTTTGAGACAAAGAATATAGTATATACAAATCCCTTACCTCATACAATGAACTTCAGCTCACCAAGAACAACATATAAAGATCATCTCCTCTACCCATAACCACTTTTTACCTCTAAATATATATAAAGGTCACATGTCCTTGTTCTTAAAATATCTCTTAAAGAATCTGCTCACTGTATATGTTTCTTTCTACAAAATTATAGAGCTATACCCATTCATCTCTTATACAGTAAAACTGTCTTGAAAGACCACTTCTTTTGCCAAAATATTATGGTCTCTCAAGTCATATGGTCTCTCATAACAGGTAACAATGGTAGATAATTAATAAATCTGTGCACTGACAGTGTGGTCTCTCAAGACATATCAGTGGTCTTTCAAGACAGGTTTTACTGTAACATCTTTACTGATTTCTAGATAAGTATATAGACAGTTGATGAGAATTGAGAATGCATAAAAAATACTTTTTGAAAAATGCTATCTATAAAAACAATTTCATGCTAATTTAGCCTGCAGTAATGTTGACAACACCCAAATGATGTAACCTAACAGCAAAATGATGAAGCCCTTCATTGGCCCTTAGGTAACACATGGTTTAAAGCATGCACCATTACAGAAACTTGACATCTTCTGTGGGTTCAAGTCTAGCATTTAACCAACATGGGCATATGAGAAAGATTGTAGTGGTTACCCAAAGGTTGTTGGGTCTTCCTCCCCAGATATACTGGCCACCATGTATAGCCTGTCATGTGCTGAAAAATTATGTTAAATCCACAACACCAACAACAAAGCCCTTCTATTATGGCACTGACATTGTTAGTCAGTCTTCTATTCTAAAATGGACATAGCTAACCAACCTGGATGGCACAGCTAACCGCAATTTAGCTATAATAAAAGAAGAGAAAGGATAATTCTGTATAAAATGGCCATTATTAGTTTGGTATAATTACAATAACAAACCTTTCCATTCAAGTTTAATCATAAAAAACCTTGCACTTCTTCATTACATCAATCAATGATGTAAAGTCTGACTACATAGGAACTCAAGAACTCAATTACTCTTATAGCACTCATCATTTCTTTCAATTTGCCAATTTAATAATTGTGGTATTATAATCAAAATTACACAAATAAAAAATGTATAATCTCCACAATTCAAAGCTATCCCCACTGCATGCAACACTACAAGCACAGAATATGGAAAAAAATTTCTGGAATTAAAAATATCCCATAAAGGGTAACACAGACATCAAAACATTTCTAATATGGTCTTTTTTCAATGACTCATTCTTATCAACTTAAACTTTTGAAAAATACTGTTCAGTTAATAATAATAATAATAATAATAATAATAATAATAATAATAATAATAATAATAATAATAATAATAATAATAATAATAATAATAATAATAATAATAATAATAATAATAATAATAATAATAATAATAATTATCATTATTATTATTATGAGCATTATTTATTTATTTAAAGAATGCAACTCAATCATTAAAACCCTATTCTCCCAAGGATTTCTCTCCAATGTACTCATTTTCTAACACTCATTATTTAACACCTGCTGAAATAGTATACCTATATCTTATTGAACATGTAGTAAACATAGTTTTAAAATCACTGAGAGAATTTAATTGCTTTTTTGCATACAAACAAACAAAAAACCCAAGTTGTTCCAACCAAGAACTTCTAAAATGATAAGGTTTTTGTAAACCCCTTACATTTTCAGGCAAGCTTTTAGTGCTGTATATACTTCAACATCTCTAGCTGATATTGTTTTGCAGTTCCATTTAGAGTAGCAGTTTCCAACCTCAGACTGTGAACTAAATTAGTGTCATGGCTGGGGGGGAAGGTCAGTAGGGTTGCAAAGGGTCATCAGAAGAAACTGGTAGAGCCTTTTGCTTATTAACTTAGGGTTGAATCAAGAAGAAAGGTTGGGAACCACTGATTCAAAACTAAATATACTAAAAAGCTTAATTTTAATAAATTCTTTGGTACATATACTTCCAACATAGTTTTTCATCAGACCATTCCAGTGAAACAGACAATCTGCCTTGAATGCAGGTGGTCACAGGTTCAAACCCAAGCAGAGTCATACCAAAGACTTATAAAAATGGTGCTAGCAGCTGGCTCGCACGCTGCTCAGCATTAAGAGGTTAGTGTTAGGACTGTGAAAGCATGTGTCAGGATAATGGGACTGAGTGGGACATGATGCTATGTGTCTGTGGTATCATTCCCCAGTGCTAGACATTATCATAAACTGCCACACTGCAGACATCTTAGTGATAATTGTTAAAGCGATGTTAAAAATCCAATCACTCACACTTTCTTTTCTCACCAAGGAATCTAAATAAAAGTAAAAGGTTTATCAAGAAGTATGTATGTTTATTTCAAGATTAAAATTCTGTCAAGGTTTTGTCTGGAACAGTTTCCCCATATGTTAGGACTATAATCCAGCTCTGGTTGAATATATGCATTAAAATAGTAGGATTCTGACATCACAAAAGAAAGTATTTTCTTAATTCTGGAAAGCAGTGCTATCTCAGATGAAATCAATTTAGGTACTGTATTAACCTGTAAAAAACAAAGGAAGATTATGGTTAGAAACATTTTCAATTGTTGTATTCTTCAGATTTGAATTAAGTGTTCTTGGTCCCTATGATCCAATTTGAGGGCTTTGTTGGTCCTTGATTGTAGATTTTATGGCACACCAGCACAATAGTGCCACAATAAACATTATATAATAAAGATTAAATAGGTTTATAGCTAATGAGCAATAAAAATTAGAAAAACATATTGATGAGATGGTGGTATACAATATGAAGGTTCCCAGCCAACAGAAAATGTAAATGGTGTGTATAAAGGGTCATTATATAATATAAAAAGATAAAATAGGGTAATTAACAGTAATTGTTTTGTTTAAAAAAACTCAAACAAAACAGGTTGCACATAAGCTATATTTTAGAATAAATGTTAACTTTTTTCAAGAAAGTTAAAATACAAGACACATATACTCTAACAAAAAGTTCCTTTATGTGCAGAACATTAGAGTAAGAATGGTGACTTACAAGGGTGCAGATTAAAACAATTATCAGAGAGTGCTTCATGGTGAATGTTCATTGCAAAAAATGCACTCAGGAGGGTCGTCACTCTTTAATATATATAGAGTGGGTTATATAAGTATGAATGGGAATTCCTAGAACCAGAATGCTCATTGCAGAAATGA
Source organism: Potamilus streckersoni (assembly GCA_016746295.1). Lineage (NCBI taxonomy): Eukaryota > Metazoa > Mollusca > Bivalvia > Unionida > Unionidae > Potamilus > Potamilus streckersoni. The sequence continues at coordinate 1,833,328 of JAEAOA010000900.1, read as the reverse complement.
TTATTATCAAATATTAAAGGTTAGCAACATGTTTTTCAAAGACTTCAGACAGTGTAGTTACGACTGAAATTGGCCTGTAGTTACTGGAATCATCCTTTACTCCATACTAATGAATGGGATACATTTTAGCAGGTAACCACAATCACTCAGTTGGTTAAGTATCAGACTCACAGTTTAATGGTCACAGGTCTGATACCTGCCTAGTTCCAGCAGCTTTGGTGTGTAATTGGGAAAAATGTCAGCTCTCATTTCCTTGACATGTTAATAGCCAATAATGTGTTACAAGTGCTGTAAAAAGTCCTATTAAAACCAACATATACAAAAAAAATCTAATTTAACACATTTAAAAAATCTGGATATGTCTTTGTCTTACCACATAAGTTAATTACATGTTACAGACTTGGCAATTACTTGTACTGAATGTTTCAACAACTTTACCTTCTACTAATGCAGCTCTATTGACATTTAGACTAATTCATATTAAACATGTACTTCTATTTCTGAATAGACTGAAAGGATGAAAAAGGTATACCAGATATCTTGACATACAAAAACTCCTTAAATTTCTATTCTTATCGTAAAACTGGGACCCTGAGTGGCAGAGTCTAAGGTACTCCTGTTTACAAATTACTAACACATCACAACTTTGTTCATATGAGTTCATGTCTCAGCTAAACCAATTTGGGAAAATGATAAAGCTTGCCAGCTGCTTCTTCTAGATTGGTGATTCTTCCCAGCATCTTCTCAGGTTTTTCATATGCAAAAATTACTGGCAACCTTGTTTGCAATGTATAGCCTACCATGTGCTGAAAAATGGCATTAAATCCCACAAAACCAAACCACCCTTACAAAATCACCTAAAATTTAGCCAAAGTATTTGTTAAAATAATCTGCAATTTCTCTCACTGATTCTACAGTAATAACTTCATACTGTAATTAGTTGATGTGAAGGTGTTAATATTTCCTTAAGGCACTAGGATGCTTCCATATTTGATCACTAAACTGGTTTTCTTCTATTGCTTGCATGTAAATAGATTCTTCTTTAACAAGTTGTCCCATTAGTGCTTGAGAGCAAAGAAATAATAGTGCCATTTTTCAATCATAGTATGTGTCCTCTTCAATTATACTGGCAGGTTCATTTCAAAACTGCCTTTGTTGGTAATTCTGGTGTGATGTCAAGTGACACATAAAGAGTAATGACTGCAAAATTTTGGTACTTTTATTTCAGATACATCTGATCTGTTGGTGTAAATGTGGTCTACTGGTCTGTGGAGAGACTCAAGTTGCCAAGATATTAACTGTTTTAAAAATTACAAAATGAAACATCATGCAGGGGTCTTCAAGTACTCAGTATTTAGGTCACCTGTTATAATAATTTCAATATCTTGATCAATGCTAACAGTATTATCAAGTTCTTATTCAAATTTATCTATCCAGTCAGCTGTTGAATTTGGAGGTCTGTAGAAAGAACAATACAAAATGGGTTTTTTACATGCTTTCATCATCTCAATTTCCAGATCAACTTATCCTATGTATGAAATTTACACATTTGGAAAGACAGGTCACACTTCCTCCCTCCGGATTTTCTCTACTGGGTCTTTCCAACTCCAATCCATTAACATGTAGTTTTTATAATTAACCCTTTCTTGTACATAATGACCTTTGATTCATCTATATTTTGTATTTCAATTTGCAATTCTCAAGCCTTTCTCTGTAAATATGAAAGTGGTGCAGCCCTTGGTACTAATATCATTCTTTGATTTTACTGTTTGAAATAAGGTGCATTTAACACATCAGATTGTTCAGAGAGAATAAAGTACACATGTAGTAACATCAGACACATCAGATTATTCAATGAGAATGAATTACACATGTAGTAACATTAGACACATCAGATTGTTCAATGAGAATGAATTACACATGTAGTAACATTAGACACATCAGATTGTTCAATGAGAATGAATTACACATGTAGTAACATTAGACACATCAGATTGTTCAATGAGAATGAATTACACATGTAGTAACATTAGACACATCAGATTGTTCAATGAGAATGAATTACACATGTAGTAACATTAGACACATCAGATTGTTCAATGAGAATGAATTACACATGTAGTAACATTTAACACATCAGACTGTTCAATGAGAATGAATTATACATGTAGTAACATTTAACACATCAGACTGTTCAATGAGAATGAACTACACATGCAGTAACATTAGACACATCAGATTTTTCAATGTGAATGAATTACACATATAGTAACATTAGACACATCAGATTGTTCAATGAGAATGAATTACACATGTAGTAACATTAGACACATCAGACTGTTCAATGAGAATGAACTACACATGTAGTAACATTAGACACATCAGATTATTCAATGAGAATGAATTACACATGTAGTAACATTAGACACATCAGACTGTTCAATGAGAATGAACTACACATGTAGTAACATTAGACACATCAGATTATTCAATGAGAATGAATTACACATGCAGTAACACTAGACACATCAGATTGTTTAATGAGAATGAATTACACATATAGTAACATTAGACACATTAGACTGTTCAATGAGAATGAATTACACATGTAGTAACATTAAACACATCAGATTATTCAATGTGAATGAATTACACATATAGTAACATTAGACACATCAGATTGTTCAATGAGAATGAATTACACATGTAGTAACATTAGACACATCAGATTGTTCAATGAGAATGAATTACACATGTAGTAACATTAGACACATCAGACTGTTCAATGAGAATGAATTACACATGTAGTAACATTAGACACATCAGATTGTTCAATGAGAATGAATTACACATGTAGTAACATTAGACACATCAGATTGTTCAATGAGAATGAATAACACATGTAGTAACATTAGACACATCAGATTGTTCAAAGAGAATAAATTACACATGTAGTAACATTAGACACATCAGATTGTTTAATGAGAATGAATTACACATGTAGTAACATTAGACACATCAGATTGTTCAATGAGAATGAATTACACATGTAGTAACATTAGACACATCAGATTGTTCAATGAGAATGAATTACAATTGTAGTAACACTAGACACATCAGATTGTTCAATGAGAATGTACAAACTCATATAGTAACACTAGACACATCAGATTGTTCAATGAGAATGAATTACACATGTAGTAACATTAGACACATCATATTGTTCAATGAGAATGAATTACAATTGTAGTAACACTAGACACATCAGATTATTCAATGAGAATGAATAACACATGTAGTAACACTAGACACATCAAATTGTTCAATGAGAATGAATAACACATGTAGTAACACTAGACACATCAAATTGTTCAATGAGAATGAATTATACATGTAGTAACATTAGACACATCATATTGTTCAATGAGAATGAATTACAATTGTAGTAACACTAGACACATCAGATTGTTCAATGAGAATGAATTACACATGTAGTAACATTAGACACATCATATTGTTCAATGAGAATGAATTACAATTGTAGTAACACTAGACACATCAGATTATTCAATGAGAATGAATAACACATGTAGTAACACTAGACACATCAGACTGTTCAATGAGAATGAATAACACAAGTAGTAACATTAGACACATCAAATTGTTCAATGAGAATGAATAACACATGTAGCAACATTAGACACATCAGATTGCTCAATGAGAATGAATAACACATGTAGTAACATTAGACACATGAAATTGTTCAATGAGAATGAATAACACATGTAGTAACACTAGACACATCAGATTGCTCAATTAGAATGAATAACATATGTAGTAATGTTAGACAATTAGATTGTTTAATGGAAATGAATTACACATGTAGTAACATGACACATCAGATTGTTCAATGAGAATGAATTACAATTGTAGTAACACTGGACACATCAGACTGTTCAATGAGAATGAACTACACATGCAGTAACACTAGACACATCAGATTGTTCAATGAGAATGAACTACACATATAGTAACATTAGACATATCTGATTGTTCAATGAGATTGAATTACAATTGTAGTAACACTAGACACATCAGATTGTTCAATGAGAATGAACAAACTCATATAGTAACACTAGACACATCAGATTGTTCAATGAGAATGAATTACACATGTAGTAACATTAGACACATCAGATTGTTCAATGAGAATGAATTACAATTGTAGTAACACTAGACACATCAGATTATTCAATGAGAATGAATAACACATGTAGTAACACTAGACACATCAAATTGTTCAATGAGAATGAATAACACATGTAGTAACATTAGACACATCAGATTGTTCAATGAGAATGAATTACAATTGTAGTAACACTAGATACATCAGATTATTCAATGAGAATGAATAACACATGTAGTAACATTAGACACATTAGATTGTTCAATGAGAATGAATTACAATTGTAGTAACACTAGATACATCAGATTATTCAATGAGAATGAATAACACATGTAGTAACACTAGACACATCAAATTGTTCAATGAGAATGAATAACACATGTAGTAACATTAGACACATCAAATTGTTCAATGAGAATGAATAACACATGTAGTAACATTAGACACATCAGATTGCTCAATGAGAATGAATAACACATGTAGTAACATTAGACACATCAAATTGTTCAATGAGAATGAATAACACATGTAGTAACACTAGACACATCAGATTGCTCAATTAGAATGAATAACACATGTAGTAATGTTAGACAATTAGATTGTTTAATGGAAATGAATTACACATGTAGTAACATGACACATCAGATTGTTCAATGAGAATGAATTACAATTGTAGTAAAACTAGACACATCAGACTGTTCAATGAGAATGAACTACACATGCAGTAACACTAGACACATCAGATTGTTCAATGAGAATGAACTACACATATAGTAACATTAGACACATCAGATTGTTCAATGAGATTGAATTACAATTGTACTAACACTAGACACATCAGATTGTTCAATGAGAATGAACAAACTCATATAGTAACACTAGACACATCAGATTGTTCAATGAGATTGAATTACAAATGTAGTAATGTTAGACACATTAGATTGTTTAATGGAAATGAATTACGCATGTAGTAACATGACACATCAGATTGTTCAATGAGAATGAATTACACATATAGTAATATAGTAACATTAGACACATAAGATTGTTCAATGAGAATGAATTACACATGCAGTAACATTAGACACATCAGATTGTTCAATAAAAATGAATTACACATGCAGTAACATTAGACACATCAGATTGTTCAATGAGAATGAATTACACTTGTAGTAACATTTGACACATCCTATTGTTCAATGAGAATAAATTACACATGCAGTATTATTAGACACAGATTGTTTAATGAGAATGAATTACACTTGTATAAACATTAGACACATCAGATTGTTCAATGAGATTGAATTACACATGCAGTAACATTAGACACATTAGGTTGTTCAATGTGAGAGTGAATTGTACATGAAGACTAAACACATTAGACAATGAAATATTTGTTATACTACAAAAGTTAGATTCCTATTGCTTGAATAATACCATTTCAATAATCTAATGTTACTATTTCACAATAAAATGCATAGAAAGATTTCAGTCATCTTCAAAAACATTATCATTGGTATAACCATCAAGTTTCTCAGATATAAATTCAGCAAAGTGGACTAGTTTTTTCTTTGCTAATGTCCGGAATGCATGCTGCAGTAAAATTAATGGTTTTGCTTGTTGCCCATTTATATTATATAAGCAGCATCAAATCCTTTTATGTAGCTGTGTATGATGCCATAGCTATTCACAGCATTCCACTCTGGAAGTTAATCCTCATATGGTTAGCAGGCAATAAGAAGCATGTGAGGTGATTATGTCTGAAATAATCATGACCTTTGATACAGATTCTAGCAGCTGCCTTAACCACTGGGCAAGTTAAGATTGAGTCAGGCACACTTTGGAAATGAATTATTTTACACAAGTTTTACCTAGAGACTGGAGTATACTAATTTAAGGCCATACATATATTACATAGCATACGGTAATTGTTTGATCCTGGTGTCTTCTGTAACAAACAAGAACTAAAACTACAACAAAACAGACTGAGTCAGGGTCCCAAGGCACTTCAAATTTTCATTGTTTTGTTTACTGTATTTTGATAATTCTGAATCTGTATGTTAAACATTGGTATAATACAGGGCATATAGATATATATCTATGTTACACAGTAGTATGATAGGTACTACAACTTTAATACATGGCATAAAGATGTATTTATATGTTACACAGTGGAATAATTAGTACTAAAGCTTTTATACTGGGCATATAGATGCACTTCTATGTTAAACATTGGTATAATACATGCTACAACTTTTCTACATCGCATATAGATGTATGTAACACAGTGGTATAATAGGTACTAAAACTCTTATACAGGGCATTTAGCTAGATATATTTATGTTACACAGTGCTATGATAGGTACAAAAGCTTTTATACAGGGCATTTAGATGTAAGTAACACAGTGGTATAATAGGTACTAAAACTCTTATACAGGGCATTTAGCTAGATATATTTATGTTACACAGTGCTATGATAGGTACAAAAGCTTTTATACAGGGCATTTAGATGCAACACAATGGAATAATAGGTACTAAAACTCTTATACAGGGCATTTAGCTAGATATATTTATGTTACACAGTGCTATGATAGGTACAAAAGCTTTTATACAGGGCATTTAGATGTATGTAACACAGTGGAATAATAGGTACTAAAACTCTTATACAGGGCATTTAGCTAGATATATTTATGTTACACAGTGCTATGATAGGTACAAAAGCTTTTATACAGGGCATTTAGATGTATGTAACACAGTGGAATAATATGTACTAAAACTCTTATACAGGGCATTTAGCTAGATATATTTATGTTACACAGTGCTATGATAGGTACAAAAGCTTTTATACAGGGCATTTAGATGCAACACAGTGGAATAATAGGTACATGTAATAAACCTATTATACTCAGCATTAAGATGTACTCGTATGTTACACAGTGGTATTATAGGTACAACTTTTTGGGGAAATAGTTGTTGTTGTTGTAGGGTTTAACACCATTTTCCAGCACAAGATAGGCTATACATGGTGGCCAGTATCAATGGTGGAGGAAGAACCCAGGAAAACACCAGAAAGAACCACTGACCCACGAGAAGCTACTGCCAAGCTTTCTCACATACCCACATTGGTCAAAACTGAGACTCAAACCCACACAGACAGAGGGGAGATGGCAATGATCTGTAATCATTAGCACTTTAGGTCACTCTGCCACTTGGGGCCCTGGGAAATACAGATGTCCCTGTATATTACAAAGTCATATAATAGGTACTATAACATTTATCCACTGTACTGTGCAGGTATCAACTTAATTTGTGAGAAATGAGTTAATACCAAGGACATCTGGGAAATGAAGGTAGTACTTAACAGCATATGACACAAAGACAGTGTCAGTGTAATTATTATGACTGCAATTTAAGATGACCCTCAGGTCTCTTACAAGATAATTCTGTATACAGATGATCAGGGAAACAATTGTTAACCTATCCATTCCTTTTTTCTTTTCTTGTTCTGATTCAGCATAAAAATAGGGTCCAACTTATTATTGAGGCTGACAATCATCTTTTCACACCTGCATATATACTAGGCAGTAGAGATTTTCTTTTTCATTCTAATATTCAGTTTTGCAGTTGAAAGATGGGTCATGTTGCATATCCAAAGTAAATTAAATAAAATGCGAGTAAGAATTCTAAAAAGAGAATGGGAGATCTTGTCATATCTAGTCAACAATGTACAATGTGATAAAATAAATTTATATTCACTCTCAAATAAGATATTATCAACATTTCCTTTTTTTGGAATGTTCATTATTCATTTTTATTAAATGAGATAAATGCTTCCTCAAGAATTCTCACCGTAATAATTCCAGCATAGCTGCATCTCAATTATTCACATTCTTTTGTTTTTTTAATGTCCATCTACAATATTACAACCAAATAATGTTATGTCAATCTGATTAAAATCAGATCTCCACTGTCCAATGTGAAGACCTGACATTGGCTGCTTAAGAGTTTTGTTCTGGTGACTAATGTTATTACCATAATTGCTATTTTTATCAGCCACTCAAATCAAGTCTATATCTTTGTGTTTGGAGAGTGAGCAGTGTGGCTGAAGCACTTCAATGCATGAAAATTAGATTCACTTTCTGATTTTGTAAATCTACATTTCCATTGCCTAATTAAAAGGTCACAAGAACATGACCCACCCCCAAGCAGTCACTGCCAGATCTTCACATAGGACAGTGGAGATCTGATTTTAATTAAACTGCAGGTGAAGTCAAAACAAATAGGAGTTATTTTAACAAGTTCACTCCCACCCCAGTGATAAACTTTATCTAATGTATATGAAATAAGGGACCTAATTAGCAAGATAGGTCCCAGCTGAAATAAATTGTCTTTATGACATGATAATTGTACTGATTATGTGTTTACCTTGACAAAACAGATTTTAAAAAAGTGACATTAAGGAAAAACATAATTGACACAAGAAGAAATTTTTAAAAAATTAGTTTGTAAGAAAAACGGATGGCTATCACGCATATTTGTAATTCTTTGTAAACAGTTATGAAATGACAATACACTTTTGACTAGATAATACAAATGTATGAAAGTCATTGTAACCAAGACAAAGTTAAATTTATTTCCTGTAATAAATATAATAACTTTAATATATTTAATACACTTAATAATAAATGTAGTAACTTTATATATTATGACATTTATTTAAAAATGTATCCATATAACCATTATTTGTTAAAGAAGTTTTTTAGTGACCAGTTCAACCCTTATGAATAGTTTGCAACAGCAATACATGTTGTTGTTGTTGTTGTTGTTGTTGTAGGGTTTAATGCCATTTTTCATCACAAGATAGGAAACTACTGGCAAGAGCAATACATGTATATTCCAGAAACTGAAGTGAGCTGAAGAAATTACACTCCAAGAAAATAAACTGGAGTGGATTCGTCAGACCCATTCATCTTTAATAAATGTACTGATCCATATCTTATCTACATAATTAATCTAAGCATCACTCGACTGAAGGCAGCCAAGGTTATGCCTGTTTATAAAATGGGTTCAAAATTAATACGGATAGTTACACATAGACTAATATATCTGATCTGCCAACCATACATAAACTAGATGAAACTGTTCATGTCACTCTTCACTAAAAAGAAATCATTAATGAATGGCTGCTTGCTATGCGCAATGGAGAAATGGCTGTATCTATATGCCATGATTTTAAGAAAGCTTTTTGAACGGAAATTTTAAAATTAAAAATGCTCTTACTTATCATTCCAATGATTCAAATCAGACCTCGGACAGAAGCTAACAATTTGTTATTGGCAACATTAAATTGAAGCTGATGGCCATCAACAAAAGAGTTCCAATGGGTTCTATTTTATGGCCTATATTATTTGTATTGTTTATAAATGACAATGTACAACATTACAAAACTGATCTACATGCAGCTGATGATAATTTACATAATTCTAATGTTAAACTCTGAACAAATAACTTGGTGAAGATACTGGAGCTCACTAACTAATATATTTATCAGTCACCTAAAGACCCTGACAATCACCTAAAGACCCTGACAATCACCTAAAGACTCTGGCAATGTTGCTTGAAACAAGACAAAGATTATCAATAACAAAAATCCAATTCTTGAACTGCATACTAAAAATGTTGCTACAGAAAATTTTTAAGGAGTTCACATTAATAATATATAAAATGTTGTTAAGTCAGTAAACCAGGTTGTGTCTGTTATAAGTTCAAGAATTTATCTTTGACAGAGGATTCAAAGTTATCTAGCATACAGCTATCAGAAATTATTATACAATGCATTCATTCTTCCTCTTTTGGACTTTTGCAGCACAATTTGTGAAACACAACTGATGATCTACAAAAAAAGGCAGGAAAAGTTACCCTAAATCTACCATTTGATACACCAGCTAAAATTCTGCATTGAAATTACTGAAATTTGACTGAGATTACTGGCAGCCTACTACAAATCTGTATTTGTTTGTTGTTCAGAGTAAAGAAGGAACTTTGTCCACAATGAAATGTTTTGTTTTCAACCATAAAAAACATAGACCTAAATTTAGACAGATGACAAATGGTCATTGCAAAATGCCATTTCCAGAAAACTAATACATTTTTTAAAAAGTAACTGTTTACTCTCATACTGATCTATAGAATCTACGCCAAAACCATTAAATCAGAAACAACTTGAATACCATTATCTCAAAACCTAGTTTTCATTGCAAAGATCGAAATACATGCACTCCAATTTATGATGTTATTGAAATTAATATAAACTTTGTGCATTTATACTTAATCTGTGTATGCATATACATGTGTGTATGAATATATATATATATATATATATATATATATATATATATATATATATATATATATATATATATATATATATATATATATATATATATATATATATATATATACCTCATAAAAATAAAATAATTTTTTTTATTAACTTGACTTCTGACTCTTGCTGAGACTCCTGGGGGCCAGAAAACAAAAAAACCTCATATAATTAAGTTTTAGCAAAAAGTGTAAACCACTTAGCCAATACATCGGGACTCAAATCGACAAGCAATAAATAAGTTCTCTGGGTTTTTTTCTCTGGCAAGACACAGAAAACAAACCATGTATTGTGGAAATCAGGGATACATGAGTGCCTTCCATGCTTAGAATCTGTAATATACTGGCCCCTGGGCAGTTATGATTTTCAATAACAGATTAACAGCAACATCTTTTGTCATAAGGAATCATTATATAAAAGTCCAATTATCACTACATATTGCATTGATTACCTGTTTATTATTTGCATTATTATTATTATTATTATTATTATTATTATTATTATTATTATTATTATTATTATTATTATTATTATTATTATTATTATTATTACTAACTTTCAATGTGGAAGATAGGAACTTTTGGAATTCTTTTTACCATTGGTAATTAATACATCATCAAATGAATTGTCAAAAAGCAGGGAGGAACTTTGAAGATGGAATGTCAAAAGTTTAGAATTACAGATATCAATAATACAAATATCAACTTAGAAGGTACAGTGAAAATACCAAAACAGAATAAGGCAAATTAGAATATAAATAATACATTAAAAGAAAATATAGACATAAAATTTGGCATTGATTCTCCTCTATATTATTCTGCAGCATCTCTCTTATCATTTGAAAATGTTCTCATCATGTTCACTTCAACTGATTTGAAATTCTGCTCATATTGAAAGTTCATTGTAAACTGAACTCAAGTTCTGAATGAAATTATGTTATATAATCCTGTAAACCTCAAGCTCTTTGCAAAAATACTTTTTTTATATTTTTGCAAAGATCTGAATAAAGTTATCATCAAAATTATAAAAAAAAATTAATATAGGAATGAGTATTGCACTCCTGAGTACTTTCATTGCACAAACAATGAAAAATGATGCATTACATTACACTGAAATTTAGAATAAGTTTCAGACCCACTGTTTTGATTAATTTTAACTCAGTGCTTGGATAAGTGACACTGAATTGTGACCAAAAGGGGTAAGGTTTCATTCCTAACATCAGATCAGCCTAGACTGGGCACTGGTTTGTCATTGGGCAAGGTACTTTACTAGTCTTTTTAGTGCCAGAAAACACCAAAATACAGCAAACCAACATGACACTATTTTTAGATAAGGGTCAAGGACTTTGGTTTAAAACCCATGGAGTAATTTTTTTTAAAATTCATTTTATTGTATTGTGTAAGCTTACATTCACTGTATTGTTAATTTTTTTTATCTGATACTGATCACTGTTCTAATTTTTTTGCACTACCTTTATTGTGTCAGCATACACAATTTTTAACTTGTGTCATGTACAATCTGGGTTACCAGCTATTGGTCAAACTGGTTCAAACTAGCAGTCAAAAGTACCTTAAAAATCAATGACCTTGGGTGAACCTTCACTACCACATGAGGCCAAATTGAAATTCAGAATCTACCTGGGAGCTTATAAAAGCTACAAGCTTATCTTGTAGTATGGAAAAATAGTGTAGTACCAAACATAATGATCCTGACAGTGCAAAAAACTTCCATTTTGATACCATACAATGATCTAGCAAGTATGTGGAAATGTGCTTGCTGAAACAATTGCATTTACCTATGAAATGCCTACTCGGCAATTCAACATATACTCTACACAGTGTAAAGTACCAAAATTTTCAACTAATATATCACTCAGGACTGGTGTTTGTCCACATCTCAGTAGAAATATTTTACTATGATCACATGTCAAATTTCATTCAAGTGTGTTCTGTCATTTTTTGTACACATGAACTGAGGCTTCAGAGGACAATAATAGATGTACTAAATATTTGTCAGTGACTCACTATAAACAATGGATGACAAAACACTTCTTTTTTCAGTTTTTAAAGCTACTGTCTGTTCCTACAACCAGCTAAAATAAATACAAACACATCTGGAGACATGTATGATTTTAGCTCATCTCAGTCACATGATACAAATAGCATACACTTATGAAGTTTAGCAACAATGACCAATACCTACCAACCTACCTACCTACTCAAACCCACACCAACATGATAAAAATATGAAAGTGCAGTCTTATATAGCAATAAAAGGAAATCTCTCTCTCTCCCCCTCCCCCGCCTACCTGACCATTTTTGAGGCAAGTTTGATTTTCCCAAGGTCAAATTCAAGTTTTAAGTCAGCTTGACTGGGAACTTTTAGCAACTTATTCCCTGCATAAGCTCTTGGACTATGAGTAGAAGAGTTACTAATGTACTCTTGTCATGACAAGCAATTTCATCTCTGATCACAGCAAAGTAAACTCTCAAAAGGTGTACCACTGTGTGAAGTCTCTTCTACCAATTCCCCCATTTGAACCTTTACTACCAGGTTGTAATGTACAAGAATTCAGCAGAATGCAGTGTCTTGCCTGCTCTGCTTTGACATGCAGTAAACCATTTGCACATATCTGACTTACCTGCATCTTGCATATACACAAATTTATGTTAACAGCCAAACAGAAATATACATGCTGATATGTGAGTCATTCACATATGTACACAAACATGCAGCATGGGTGCACAAACAAGAACGTCATTTTTAAAGTATTCCAGCATTATGAAGATTTACCTCCCCACTGATGGATGGATTTGAGTCACACAAATCTGACATGATGTTTCTCAGAAATACAATATACATGAAACTTGGGGTTTACTATGTTTCAAATAAACAGCAAAGTCACTGGAATTGGAACAGTTGATCACTGTCACCTCTTCTTACCTGTGATATGTATAACCCTTAATGACCAATAAATGCAACAAGTTTCTCTCAAAATGTACATGCATCATTATTAGAAAACTGAGCTAAAAGCAAAATTGAACAATGATGCCATAACAGCACCAAAAACAAACTCCGAAAAGCAATGTCAATACATCAAATCATTTGCTCTTGACACGAAAATTGAAACAAATTTGTTTCTTTGTACAGTAAGTACAACCGCTATCTGAACTCATTAAATGCAGAAAAATTATTTTCTAAATAACATATTAAACATGTCTCTATCTGCATAATATTAATTTTTTTTAAAAAAAAAAACTTCCACCTAAAGGACCATTGCTTTGGAAGAATGTTTGTCAGGTGTCATACAGATTAGGCGGGGCCAAAACTCCTACAGTTATCAGCACCAGCTCTATCTAAAAATCAATCCTCTGGTCAAAACTGTCAGGTCTTTGGCCTCCTCAAAAGAGATCTGCAAGTAATCAACCTAAATATTCAGTACATCCTCCCTAAACTGAATGGGATTAAGTTAATGTTACAACAAACTAGATCAGTAAATATTCTAGTTCTATGTGAAGCCTTTCTTTCTGATGATACTGAGGATTTGGCTCTCCAAATACAAGTGTTAAACTTTGAAAGAAAAGATAGGGAATCCATGGAGATGGATGGAGGTGTTCTAATCTCTAAGTAGACAGTTCCATTAGTGGCTAGTTATAACAGACATGTTGATCAGGAGAATATTGGGGTAGAGAGTATCTGGATCAAAATAAGCCTTGCCCAATTAAAGCCAATACTCTTAGGTTCAGTTTACAGGCCACCTAGTTCCACTGATGATTGGATTGATAGATTTGAGGTGCAAATTCAAAGACCATTACTGAAGGAAGATTTAAAAACTTTCATATTAGTAGATTTAAACATTGACTACATCAAAATTCCACCATTAACATGGATAAATAACTTTGAAACTTCACTCAATTAATTAACACCCCAACTAGAGTAACAGATAAAAGTGCTATCATTGATCAATACTATACTAATAAACCTGATAACATAAGTGAAATTAATGTGCCAGTGTATGCACTGAGTGACCACTACCCAGTCTGTATAACTAGAGTGTTCCAAAATCATCTAAAAATGATAAACACACTGAAATACAATACAGGAACTTTAAACAGTTTGATGAGGAAATGTTCTTAAATGATTTAGTTTGGAAACCTTTCAATCAGTTTGCAATATAGCTGACATCGACAATGACTCAAACAGTAGCAGATGTTCAATGAAGCCTTAGACAAGTATGCCCCAATCAAAACAAAATGGGTCAATCACCAAATTACACCCAAGTGGATTACCTCTGAGATTAGTTAGATTAGTCACCTAAGAGATAATTTCCACAAGAAAAAGACATGAAAAGCTATAGAAAGTGGAGGAATAAAGCTTAGCACCTGACAGATAAGGCAAAAGAAAACTACAGTAAACAGGCTATTGATGACAGTATGAGTACCAAGACATTGTGGAATCATCTAAAAGAGCTGAACCCACTGAAGAACAGTTGTTTTCCCCCTAGACTTAAGCAAAATAATGATATAGCAATATCTGTACAAGACATTGTGGAAATTTACAACAGTTTCTTCATAAGCATCTACAGTAACATTATTCAGAACCAGACTAACATCCCAATTGAGCTTAATGCTCTTCTATCATTTATACAAGCTAAAATTTTTGATGATAATTATTTTTCATTAGCTAATGTAAGTGAAACTGATGTATTTGATATGCTAATTAAGGTGAATATTAATAAATCCTCTGGACTGGATGGTACTGGTCCATGAATTTTTAAAATTTTTAAAATTGCTCTACCAGTAATAACAAAGTCATTAATGTATATCATAAACTTAATTGTAATGAGTGGCAATTTTCCAGAAACACTGAAATGTGCAAAGGTTACATATATATATATATATATATATATATATATATATATATATATATATATATATATATATATATATATATATATATATATATATATATATATATATATATATATGACAGGATGATTTTCACAAGGCAGTTCTTTTATATACATATCTACATGGAATTACACCAGAGTATCTTCAGGACTTATTCAGGCCTTTTTCAACACAATACCAGTTGAGATCAATATTACATGGAAACCTTCTAGCACCAAAACCATGAACATAGCAATTTAAAAAGAGCTTCCAATACTTTGGTACAGTTCTGTGGAACAAACTTCCACTACATGTAAAATCTGCTGAAAATATTAGTCTTTAAGAAGAGATATTATAAGCATGTATATGTTTCTAATAGATAATGGAATTTTGCATTTTATACTAAGCATGTTAAAATAAACAGTAATTATTGCTATCTTCATATAATGTGCATTGTTATACTCTCCTTAAGAGAGCCTGAAGGGAGAATAGTCCTTGACTTATGAGTCACCCTCTATAAATAAAGCATTATTATTATTATTATTATTATTATTATTATTATTATTATTATTATTATTATTATTATTATTATTATTATTATTATTATTATTATTATTATTTGTTAGTTACCAAATGAATAAATCTCAGTTTTAAATCTAATTATCTTCCCGGAGAAACTAAACTATGTTAAATTTACTCCTATTTAAAAGACTGACATAGATGTAATCCTGGAAATTACAGACACATTTCTATACTAACAGCTTATATCAAAAAGTTTGGAAAAACAGGCAATTACTTTAATACCTTTTCCCTCTTCAAAAAAGGAACAGTCTTCTAAAAAGAAAACTCATGACAAATAGCTGTCACAATCTATGACTGGACAAAATGAATAATGGTAACCTAATTGGCATGATATTTCTAGCCTTACAGCTCATGACCTTCTTATTGGACAGCTGCATTGTTACTGATTTCATAAAAAAATTGATTCATATTTATGTGATAGGAAGCAACAAATTTCAATGGAAAATGTCCACTTAATGTCTCATGTAATATAAAGTTTGAGTTTCTGCAGTTTTTGTAGCTTGTGTTCATTACAGAAAGTCAGTTCTATAATTACAGCCTAATTACTAAAATATAAATCACATATGACCCCCAATCCTTATATTTTTTGTCCATTTGATTCATGTTGTTGAAGATGTTGGACCACCTAGATGTAAAGAATGAGAGGGCTTAAGTAGTATAAACAAGCAGACACAGCTATATTTTAGACTAATAATGTTCATCACATTTAAAATTTCATTGCTTAGTAGAATTAAGAAACACCTGCCAAAGTACTCCAGAATTCTTTACTATAATGCTAATATCCATCCACTGATTGACTATTGAATGTGGAAAATACATTACTTCCAAAATCGGACAGAATTCTTAGATTTCAAAAGGAAGCAGCTCACTTGATTTTTAATGTCCCATTTGTTGCATCATTATCCAACTTGTTCACAATATTGAAATGGTTAAATATAGATGAGAAAATGAATTATGTGAAAGTGGTTATGTCTTTTTTAATGAATCAAAGGAGATACTCCACAGTATGTGACTAAATTATTCTACAAAACATCATTTCCTAGGATCTAAACTTAAGGTCATGACTAACATATTTACCACATTTTACAGCAATTCATTAAAAAAACCCCACACAACTAGTTGCGCTAATGATAGTGTGTGCCTACTGGCAGAACACAACAATTACTATATATTGACTCCTAGAAATCCATGTTTTACCTACATTTCATAAGTGACACTTATCTTGAGATGACATCAGTCCTTTCTGCAATGAAATATATTGGTGAAGTAAAGCAAAAATAAATCATATAAAATGTGTTTGCTTTTACCAGCTGTAAGTTCATGTCACACCAAAGTACATGTAATGAGAATTTATTTGGGTTTTTAATGAAGATGCTTTTAAATTAATAAAATTTTAATTACCTGCAACTTTGATGGACCTTTGGTATTAACATTAGAATAAAGCAAATTGTTTGTTTGTGTAATGGGGGTATGAGTGAGAATCCCCACATCTTTTTCTGACATCAATCTCATTTTTCTGGCATTTTAAAGACTCCAGAAAGAAAAAAAAAACATTGAAAATTTGCAATCCAGGTGAAGATTTTTTTCCTCAAAAATTGGCATGAAAGATATTTGTAAATGCATTACATAAGTGAAGTACAGTTTGCTGACAACCATGTTGGGCTGGAAATGGATAGTAACTTAGTAATGCAAAGCCTTTGCAAATACCATCTACAGCAAAATTTCCTTTTGCAAATAAAAGTATTTAGCAAAATAACACCAGTTAAGTCAATCTGATATAGTTACAGCAAACTAAGAAAAGTATTTTCCAATGAATAAAACTGTCCAAACAGTACAATTATTTTGCAGTCTTTGATATACACTTACTTGATGATATGACATTTTGAACCCTATGTTACTAATACCTTTTATATTTTAAGAATTCTCAGTTTTCTGCAACTCTTCTTAAGATATGATGCCAAATATGATTGGTTGGTTGGTTGATTGGTCCGTATTTAACTGCACTTCTCCAAATTATTGGCTATAACAAGCCAAAGAAAAGGGAGTTACCACATGTACTTGCTTACAAGTCTAGTCTAACTACAACCTGCACAGACCCTGATCTGCTATTGCATAAAGCATAGGCAGTCTGGTACTATGCAGTTTGTTAGAAGGAATCAGGAGGGAAAAAAAAAAACAACAAACATCCTAATCTGCCAGCAACTCATGCAACTGCAGATAGTGTCTATGTTGTTTGCAGGTCTTCTAATGAGCAAGTATATACAGTAAAGTGCCTTTCCCCATGAAATGCTGGGCAGTCAACAGTAAAGCTGCCAAAAGGACACCTATATAATGGACATCTGTTTATAAGAACATTTATAAACCATTCATTTAGGTTTGCATATATATATTTCACTTCTATATAAACGACAGTTGTCTTGTGAAAACATCAATAAGGCAAACAATTTGTACTTCATCCATTACTGATCATGTACATTCCACTCATGCCCCCCCCAAAAAATAGGATATAGTTTAATATGAGATTTATCTGTATTAATTACTACAAGTGGCCACTATGCAATGCCTCTTAGACAAATATAAACACATTACAAAACCACTTAAATGTTAAAAAGCCCTACTATACACAGACAAACACATGTTTTTGCTTGACCGACCATCTCTGTATAAGGGACAAACCACATAATTTAGCTGAAGGGGAAGGCCTATGAAAATTATTTGAATTAAAAAAATTTCAGGCCCATAAACAGCTTTCAAAACAATGAATGCTCTCCCTGATTTATAGCAATATCCATTAATATTACTTTATGAATAATTATTACATGTATGAGGTTAAAGAATAAAAAAAATATACAGGGAAAGAATAACATAACTGCATCTAGGGGATAAGGATTTTCCAGAAAATCAGACCCATTATGGCCATAAATTACTGAGAAATACTGACTGCAACTATCTTAAACACAATGACCTTCTACATCCATACAAGTAAAGCTTTCAATGAAACCAATGATGTCATACTTCACTGATGAAGATTAAAATAGCTAGAAGACATACTGTCAAAGTAATATTTACTGAAAAGTTCATTTATTACAACTGCAGTGATAAAAACATTTCATGGATACAATCCTACCTTAATGACAGAACCCATCAAGTGCAATTTAAGAGTACTCAATCCTAATCAGTACTCAAGCCTAATCAAGCAGAACATGATGAGCCTCAGGGTTCAATCCTGGGACCTTTTCGTTTTGTTCCATCAATGTCCTGCCACTATGAATGAAACAATGAAAGTGATATGTATGCAGATGATGCAACACAATCCAAGGACAGCTAGCTGCAGCATGATCTTGATTGTGTCAGTTAAGGATGTAAAGACAATGGAATGTATAGAAGGACTAAAAAGACCAACATAATGCCATGGTGATAATATTCATTTATGTCAATGATGACTGTGCATGTTATAAGCTCCTAGGAGTACATGTTGATGAAAAACAAACCTCCACTCATCACACATTGATCATGTCTGTAATATTATAGATTTCAAACTAATGCTACTACAAAGACTAGAGAAATATCTACCAATGCATTAGGTAAACTCTTTTACTTATTGCCTATTATAAACAAGTATTGCACATTATGGGGTTCATGTACACAAACTAACATTACTGGTAGTCATATAATCAAACTTCAAAGTCTGTAGCTTAAATTATAATAGCTGTTGATCCAATTAAAACATATGCTGGCATGTTTGTGTCTCTTATCAGGCTATCTTTTGACAAAGAATTCATATCACACATGGTTTTGGGTTAATAAAGCTATTCATAATTTTGTTTCTGAATTTAGGTATATTTTTGTTAAATATGGTTTTGAAGATACCACACTTGAAAAGTTCTAATAAAAAGATTTGACCTGAAATCTTTTACATCATGCAAACACACAATGTGTCTACTATCTCTGATTTGGTGCATGACAGTGGTGTGGAGTTTCGAGTTATGGAAAGATGTACATTTTCCCACTATTCAAATAAAATGAGATATTGTGATCTCACAGATTCAAGAAATAAGAATATGACCTGACATAAAAACATGAATATTTGCTTTGGATTTACAGTTAGATAAAGTTATAACATATCATTCACCATTGAAATCAACCAAACGCGACAGTCTGAGTAAGTATTGTACTAAAAAGAAACACATTAGTATTGTTACACATATATAGGTACAAATAGTAAATGCAAGAGTAATTTTCATTTACAACGCAGATAAAAATAAAAGTAATTGTTTTAGGTTCTAAAATAATCACTTAGAGTATTTACTTACATCTAACATTAGGAGTATTTTCATAAATGTTTTATCTTTAAGTGTTAATTTGATATTGAAAGCCATGGGTTAAAGTACACAATGTGAAAAGAGGGTGTACCAAATTTTTCCCTATGGCTTGCTTAAATGGATATGAAAACATACAAACTATTTAATATAAGAGTGGTACTGAAAATCCTGTTCAATTCCAAACAAAAGTGGGGTGGGGTATATCTGGGGATATTTCACAAACAGGTATATTCTTATGTTTGCTAAACATATACCTGTACTTCTCTAGGGCAGGTCGCTGTTGGTAAGGACAGTTCCCAAAAGCATGTGTCAGTTGGGTATATGCGTTTGTCTCTTCATGCCCAGGAAGTACAAACATCATTATATGGTGAGGGTCAAGATAGTTTTCAAGCAACCTGAGAGAAAGGATACACACCCCACCCCAATCCACCCCACCCCATAAATTTATCTTTTCATGCTAATAAATATAGCTATACTTTCAACTGTGTGTCATAAATCTCAATAGTTTCACAGTTTACATCAGACACATGGGCTACATTCATTGGGGTAGGGGTGGACCCCAGGGCAAATGTCAATTATATGTATACATTTAAAATAAATGACAAGTGAATGTTCAAATGGTTACAAAACAGGGATCTAAACATTTACTATACTATGTTTTTAGGGGTTAGTGTGAACCTTAGGGTGGCTAGTATAGACCCTAAGGTACTACCCAGGGGTCAGTCTTATATGTGTTGACACTTGGATCATTGAATGGAATGCCAAATAATTTTCAGACATCTGAGAGAAACAACTCTGAAGTTATTGTAAATTGATGCAAAAATAACACACACCCACTAACCCCAACACATGAGACATAGCTTAAAATAACAGCTAACATCTCTGTGACTAAGAGAAAAGTATTTTCTTTCTGAATATGGGCTTGTTTTTTAATAAATAAGGTCTAGAAGATACAACACTTCAGAAGTTTTAGCCACAATATTTTATCTTTGAATCTAACAAACACGCTAAGTATGTGACAACCACTCTATCTCTAACTTTTGTGTCTCACAGAAGTATGAAATTTCAGATAACGGCAAGGTGTACATTTCCCATTAATATAAGTAAAATGACGCATTTGAATCTCTAGTTTCATAACATTAGAATAGAACCAGACATAATAACACTTTAAATGAATTTCAGCTTGGTTTACAGTTATAAATAAAACTATGTAAAGTTCAGGCACATTATTCACCACTGAAAACCAACCAAATGAGAAAGTCAGAGTAATATTGCTAACTTGATATGCACCACATATACTCACTTTTAAGAGGAGTCCAACTTCAAACCCTACAGACACAGATTGGTCACTGCATAATGCACTGGCATAGTTGGGTCTTCGAAATTTCTTAGGAGTAATCAGTAGATCAAACAACATATACACTAATCTGCAGGCGCATTATGCTATGGCAAATGAGAATCTTTATTGTTTGCAATAAGAAATGACTTATTTATAAGTGTATATAAATGGTAACAAGGTCATAAAACAGTGGCAAAAATATGCTGTAATGCAAAAGCAAAGAACAGTGGATTTTCATCTGTAGCTTGCAATGGATATGAACAAATACAGCCAGAGTTCTCAACCCATTCTGAGCAAAAAAGTATGCTCTATTTGCCATATGATAAATATGCCAATCATTCAGATGTAGGGTAAAAAGATCCAAATAAGAGTTAAAGAAAAATGAATGTCCATTACTACAATGACTTTAAAAGAGAAATTAGTATAATGAAAGTAGCAAGAGATCAAAAGAATAGAGCAACCTAGGTTATTTAACTTGAACAATCAAGAATTTTGTGTTTATAAACTTTTGTTAATAGTATGTGAAAACAATATCCCAATCTGACTTTTTCATGCATAAATATTCTCAATTTCATGGATCCTAGGCAACTATGAAATGTAAGAAAAATCCCCAAGTACACACAACATGGACTTCATATCAAAAATCACTTAATAAAATCCATTAAAAATTTTAAAAAGAAAAAAAAGTGCTAGATTTGGGAACATATTCCAAACAAAAAAGCTTTATTCTTGTGCATATTAAACAAATAAAATTACTTCTCAGTTTTTACCTAAAACCTAAATTTGGAGCCTCTTACTTTGGCCTGTGAGTAAGGACTTCATAAATGGGATACATTGGCCTGACATGTACAACTGTCTTTTCATGTTTATATTGTGAAAATCTTCAAAAGTTTTGAGCTATTACCCAAAGTCCACTACAGTGAAGATGGACCTCCAACATCACTGTCAGTCACAGGTATAAATTTGTCTTTCATGCCAAGCAAGTGTATACATGGTTACAGTGCTGGGATCTCAACAGTTTTCTCCCAAGTTTTTGTCAGTTGATATGGATCCCAGTGCATCAATAAGATTGTCAAAGCCTAATATGTACTGATACTTGAATCATTGAACACAAGTGAATAAATTCTCAGACTTAATGAAAAATACAACTTGGGGATGTGTTTTAAATATCTGTAAATTCATCCATACCCCAGCCCCAAATGCCAACCCCAATCATGATCAAAATTCCAGAATGTTCTATGTCACACATTGGACTTTTGCCAATTTGATTTCTTATTTGTTCGGCTTTATTGGATTTGTGGGAGTTTAAAGATACTTAGACATGCTTAACCACATGTATGGATTGTATCTATACATGTTTGATCAAATGTATGTATGAACTGTATCAATATTAGGACTGTGCTTCACTGGAAATAATACACTGTTGAACAACTGAATTAGGTTCAAAAAAAGACAATAGACTTCTTCTATTGATCCTTGCAGTTCCATTGCCTGAAGGTAAAATGATTTTAATTCCACCTAACATTGCAGACTATTTCAAACTTGAAATCAATCTGAATAAACTGAACACATCATGACGTCTCTACATACTGTGTTATATATCTTCAACAGCAGCGACACTATCTTTCACAGGTAACTTTCTCTACATTATTGGTTAATAACAGGCCCCATCATTCCCCATTTAGTACAACTTTAACAAGAAACAAAATTTATCTCTTTACACATTTCATCTTTGATACATATTTTTTGCAAAAATGCATGCTTTCCATATATCTACCATATTTAAGGTCTGCAAAAAATAAATCATAAAATCGTATCATGCTCAAAAGTCCCTTTCCACCCACTGAAATATTGACAGTAAACACATTTAGCTCTTTCCTTTGCCAACTTCTTTTCATATTGTCTTAATCTGTACCCCATTATTTAGCACAAAAATTAGCGAAAAAATACATGAATTTTTTTAATGTATTTCTTTACAGTTAATAAATTAATAAAATAATACAATATGCAGATTATATTGTTACTACTCAACTAAATCAACCTGAACCTCATCCACATTAAAACTATAACAATATATATTTAAAACAATTTTATTTATTCTTTGTTACTACACAAAAGTGAAATTCAGTATTTTAAGAGGATGGCTTACATTTTATGCTTCCTTACTGATGAAGCTACAGTGAATATAATTTGAATATCGATTTCTTGAAATTGACGTGAGTCACCGCCCCCCCCCTCTTTTTTTTTTTTTGCTGTGGCGATGGATCTATTTTTAGACATCGATCCAGCCTAACCATGCACAAAATAGACTTGCCAAACCCAGTTCCAATGGCTCTAAAATACATTAATTTTGTAAGTTTTACATATATGTTTTATATTACTACTTATTTGAACACGTAATGAAATTGCAAAGAATATATGTTACCCTCATTTTGCTTTGAAACTAGGCCTTTTCCTTACCTGTTTCTTCCTTCGCTGCCTTCGGTAGTGACCCTAATGATCCTTTACGTAACATGTTGCAAATCAAGCAAGCGGTCGAGCTAGACCGCGAAATTTCAATGCGCCTCGGGCAATAGGTAATAAATAAATTTAATAAATAAATAAATACTATAATACTATTTAGTATATAATAATTATATATATATATATATATATATATATATATATATATATATATATATATATATATATATATATATATATATATATATATATATCGTATAATAATAATAATAATAATAATAATAATAATAATAATAATAAAATAATAATAATAATATAGTTTCTTCTTTGTCTTCTTTTATGATAACGATGACTACTTAGTATGTCAAATACGCGAATTCCTAAAGTTGTCATTGAAAAATCATATCAATTTATTTTGGTGTGTCACGATATCATTGTTGCTTTTTTTTTTATTCTTATCGTTTCTGGTGTACTCTTTAAAATTTTCGTAAAACAGTTAATATATCAACACAAAAAACGAAGTTCATATTATATTGGTTAAATATGTACAAGTATTTTTTGTGAACTTATCAATTTATGTTGCACGTGAATCCTAATTAATTATACAGTCAGCCGGACACTGGTCAATATAAAAAGGTAGAAAAAGAACATGGGTATATCTTATATAAACTCGAGTTAGATCAAGGATGTGCCATTCCTCGTAAGCAGTTTTGCTAGATGTGATTATATGTCATACATCTATTTTAAATATACAATCAGCAGGTTAATATATACTACTCATAAAGATCAAAATGAAAATGCCGAATAAAATTTGCCTTATGTATGTATGTATGTATGTATGTATGTATGTATGTATGTATGTATGTATGTATGTATGTATGTATGTATGTATGTATGTATGTATGTATGTATGTATGTATGTGTGCGTGTGTGTGCGTGCGTGCGTGCGTGCGTGTGTGTGCGTGAGTGCATGCAGGTATGTATGTATGTATGTATGTATGTATGTATGTATGTATGTATGTATGTATGTATGTATGTATGTATGTATGTATGTATGTATGTATGTATGTATGTATGTATGTATGTATGTTGGTATGCATTTAAAAACAGCACAAAACAAGCCATAAAACTTAGTTTTTAAACACTAATCTCCAAACAACATGTACGGTGAAGTTGCCTGGCGAAAAGACAAATATACAATAGCATATTGTCTAAGAAACAATACTGTAATTGCTAGTTATCTGTACTAAGACATTTATATATATATATATATATATATATATATATATATATATATATATATATATATATATATATATACACATACATATATATAGTGAAGATTTTCTATAATAGGTCTTAAATTAATTCAAATTTGTCCTTGGGCACCCGCAAATCATCTCTAAACATATTTTGATCTACATCCGTAACATATCTATATAGATGACTACATGTTTGTTCCCATCCACCCCCGAAAATAAATCAATGGGCGTCACTGAATGTATCATACATTTAATCCAAAGAATCACATGTATGGGGAATTATGTCACGTGAAAAATTTAACATAAATTTACTTTCATGGAAATCTTAATATTTAAACCATATTATAACAAGCCTCTTGACAAAATTACAATCCACTTGTACAGATAATCATTTTAGGCGAAGTCGTCACACACTCTATCATCATTTTCTATTATTTCAAATGAAATTATGTAGTAGGTAGGCTGATGTCTTGTTAGGTCTCAGATGGCAGTGATTGAAGCTGTGTTTTGTCATTTACCTTTAGGAAATCACCTGACATTCTTCTCAGTTATATTGTGGAAACTTTGATATATCTCTACGAGAAATATTAAGTAACCAGTTTTTGCTTTGTTTGTAATAATGTTTGCTGTAATAAAAATACAACAAAAAAAAAACAACAAAAAACAACAAGATATTGAACATATTGTAACAACTTTTAGATATTCATTATCAAAGAATAACACACACACACATACACACACATACACACACACACACGTGTGATCATGGTTGATCGACCTTAATTGAAATGCAAGGAAATTCACCTGTATCAGTCCTATGATCCCAATACATGCTCTATTCTGAAGTGATGTAGAATGTTTCGTAGTACCTTCTGATTTTTTTAGATTTAGATATGATCGACCTCAGATGATATAACATGGATATTATATTTAAATAGTTTGGGATCGCTATTATTCGATGAAGACTTTCGTAGCATTATCTTAGTCTTGATTCTGTAATTTGACTTTCATTTTAGTTTTATTTTTGTATAGTTTTCTTCTCATCTTTTTTTTTTTCCTCTGCCATCACTACGAAGTTAAAGGTGGTGTAAGGGATAAAACAAAAATGAATACATTTCTACATTACAATTATGATCTCCCTTTGACCGTGCCTATATTTGTGTCTGCCGAGAGTCTACACAGCCACTGTTCCTGAAAGATGAAAATAGCCATATTTCACTATCATCAATGGAAAATCAGAACTGAATAGAAAATACTTCTTTGAAAGGTGAGCTAGACTAACCGATCAAACTAGGAAGAGTCTTATTCAAGTATCAAAGCAAGCTGAGTATTCAAATTTGTATAATAAAACCAAATCTACCTGCTTAATTTAGTCAGTATTGAAATTTGTTTCATTGAACTAGACCTACTTGCTTACTGAACAAATACAAAATAGGCGTATATTCGACATTTTACACACCAAAAAATAAACCATAGCTACAAAGCGGAAACGTATGCTCCGGAATTAACGTAAGTAGCCCCCTTTTTTTTACAGTTGCTTGAAGTAGATGAAATAAATTATTAATGAGAAATTTGTTAGTAAAAGTTGGTTGTCAAATCTCCAACTGTTGTTAAATCCAGCAAATGCTGTTGCAATTTTTTGCGGATATTTTATCACGAACAAACTTCTTTTTGTGATATCTGCCAGTTTAGACATCATGTAATATTGTGTTTTATATTTCTCTAATAGTACAATGCAAACTTGCCAATTAAAGATTTTAAAAACGTATAGTATATGATGGAAAATTTATACCAACGACCTGTCATGGTAAACGATTCTGGAGAATCCAAAATATAACCTGTTTGCTGGCAATAAACTTGGAGTTATTATTAATCTTAAAAACTAAAGCTTCGTTCAGAATTACAACACCAACTGGTTATAAGATTAAAGTAAAGTCCGGCGACGATGCAAAGTATACTGACATTTTTTTATATGAATTTATCTCCATACTGTTCAATTATGATATTCCAGCTGGAATGCAAGTTTGTCATGTCAATGATCAGGTCACCGACAAAAACAAAATTGCCTTCGAGAGAGGAGTTTAAACCACATCCAATTTATGATTTGTATGAGGCTAGCATAAGTGTTATCAGAAACATTAGAACAAATAAAGTTCTTGGTCGTGTAGGTAACATCGGTTATTTGATAGTCATGAGAAGATGAAAAAATACTAATTTTATTAACTATTATTCGCAAGGTTTTGTTTACGAGGTATTTAATGGACCTATCCCCGAAGGTCTTATCATTGATAACATAACGGGAATAAAGACAGAAAAGCGAAATGAAAATCTTGACATTGTTACACCAAAGGAAAACACGAGACTCGGCAAAGGAGGTGCTAATCATTTCAAGAGCCCCTAAACATCTGTTACATCAAATCTGTCACAGGAGAAGAAACGTTATTTCATTAATTTTCATCAGCTGTAAAGTATTTTAATATTCATCTATGCCGCTGATGGCACAACAAAATCCGCTTACTCAACACCATTTGATAGAATATTCTTGTTGCAAATCACTTACCATTTTTTATATTGTTCTCCATTCATTAAAGATCTATCTTTAAGATATCTCTAAAATTTTATTGGACCAAGCAGCAGTGTGCCCATTTCATGATAGTTTCCCTGTCATATCTGACAAATATTTTAAGAATCTTTTTCAAGTTCCGATATCTCAGAATCTGTTAACAGTATCTCAAATGCTGAGTAAGGATTATATCCAACGATAAGATTAGCATGCTTGAGATCTGTTTTATACTTGCTCATGAAACTTTAACCGCGTTAAATAGCAAGTTCATGTTTAAGATTTTAATTTTCACAATACTTCTTACTTCATCTGGCATTTTTATTATTTATATTAGATAAAAGTTTTATTGATAATGTCGCTGATAAAAAAAAAATGATGTTTTAACGAAATCTGATCTTCGAGATGATCTTGATAATATGGCACAAAATTAAGAGTGCTCTGCAATCCGTTTACAGCAAATGTTTGATTCCGTCACCAGTGAGTCCATCTCCGGATAAAGCCGTTTTTTTGGTTGATCGCGATATTGCACCTGACGCTTCAGATAAACCTAACGTTCCTAGCACAGGTAATATCTTTGGCAGTAATGCTCGCGCTAAAGTAACTTTTGTTGTTCTGATCAATCCACCAAGGGTCGCTTACGATCTGGGAAATACTATTATTTGTGTCACTGACAGATCAAGTATAAAAGGCTGACCTTTTAACATCTTGTTTATTTGTCGTTTTGTAAGAGGTCATCACGCAAAATATATTTCATTATTGATTTTATCATATAATATTATAGTGTTTACACTCCATTGCTATGCAATCCAAGTGCTTGCACATTACCTGCGGACAGTCATTCTAACTAATTCAGCTTCAAGTGTTTTATATCTGTCAGATATTACAAGTGCATACGGGTAATGCTGATGGGCTGGTACAACTCCTGCAGCCTCTCCTAACATCCACGTTACTTCGATATCAGCTGTTAATCCAATAGCTCGTTCGCTGTGCTTACTAAGATCAAAATGAAATATCTTGCAAAAAAATCGAAATTCTTCGACTGATATCTGATATCCATTGTCAGCGTCTTGATTTTTTTTGCATCGCCTCCATCAGAAACATATAATCATGAGATAATTTTTGTTAGCATTGTTAGCAAAATTACATTCCTTCACTCGTTCAGGATATTGCTTAGAACTGAGTGTAACAAATATCCGTGTCACACTAATGCTATCAAAAACAAAATTGTTTGTTAGCTTTTTATTACGCGATCTTTGTTGAAACACAACAAATACATGACGCTGTAGCTGTTTGCTGGGCGCTGTTGTTGTCCGCCATCTGTTATCACCTGAATGTGGTACAGCTGTTTGATAAACTTTGTGCTGTTCGAATATAGTATTCTGCTGTACGCAACTAACACAGTCTCAAGCTCTATGGATTTTGAGACGGATACGACAACTCGTGGAATCCATAAGGCAAGCTTAGATCATACAATAAATTACTGTTAATATCATTAGGATTATCAGCAATAGCAACACCAACAACTTTTCTCATCAAACAATCGCGTTGATCAGCGCTGTCAAGTCTAAGAAGGTTTTTTATATCACGAAATACCTTATCGTAATTGCGACAAAAAGAAAAAATTGTGCTCAACGATAACATCATCGTAATTTGTTTTGAACCGTCTGTGAATATTTTCGTAAGTGTGTGATAAATTGGCAGCGTTCAAAACACACCAACCTCTTCCACTACGGCTCGTTGCTAGGGAATGACCTCCCGCGGTGAAATTTACCCAGTGTGGATAGATAGAAAGAAGAATGCAGATCTCTGAACAAGTATATTGAAGAAATAAACACAACGAGCCCCATTTCAATGAACAAATATAAAATTTAATCAATTTAACAACAGAATTTAAAATAATAATAAATCATTTACTTGGTTACAAAAGAAGGAAAAATGTACTAACATGTACTCAAATAAAAAAAAAACAATACAAATTTTCTTTACTGTTACAATTACTTGTCAGTGACAGAATTCAATTCGTCATTGCCTACGAGATGTGGTCTTTGAGTGCAACGATGAGTGACGTCATCACCTATCTTATCCGGACATCGACTTTTCCGTTCGTCTCTGTTCTGCCAACCTTTGTCTAGTCGTCTGGACCTGGACTCTTCCCAGTCGAACCTTGATTTGACGAACGTCCATAGTCTTAGACTTCGGCTCAGAATTTACTCTATTACTTGGAATTGGTACAGGAATTTTCAGGGAATCTCAGGAATCTCGGACCAGTTTAGGAAAGCTGTTTCGTTTAATGAATAAAATGTCTCGCAATAGACTATATTCACATTTCCAAGTACATCTATATTTTTACATTAATTCGGTTCAGAAAACAAAAATCCTAAATTCTGTTGCACTTACTTGTTCACTAATTCCTATGTTTACAACAAGACGGTCATTGCATGTCCTGACCTTAATTCGGGGCACGCTAGTGGGCTTCATTAAATTCCACTCCACGGCTAAGACGCATGTGCGCGTATTTAACACCTCGTGACTTCTTACATTAAACTATCTAGTAGTGTTAGATTACATATGGCTTAGACCCTTAAATCAAACTATTCTAAAATAGTTTATGTGATCAATTAAATATTACAAACTAGTATATGAATATACACTCAATACATGTCATACTAGACAGAGAGTTAATTCATAAAACGGGGCCCCGAGTGGCCGAGTGGTCTAAAGCGCTGTCCGTTACGGATCACTGCCATCTCACCTCTGTCTGCGTGGGTTCGAGTCTAGGATTCGGCGAATGTGGATTTGTGAGAAAGCTTGCCAGTAGCTTCTCGTGGGTCGGTGGTTCTTTCCGGTGATTTCCCGGTTTCTTCCTCCACCATTAATACTGGCCGCCATGAATAGCCTATCATATGCTGAAAAATGGCGTTAAGCCCAACAACAACAACAACAACAACAACAACAATTCATAAAACTAATAAACATTACCCATCATTTATTAGATCTAATTCTTGAAAAATTCCTAAGCACTCTTATGTACTGAAGATTAAATTACATGCAATATTGTAAATTCTCCAAATGAACATTCAATTAATGAATTGATAATAAGAAAATCAAAGAATAAAATGTCGTGACTAACATTTCACTAAAACCCTGCAAAATGAAATCATACATACATACATCAGAACATCAATACATTTGCAAGTAAATTAACAAATGAAAAAGCATATTAAAATCGGGAAACTAAGAATGCGTACATTTTGCCGTTTCTTATTCGTTTCCAACGAACCTCAAACGTATAGTCTGTCTCCTATCTGAGACAACTATCCGGCCCCTTACTCAATAACGAAAACGTACTTTCTACGTTCTGGAATCCCGTCTAACTTCTCTCAAGAAAGATTGAAGACTGAAGAATTTCTCTAAAGCAAAACCCTTAATTCCTTAGAGTTACGCCCATAAATCCATATTAACCAATCAGAATCGACTGTTTCCTAAATTTTCTACGTATAATTTTTGATTGTCAATACAGCTAATCATGCCGTAATTAACGTTCCTTTGAACGATCAATTATTGATAAGCTTCCCCTTTTACCCGGTTGATTTTGGGAAGAGGGTTATGTCATACCCTTGTACCATAGCAGTTGACTTGGTCAAATTTAGTCGCGTGGAACGAATTTTCTTTGACGTTCAGAGAAAAAATGAAAATAATCATATAACTGTCTCTAGCACATTCTACTTTATTTAAGTTGACTTGATACAATTCCTTTAACCCATGCTTCTAAGAGTTTTCAAAATTCGACACATCACAAAGCGTAACCTTCATTATATGTTCGATTTCTATTTCACTGCAACTCCACCAGCGGCTGTGGCTGGTGGAAGAATTCACAAAAATACAAACTTTCGTCAGTAAAATCTTTATATCACATGCATATGCAGATACTCCTGGTGCAACGATTCCAAGAGATTCGGGGTTTATTGTTAAAGTTAAATCAGCAGCAACATCAGGTCCAGCATTAATTACAGTAAAATATGTGAACTCATTTTAAATAACATTTCCTTTTCCATTATCTTTCAACTACAACATATTTGTTGCAACAGATCTCGAAAAATCATCGCTAAACACTACAACGTTTAACACTGAGCAAACTCCAACCATCGTTCACGACTGAAATTTGAGGACCAATATTAAAAATAACATTATTATTTGTTTTGATACTACCTCGTACTTCAAGTACTGTTTTGTACGGCAGCAGGAATATATATTCGTCTCGAGTATTTAATGTTTAGATGTCCATCTTGTTAGGCTCATTATAGTTCTTGTCGAGATATTTAATATACTCGAACTCCGTCAAAGAGTCGTCTACGGTTATCTTATTGGCATGGTCAAGATAATTTTTATTGTAATCGTCAGATACAATCTTAATTATCTTACAATCACCTGGAATGTAGCAACGTTAAGTTTTTGTCTACCTCGTGTTACGAGTTTTCTAAAAAGAAAACTCTTCGCCGGCCGGAGACAACATTTTTTTTTTGTCGTTGTTAACATCGCACTTATGATGGATCTATTTCTATCCTCATCTCCTGTTTGTATTACATTATTCAGATTTTTTTTAAAAAAAAAATTTTCAGTTTTAGTTTCTGTTCTTATTTTTCGTGCATTTTTAAAATGATATCTTTTATTTTAACCTCTGAGGCAAGATATTTTAAATGATTAATATTTTTATATATGGTATTTTTATAATGTTTTGTTATTTTTTTCTTGTTTACTTCCTCAAGTATATTGTCTTTCTCGTTGTTCTCTCATTAGCGTATTAAACAAGAAATCTTTTTCAGTTAATTTTCTAAACTCTCAGCTTGTCGTGCATCATAATGATGAATTCACTCAACAATAATCGCAGCAACTTTCTTTTATACTTTAAGTAGACATCGCAAACCTTTTTCTTTAATTTTTTTTTTAAATATCTTCCGGTGATATCTTATCAACACCGGTTTGCTTACCAAGTACAAATTCGGTGATAGGATTAAGGTATT
Source organism: Potamilus streckersoni (assembly GCA_016746295.1). NCBI lineage: Eukaryota > Metazoa > Mollusca > Bivalvia > Unionida > Unionidae > Potamilus > Potamilus streckersoni. Next base: position 1,800,319 of record JAEAOA010000900.1, on the reverse strand, counting down.
GCAGTTACTTTTGCGATTTGTTGTTGTCCAGCACATTCTTGTTCAATTTTTTTTCTTTAACACAGTCCTTGTAGCTCTTATATTTCTCTAGAAGTTTTGTCCGCACCTTGTCCATTATTGTTAATACTTCTTTATAATCTAAGAACTTGTCAATTCCTCCTCGAAACATATGCTAGTTATCTCTGACAAGTTTACAGAATAAGAAAAAGTGTGATTTCCATGAGCGGCCTCGTGATACAGCTCAACAAATTTGTCTATGGAAACATCACATCATTGTTCTCGGGCTATGTTTTGCACGTCAATATTATCGAGTCCGTTAAACAACATAAAATAATCCGTTAAACAATATAAAACGACCCGTTTATGATAAGCTTAAAAATGTTATGTCAATAAAACAATCATTTCTCATGGAAAATTTATCAAATGTTAACCGTATTCTGTTCTCAGCGAAAATAAATATTTACTCGTTTTGACTTGATGGTGAGTTATATTAATTTAAAAGCTGAAACGTTAGAAATATCTTGAGAACTCTCAAACAATTTTATCTGAAATATCAGATATAAAAATTGCTAGCAATTGCAAATTAAAAATTCGGGTGAAATATATAAGTAGCCTTATATAAGTGGTGTTTCTGGATCCAACCATATTTTGTTTGACGACTGTGACGACTCAATGACATGTCTACGTGTTGGTAACCGAATATGAAATAAATTGTGTTGCTTAAGTAAAGTTATTTTTGTAATAGTTTAGACTAACTTGTGGGGCCGGGGCGAGGAGAGGGAATAGAATCATGACGTCGTCTAATACATAAAAAGGGTGTTTGGGTCAGAAACATTCTTATAACAGATTACTATCGATAATTGAAGAATGCTACTTCCATTTATAAACAATTACAATTGATAATTCAAAACAGCAAGAATAGGCAAATATGAATTACAGAATATGTCTTATTTTAAATTACTCGGCCGACATATGGACTCAGGTCACATTTACTTCTTTCGGTTCAGTACCCAACGAATGTAGTCCCAGATAACCTATGACAAGAATTTCGTCGTGAGTTATCTTTTAAGGTATTTTAGATTAACACATGATATTTGTGGACACAGTACAAAGAAACAAAAGTAGTGACCATAAATTAAAAATGATTATGATCTGATTTCATACATCCGAGTCATTTTAATTTTGTCTCCCATAAAGTCTTGTGTGTGTGTATATATATATATATATATATATATATATATATATATATATATATATATATATATATATATATATATATATATATATATGGGGTTGGGGGGTGTCCGGGTATTTTGAGGTGAGCCTGTCCTTGACTATGTCGAAGATTTTGCATCCGGTTATTTTGAGGCGCAGCCTTACACGACTGGTAAAACATTGTCTTCTCTTGTAACCGCAACCATTTAAGACATACATGTGCAAAAAATATAAAAGAAACAACTTTTTGTGATAAATTTAAAATCAATCTAAACAAATTTTTTTCTCGAAAATGCTTTTATTTTACCCATAGATTATCAATATCAATTGCAGATATAAGTGAACAAAAACAAAAACCGTTTCTTTGGTTTAAAACTATTCCAGGAAGAATGCTTTTGACGTTTCATCCATACTAAAAGACGATGTGTTAATGAAAAAGAAATATCGATTATCTACAATAATTGTATTTTTTTTTTCGAACTCTAACTCTAACCCAGACCCTGACCATAACTCTTTTTTTTTTTTTAATAGAAGAAGAGGCACAGATGAACTACATCATTAAAAGCTTATTCTGCATCATTTAGACATGCGCTCTTGCCTCCTGCGGAACAATGAAATCTATAAATGATCGTACGTTTTTAGTTTATGATGTTCTCCAGATATGGCAAAAGAAGGTCACTGTAATTTATCTTTGAGTGATAAGTGGTGACGAGTTTATATTAGCGTGTTTAATCTTTAACATAATTTGTTATATCTTGATGATTCATACATTTTAGGGAAGAAAACAAAAGTAGAGACTTCGTCCAAACTATTACAGATTTATGTATATATAAAGGCTAACCTGACCGCGACATAATACAAGCCACTTGATTTATTAGATGTAGTTCAATGACTGATCTACTTTCAAGATAATATACATTTATCATTTCAGGCTAATATACACTGATCAAGGAGAGCAAAGCAACGTCAGATAATAATGTTACAGTTTTTCCTCATATTGCTAGCTAAGGTTCCAATATGTTGGCCATAGATTGGGTTTACATATCGGAACCTTAGCTAGCGAAGATGGTGTTCACTTTGCTTGTTTTTGTGTTTATTATTTTGTTTCTTTTAGTTGTATGCGACTGGTGAAGTAACTGCCTATGGTACCTAGCTGATATACCCATTTCAGCAATTTAGATATGAAGTTATAGCATTCACCTACCACCATCCTCCACGCAGTTAGCTCCTTGTTTACAAATTTAAATCCGAAAAAGCTTTAAAAATATAATCAACACACACACACACACACACACACACATACATACACACACACATACATACATACATACACATACATACATACATACATACATACATACATACATACATATATATATATATATATATATATATATATATATATATATATATATATATATATATATATATATATATATATATATATATATATATATATATATATATATATATATATAGTGTTTTTTTAAAATAATTTTTAAAATAACTTTGCACATCCCCAAACCATGTTAAAGGCCGTTAGTAAAAAACGTGATTTAGTAACTCCTTATCGTATATCATAGATCTCTTATCAAGATATTGAATATAAGACACTACGGTATTGTACGAGATTCGTATATATATATATATATATATATATATATATATATATATATATATATATATATATATATATATATATATATATATATATATATATATTCCCCAGCCCTGGCACCTGAAAATATAGATGCGTGGGTGGGTGGGTGGACGAACGAACGGACAGATAGCTCACATTACTTGTCTAAAAACAATCATTTCATTTGTAACAGTTGGACAAGGATAATCAAGCCATGGAAATGTCGAGGTATACAAGAACACATAACCTGTGCTTCGAATATCTCATTTATTTTTTTTTTAATTTTTGATTACAAATTTAGATTCAGTAATTTAGATAATTGGATTCTCTCAAATGTGCATTTTTAAAAACAAAGTAATTTTGAACGACTCAACTCAGACACAATGAAGTACCTTAATTACCGTTGCATTTAAAAAAAAATGGGTATGAATAATTCATAAAGTCTGATTTTATCATATATCATAAATTGAAATTCTTGGTATAAATGTATTTACTGCAATGTCTGTATATAGCATATAAATAACATCTTAATAACTTTTTGGCAAGTGTATAGTACTGTATGCAAACTTCCGGTTATGACCGAACCATGTGCTGTGTTATCCGTCGATGCTTCGTCGGGACAGTGTTGAGGTCCGCACGCGCGACACAATTGGTGACATTTTGTTCGATACATAACGTCGGAAGCACGAACCTCAGACAGATGGATGGAATAGAAGCCGGCAAGAAGGCAGCAGCAATAACAGCAGTGAACAATCATGTTAAGGTTATAAACGTTAAAAGGGATTGTGTAATTTGTGATGGATGCTCTTTTTTCTTGTTTCTTTCAGCTCTATGTTTAATTATATAGTACTACAACGTAAGCCCCATCACCCCTATATTTTCTTCTGGGTGGTAGCACTAAAACAAAAATATATGCTACATCTTCGTCTTACATATAGCACAGGAGTCTGCAGTTTTATCAATAAAGCACGACGAAATTTCTGTTAAGGGGATTTCATGTAGTCAGAAATTTCGTCGTGCATGATTGATAAAACTGCAGACTCCTGTGCATATAGGACTATATATTTAATGTGCCGTGCTGTATACAAATGAATGTGTACAATAGCCCTCATGACAGCTGTGAACAGGTTTTCATATGAAACTAGACTAACAAGTACGTCTGCTTTTTTTTTATCTGATGGCAGCTGCCAGATATAAAACAAAGCAGAGACCTACTTGTTGGTATACATTTAAAACCAACTTCACTGTTGATTCTCCTGCCGCTGTTACGACTCCAGTTTATTATTTATATTTTTTGTATTCTTACATTACCTGCAGCTGCTATTACTATCACTTTACAACCAAACCAATACTGACGTCAAGAGTGATAACAGATTTTACAAAACACCTGTCCCTTAATTTAAGGAATGAAATTTGCTATTTAAGGAAAGTCGGTAAGTAAAATGATGTTAATACAGTAATTTATTTCCATTTGGAAAAGGTCACTGTACATATAAGTCTTTGGGTGCAATTATTGTCATAAAAAATTAGTTTTTATTTTTTGTTAGTTTTAAAGCAAAATTCTTGATTTCAATTTCCATTAAGAAAGATTTGTAATAATTATTTTTACTTATTCCAAGCATTTAGATCAATAGTTTAAATTCTTCAGTCCTCATATTTGGGTTCTTCTATTAAATCTAATTTTCTTTTGTCTTACAGCAAGGCTAAGGTAAGTTTATTTTGCCATATACATTTGTTTTTAATTGCAAACTGCAAAGACCTATATCCACTTTTGCATAATGCACCAGCAGGTCTGGGTCTGTGCAGTTTGTTATTAGTAACAAGTAGTTTATACAGTAGTTTGACTTGTAAACAAGTATATATGGTATAAATTCTTTATACCATACTCATAACAGGATCTTTGTCATTTGTTTGTTTAACTATTACTGAGTGGCTGTCATGTACATTTTATCAATCAGTTGTACCTGTGAACAATCCCTTGATGTAAAGTATGTCATCACCATATGTGTTGTTAATGTCCTTCCAAAGAATTTCACCTTAGCAGTGTAATAAATCACCCCATTTCACTGTTTTTCATTTTTTCAACACTGCAGATCTTAGGGCACATACACATATAAAAACTTTTGGGTGGGGGGCAAAAAAACAAAACAGTACATAGTACATGTATATGTAGTTGACCGTAACAGTGTAATAATCACTCATTTTCACTGTTTTTCAGTAAAATCAATACTGACAAAGTTTTCTAAACTTGAGTTATATGGAAGGATATTTACTTAAAAAATGTACGAGAATCAGGCTGGAACTTCTGTTTTCAAAGTATGACAATTCATAACATTTTCAGAAAAGTATTAGAACTCTCACTGTTTTCAAAAGTATTAGACTGCTCCGGCGACTTATAGGTTAGAGTGTTCACCCAAGATGTGGGAGGTTATGGGTATGATCCCTGGCAGAGTCACACCATAGACTTACAAAAAAATGGTACAAACGGCTGCCTCGCTTGGCGCTCAGCATTAAGAGGTTAGTGTTAGGATTGGTTGGCCTGGTGTCATGATAATGTGACTGGGTGGGACATCATGCTACATGTCTGCAGCATGATGCCCCAGTGCTAGACATCACTGTAAACTGCCACACTGCAGACATTGTAGCGATATGACTGGAAAAATTGTAAAAGTTACATTAAAAATTTAGGTCACACATACACACACACACACATACACAAGTATTAGAACACCAGTTCTCAAAAGTATTAGAACTCTGTTTTCAAAAGAACTATGTAAATAACTTTGGGCAAGGAGAGCTAAATTGAGTATAAAACCTAACTTACATAATTTGTTTGAATATGTGCATCATATAGGTGTTAAGTTTTGCTAAATAGCACAAAACATAGTTTGGTCTATCTACTTTAATGGCTGGACTACAACTGATATAAACAGTGAAAACATACACTAGTTTCTCATTCTAATCTTATCATAAGGCATATAGGGTTACAAGTGAGTGAGAGCCTGGAGCTGACCGTAGGTGACCTTTAACGGTCAGACCATTTGTAGCAGCAGAATGTTAATACCTATATTACCACAATAGGATTTAAGGTGTATTTGTTTCACTGTTTGGTAGTACAAGTGATATAATAAAAGCCATAAAGATAAAATGGTATTTGTATTCTTGTATTATAGTATTTTAAGTATAAGGAGAGTTGAAACAAACATGGATAAAATTATGGCTATGTTTATTTTAGTTTAGGCTCCTCCCCAGTTGGAAGTAAGTTCTTGAACTTTTCTGGTGTCATCATCAACAGTTTGTTCAGGGATTAGCTAAGGTTTTCAGCAATGATTTGATCATGGGTTAGGCATGTGGGCCATGGCCCGCTTGCTACATAGTACAGAAATTGTTTATTGGTTTAATATGATCATCTGATCTAGAGTATGTTCTACCAAGAAACACAGAAGCAGTGTTCTTCCAAGGGCCTTTTTACCCTAGTGGTCCAGGTCTTTTATAATTTTGGACCGCACACTTTGAACTTGACAATATGCTATGCCACACTTTTATATTTCTCCTGCTCCTTTAAGAATTAAAACAGCTTGTCACCTAATTCAGTGTTTTGTAACTTTTATGGTATGTAATTAAGATAATCCATGATAATTACTTTCTTGCTTAGCCATTATCTCATTTCCTGCCTTGACCCAACTGCCTGTTCTCTGAGCGATATTTGATAAAATCCTACAACCATATTGTTGCGTTCGAAGTATGTGCCTGTCAAAATTTACGATGTAATGGGTATGTCTGGCAAAGTGATTTCATATATATATGTGCGAGTGTCTATATGTATGTGTGTATATATATATATATATATATATATATATATATATATATATATATATATATATATATATATATATTAGTGATATGCATAAATATGGATGAAATCATACAAAATGGGGTACTTATTAAAGTCCATGTTATATCAGGCACCTTCTGCAGAGATTTAGCATTGATGTGAATAGTTGCTTACATACTGTTTTTGCTTTTGTGTGTGTGTGTATGAACATGTTAGTTTGTATGTTAAATGTATACAATAGAGGACCTCCAGGTAAGTTCTCATTTATAACTAAGTGAATCACCCTCTGAAAAGAAAGTACACACACACACATATATATGCATGTCTATAAGTATCTTCACAAGATCACAACTCTACTTTTCACATTCTTACTACCCTGTCTTAAACTAAGTAACAAAAAAGAGCAGAAAGCAACAAGTTTTGTAAAATTCAACAAATAATTTATTTCCCTTGAATACATAGTAAAAATTTAAGAAGAACGTACAGTATTTTGAATTAAATCCTAAATAGTCCTGAAAGTTCAATCACATGTCCAAATGTATGAAGTTATAACTGAATTCCATTAGTTTTCTAGATAAATTCCAATACTAAGTGTGCCTTGTGTTTCAAACATGCTAATGACCTTCAATATGATGATTTTGCTAACAGTCTTTTGATGTATCATAATAATATAATCCAAAATGTCATTGCTTGAACTCACTATTATTATTACATAATTAAGTTTTAGTCCAAGAATATTATTGAGCACTTTGTAATTCCAGTGAATAATAATTTGAATAAATAGATTCAACCCAAATTAAAAACTGAACACAACAGTAAGACTTATTCTGCTTTTGATGTTAATGTTAAAGCAAAAATGAGTAATCTTTCAGTTATATAAAAAGCAAAGACACAGTAATAATAATACTATTGTTGTGTGTTACCAATCTCAAATGATGAGACTTGATAAGAGATACATTTTGTTTTATTTCAGTACTAAGTCGTTATGATCTATATTTATACTTCACTGACTGAATGAAATTTTGTGTTTGATGTTCATTTCATAGGCCCTGATCAAGCTAGATTAGGTGAATTGTTGATGATATGAATCTCCAATTAGTATAATACTTTGGTAACACATGAAGCTCTCAGTGACCATATTTGATCATTTAATAGCTTTAAAAAGTTTCTGCATTGAGCTAATGGCTACAAGAATTATATAACCATACTATCCTATCTTGAATCTTGTTAATATATTGGTATTATACCCTTGCTGCAAAATGAAATCTTTTTGACCTATGTCCTTCTTCAGTGACTTTATTAAAATGGTGTATCAAAGGAGATCATGTGACATGCTTTTGTCATGAGTGTTTATAATTGGATGCATCTATTAGTACTACACAACCAAAGAAGGTTACTGTAACCTACTCAGAAGTTCCTTCCTGACCAGTGTAGGAATAGACATATTTTCAGCAGTTAACTTAGCATATTATGGACTATACATTGTATATTGTGATAGGTCACCATCATGAAGTTAGGTGTTTATTGTATGAATCTAGGAATCAGATTATTGGAGTGTAGAAGTCTCATCTTTAGCAGCTAAATCAGATAATGATGCATAAATTATACTTGTACTGCTAGCTGTAACTCCAAGGTTGATCAAAACGTGTGACTTGCCTAGTTAATTCTGGCTTCTAGCTGTAGAAAATGATATTAGCTTATGAAACTGAATCTAAGAACAATAGTAATATGAAAACAATATGAATTTGTAGCTCAACAGGTCAAAGACCAAAAGAACCTACAGGATCCATGGCCATCCATCTATCAGAAAGCACAAGTTTGTTGTCACTACTTTTTCTCAACTACTTGGAGGATTGCCTAAATGACCTAAATAAAAATGTTACCAATCTGTTGTTCAGTATAGATGCCACTGTAGCCATCTTGAAAATCAGTGTCAGCTACTCCTGATTAGGAGGTCATATTGACATGATGTTTTCACTAGCTGGTTCTAATTGAAAATGGTGCTGATAATCAATGATTATCAGTATGGCTGTCATAGTGGTCATCATGAAAATCTTGTCACTACTTCTGAAACATATTATTATGGGGTGTTCACAAGTCTTTTTAAGAAAATGGTGGCAAGCTGATATCCAATATGGACACCACATTAGACATCTTGAAAATCTTGCTATTGCTGATAGTTTTATCAACATGGCTTTTGATTAAATAACTTCTTATGCTGTATCATTGTTCCAAAGTGAAAATGGTTTCAGTCTCATGTCCAGTATGGTCACAATAGTGGTCATCATGAAAACATTATTATCGCTACTTCTGCAGAATTAATGGTTGAAACAATGTGCTTTTTTTAACCGAACTTTTTATGATGTCTTGTTGGTCCTAATAGTGCCATTCAGATGGTCATTATGACACAGCTACTCAAGTTTGTTATTTAATGCCAAGGCCAATGATATAAACTGCCTTGCCAATGGATACATTATATTAGCCAGTCAGGGCTAATACAACTGTAGGATTTGAACCCACGGTTTCAGATCTGAGTCCATTATGCCAACCAGGGCCACTACAACTGCTGCCTCCATCATTCACCACAATTGGCATATTTGGTTCTATTTTTTTTTTAAAGATGGGGATTATTTTTCTTCAAATGGCAAATTTTCTGGGTTTTTTTTTTACATTGAAAGCATAGTTTTTACCTGGAAAGGTCAGGGTTGTGTGGAGTCAAATGACTCCCTTAAACCCACCAACTCCATCTCTAACCACCATTGTTTTCTTAGTACATGTACATTTGACTCCTATTTTTTATTTCAGACAAATCAGGTTGTTGGCATCGGAAGTGGAACAACAATCATCAGTGCTGTACAGAGACTTGGTACATATTTAAAATTTTACCTGTGGTTGGTATCTTTTTTAATGTGTCCAGGATGAGGTTTAAAACAAGAACTTGATTGTGTCATTCTGCCTACCTGTTAAGTCATACATGTTTTCTGTATGCATATTTGATAGCTTACCACCCATCCCTCCCACTGCTTTCAAGATAAAGCAGTTAAATGTTTGATACAGTTGAATTGTTGATGAGCAAGACCTGCATTGATAAATTTAGATCGATTTTTTAAGGGTTAATGCATCATTTAATGTGATGAGGAGATATATCAGTAAATGCTATTTAAAGTATTTGGACCATGATATAATTGTTTTATTTGTTCTGACCTTGTAACTGTTTTTGATTTCTTCAATGCATGAATTATTGTAAATTAATTCAGCTGCCCTAGAAGTAAAGATCAGTGTCATATTTTCTGTTGGTTGTGACAAATATTTGATAATACTACAAGACATGTCTTAATGAACAATTAATTTTGATGGACAGCTGACCACAGATGACAGAATTTTGTAGCACACTTAATTATTGTATATTTCCCAGTCCTGTCCTTTAGCTGTCTGCTATATACCAGAAAAACTCAGTTATTTTTGTGTGAATATCTTAAATTGAATTCACTTTTTCTGCCATTTCCTTTTGCTGACTACATATAAAATTGGATATGTTACAATGTATGATTAAATAAAAGGTCTATCAAACTTATCCATAGTTTTGCCTTTCTGCACCCAAAAAATTAAGGTTTTGTGTAAAATTAAAAA